>ML778818.1:204138-259778 GCA_009831015.1 Picea engelmannii
AATCAAGCATTCTCGCAGGAGAATATATAAGTAGCCTGCGAACATGTTTCAAAATGTGAGTTCTGGAAGAAGACAACTGTAACTTTTCTCAGGAAAGTATTCTTGGTAAAGAGCTTGATTTTCCATCATCATGACATCATCACCATGACCAAATTTGTGGATAACAACAAATGAGCTAAAACATCCTCTATTTATATTAATTTTTCTAGTGACTTTTCTGGCTAGGCCAACCTGACTTTCTGGTAATTATATTTTCTTTTTATATTTTTCCTATGGAGCTGACTTGTATTTCTCGAAGATAATATTCTAATATTATTTATTCTGCTAGGTCGATTTTTCTTCTAGGGTTTCCACACATCTTTTTAATGGTTCACTTGCTTCCAGAATATTCTATTCTAAGTCATAGGTTAGACGTGGAGGTTAATACCTCCCACAGCTACCAAAACATCAACAAAAACATCTATTTATCTACAAATTGACATGGAAAAAGGGCTCGTGGCTAGTGTTGGCATGTCCAATGCTAATGTGGTGAGTTTTGATGTGGCAAAGGTCATGTATCATTGTTGACATGGTGATGCAAAAGTGGAATTCTTGACTCAGCATTACTTAACATGTTGTAATGTTCATGTCAATGGGATACTGATACATTGATATATCAAAATGATAGAATTATGTATATGTATTAATATGTAAATATATCTACCTTAAAACATAAATATATCTACATTAGATATATTGGCATATGTATAAAAACTTTAAATCCTTTATTTTTCAGATGGAAATCTTTAGATTGTATGTATCACAACATTAAATCATGTTCCTTTAAAATGGACATGTTTGGTTATAGATGATTCAATGTTTAAAACATCAACTCTACGCTAAAAAAATGTAAGGTAACAAAAAGGGTGCATGATGAACTTGAAGAACAAAAGAATTTTACCAAAAAATGTAACTTCTATAACTAAAGGTAGTTCCTTTAGCATCAAAGAATGGATTTTTCACTATATATTTTTCAAACACCACTCCCATATAGCTGAAGAAAAACAAATCACCTCAAATTGAACTCCCAAATAGTGAGAAATATTGCCATCTCTCATGTATTTATATGGCCTACTTAGCCAAAAAGGTTTATATTCAATACCATCCAACCAAAGTAATCTTTGAATCACTCACCATCTAATGTATAATGTGACGGTGTACTCCCCAAGAAGGACACCTTGCCAATAGCACACCCCCTTTGAGGGCATTTTTAAAGTTTTATAACAACATTCATGGATATTTTGTTGCACCTTTCATCCTTAAAGTTTCATACATACACAATTTGTTTTTTAAACTTTGAGCTACATGCATTTAGTTAATTAATTCTTTTAGTTAGATAGTTGGCTTGAGTTGACACATTGTAAAACTATAAAAGGTATTTTCCTAGATGAATAAAGTTATGAATATGTTATGATCTATTATTGGTTTTTTATTTTCTTTTTTGAATCATGGGAATTAATTGTAATATTTGGTAGAGAGATTCATCACATGGTATCCAATCCTATGACCCATTCCTGTATTATTCAAGCATTGGGTTTTTAATTCCACCCTCCCACCCCACCCACACTACTTCTTAGATATGGCTCATTTTTAGAGAACATCTGTCAGTGTTTCATGGAAACCTGCATAGGAGATCTAGCTAAAGAAAGTACAAACAAATCTTATCAAGAAAGGAAGAGAGATTCAATATGGAAGAATGAGAAAATATATTCACACTACTCCAATGAGTTGATGATTGATACATAGATCATGATCAATATGATACAATGAATGAGTGGAATACACTCATATATAGGGAAAATCATTCCATAATTAAGAAAAACAATCAAACAGTTAGCTTTCCTCAGGAATGAATGCATGCATAATAGTGATGGTAAAAATAGAAAGTCTATAATAGAACTAGTAAGTTAACTCCCACTGAACTCATGTGTCGAAAATATTAATTTCTCCAACACCCCCCCTGAACATCACTATGGAGTAAAAAATGAGTCCCGACTACTAGGCCATTTTAGGTACTCATGTACAATGAAACTAATGAACACTGAATAAAAGTGAGGAAAGAGGGAAAACCACGTGAGAACAAACCCCCCCCCTCAAAATATAATGTATCAAAAGAAGAAAATAACAGTTGTTAGACAACTATGTTATTCACTGCAAGAAGATCTTGCAAAGTCTAAAACTTCTGCTCACTCAAAGTCTTCGTGAATATGTAGAAATCTTTATGGATCTGATGAAGTCCTTTGGAAACCTGTTTGGCCTTGTACCTCTTGATCCTATGGACCCATCTGCACCTGAAAATATTCCTTTCTAGTGGATGTGGAGCTAGATTCCACGTCTGGTTCTGTTGGAGTGAGTCATACTCCTTCTGCATGGGTGCTTTCCATAATGGATTTCCCACAACCCTATTGTAGTTTTGTGGATCAGTAGATTGAACCATATAGCAATGCATGGGCATCATAGGTTCTGAAGTTGAAAGTAAATGAGAAGTCCCCTCATGCTGAGATTGAGTCATCCTCGAATCCAATAGATTCCCTGCAAGGTTTCGTATTACCTAAAGTGTGGTATGTGACTTCTTGGGAATATGATGAAGCTTCGGTGATAACTTCTTATCTGGATGTACTACCTTCTTATTTCCATGTACATAATCTGAGTGTATGGAATCATCTATGATGTATGAAACTGATGGAAGAGAAAGAGTATATGCATGTTGCACTGGAGGTGCATGCAAAGTACTCTCCTTATGTGTAAGTAGAATAGAGGAGTCATCATCAGAAAACTTAGTGAATTTATACAACCTTGACTTGTGATCCACCTCACCAATTGCAATGATGGAATTGTCATGCATGTCAATTACTGAATCTGAATCTGATGTAAATTATACCTTTTTACCTTTCTAAGTGATTTGATAAATTGAGAGAAGAGTCATAGAAATCTTTGGAACATGTAGAACATTCTCAAAACTCCCATTATGGAGTTCCACTCTCCCTTCTCCTGCTACTGCTACTGGAGAATCATCCCCCATCAGAAGAGGGGGTCTTGAGCATGGACTCAAAGAAGAGAAAACTTCCTCTTTCGGTGCCATATGATGGGATGCACCAAAATCTATAATCCATGAATCAGATGAGGAATTAATTGCAACCAGAGCATGATAATTACTTTTCTTAGGTGCATGGTCTTCTTCCTTCTTCTTCTTGTCTCCTCCAAGAATGAAGTCTCCAAGGTTATTCCTCTGAAGTACCTATTTCATAAGATCAATATGCTTCTTCATGCATGTGGATTCTTCATGATTCATCTTATTGCCATAAGTGCTCTATTTTCCCTTCTTCTTCTTCTTGGAATCTGAAGAGTCTTTGGAACCTGAAGAATCCTTGAAGGGTTTGGAATATCCCTCCTTCCTATTATGTTTGAATGACCATTTTCCATCATGCATGGTGAGTGCATGTGCTTTGGGATCTTTCATGAGGCTCATCTGTATGAGTTTTTTCTGCTCTTGTGTAAGAGACTCAATTAACTGAGCCAACGTAGGCATTTTCCAATTTGTTCCAAAAAGGCATCTGCCAGAATGGAAATTGGAGACATATACAATGTATTCTGGTCCTAGCTTGGCCAATATTGTTCTAATAAGTTGTTTCTCTTGTGTAGACTTATCAATACCACATCCACCCAAGCTCAATAGCAAATATTTAAATTTAGTAAAAATATCTTGTATATTATCAAAACTCTTAGGGTCTAAGGTATTCAACTCTACCTCAAACATATGACCTCACATCTCATCCTTCTTTCTAAAGAGTCCTTCCAAGGTGGTCCAGATCTCGTTTGGAGTCTTGCATGTAGCAACATGAAACCAAAAATCGGTGGAGATTAACTCAAGAGGTAGTCCTATGGCCTCATCCTTACGGTTGTCCCATCTCATCTTCTCAATCGTTGATGTAGGTTTTGTTTCTATCGCCATCGTCAAATTATACAATCCTTTTTTTTGAGTTGGAATGTCGCCTTGGGCTTCCAATCAAAATAATTGTATGGTGTGAGGATTACCACCAATTTTGACTGTATAATAGTTGTCATATCCATCTCTCCCACTGTTACTAAGAACCCCGAAAAATTTACTCTCAATTTCCTGAGCAAACAGTGAGGAATCTCGCCCAAAGGTTGAAAACCCACTTCCAAAATGGGCCGATTTACTTTCATTGCGGGTCGTTTCCTCCAAAACGTAATATTTTGGGAGAAATAAATGTAGAAAGGTACGACCACGGATTCATGTCAGTTTCAAGAGGCTATCTTGCGGCTTACTTTCTGATCAAACAGTGAAGAATATCGCCAAACGGTTGAAAAAGAACTTCCAAAATGGGGCGATTTACTTTCTTTGTGGGTCGTTTCCTTAAAAACGTAATATTTTGGGAGGCATAACTGTTGAAAGCTACGACCATGAATTTATCTTGTCGAACCTCCAATTTTCCTTATTCTTTGGCTTGTCTCGCTTGCTCCAAGCAGAATAGCTCCGATACCATGTCAGTGTTTCATGGAAACTTGCACAGGAGATCTAGCTAAAGCAAGTACAAACAAATATTATCAAGAAAGGAAGAGAGATTCAATATGGAAGAATGAGAAAATATATTCACACTACTCCAATGAGCTGATGATTGATACATAGATCATGATGAATATGATACAATGAATGAGTGGAATACACTCATATATAGGGAAAAACATTCCATAATTAAGAAAAAACAATCAAACAATTATCTTTCCTTAGGAATACATGCATGCATAATAGTGATGGTAAAAATAGAAAGTCTAAAATATAACTAGTCAATTAACTCCCACTGAACTAGTGTGTCGAAAATAGAAATTTCTCTAACAACATCCTCCCAAGAAAATATTGTTTAGGTGAAAACCTCAAATAACCTCATTCCTATCGATTATCACAACATTTTTTCTTTAGTTGTTCAACTCTTCAGATCTAGTTATTTTTGGAGCATGCCCTCTCACCTAGATCTTTCTTAGGTGAAAACCCTAGATGTATTCTTTCCTAGGGATTCTTCTTTTTGTTCTCTAGTCTCCAAATCCCACCCAAAAAATGTTTTTCACTAATGTCTAAGTTCTTGGAGGCCATCCTCCCACCTCAAATCCATTTTATAACAATGAATTATCTGTAGCATCCTCTCTTCACAATATTCCTCCACACAAAACCATTTGTTTTGATGATCAAGATGAATCTCCTATCTCCAACATCATTTAGGATCTATCTGGAATTCTCATAGAATAACTAATATGTCATTCTAGGGTTCCCACCTCTACTGTATAGATTAATACCCACATTCTTTTACCCATATATGGAGGTAAACTGCATGTTGAATTACTAGACTCATGGATTTGTATCCTAACTTCATATTTCAATACTTGCCCAAAGATGAATGAACAACATAACTTTCTCATCGTAGGAAACCACTAATTAAAAGGTGGTGCACATGCATGGTGGCAATTCCACACTAAATCTATATAGATTTACATTGAAATCAACGAAAACAGTACATATAGCTCCAAGTCTAGGCACATCACCACATGGGACACTTTCTTCCACGCCCTCAAACAACACTTTTACCCTCTTGGCTATCTACATAAATTGATGTGAAAATTGTTTCATTTGTGACAAGCCTTATGCCAAAGTGTCCAACATTATGTTGAGTTTTTTACAAAGATATAGATCCAACTACCAATCATATATTCTAAACAAGTACTTATTCTTTCATTTAATTCTAGTTTGTTAATGGTTTTTAGAATGAAGTAGATAAGTATTTGAGAGAAATACTTTATATCAAGAAATCCTCCATTACGTCATAGTGGAACATAAGCTTCACATGCTCCCAAATATCCATGTCCCTCACCCTCTTCTTCATCATCTTCCATTCAATAATATGCTAGGAAAATCATCCCCCAACCTTAACCCTAACCCTAATATTTTTGGGACCCCCCAACCTTTCTACCTTTAATGGTGAGGGAGTCTGAAAAGTGGTTTTCCCCGCGTCATTCCCACCTAATGTGGAATTTCCTCAACATTCTGGACCCCCCCTCCTATTTCCTCTTACAACCTACCCCCCCCTCCAAAATCTGCCAAATTAAAACCCAATACCACTCACCTCACCCTGCCACTGTAATCCTATCGCTACATGCCATCTGTCCTACACTATATACCCGTTATCCAATCAAAATGTTCCCTGTGATCGTTAACCAACCCGTAACGAACCCATTCCATAACATATATATATTGTACACCTTAAAACCCCATTTCACATCTTGTTATGCCATTTGCTAATACAAACATTGTGGATACCATGTTGAACCAAGATGTCAAGTTAACCGCCACCACCTCTCATCGTCAACAAGAAAATATTTCCTCGGGTAATACACTTCCACCATTATTTTACTACAAGCTCTATCAATTATGGCCCCCAAGGCTAAATCTGTAGATACATCTGAGAAACCAATCCTTCCCCATCCTGTTGACTTGGACACCATCCCTCTAGTAGATAAGGATTACAAATTCACAGAGTTGAGGTACGAATTCGACTTCTTCGAATTGCACTCATGGCTAAAATATATTTTTCTTGACAAGAGTGATGAAATTGGACTCACCACTTCCCCGAATTCACTCTCAGATGTCAAGCCCACTCTTTTCCCATCCAAAGAGCCATTGCCTCCTCCTCCGATGAAACAATTTTCACAGTCACCTCCGAATCCATCAACTAGCTACTGCAGATCCCTAGAAATGACTCAGTCATCCCATTCTTCATTGAATACCTGAACGACCTATACCAGAAATTGAATTTCCCCCAAAGAGCCCAGATCTTTGAGATTTTCCTCCCAGAAGATGCCAAATTGCCCAAAAAGAATCCACCTTATGCATCTTCCATTTTCACTGTCAAGGCCAACCAAATCATATCCATGCTTTCTTACCTGTTAGGTTATTAATCAGATGAATGGGTATATGACCCTATTTTAGGTTTTCTATCCATATTTTCTACAGAAGAAAGAGTTTCCATTAAATTCAACTTAAATCAATTTCTGGATGATAATATTCATGATCAGTTATTTAGGTTTCCAACTGAAGGGATGTTCAGATACTCTTCAGTTCTGGTCTACATGTGTTTTCTCTACCATTCAGACATGTTTCCCCGTGCACTTCAGAAATTAAACCAGGAAGGAATCCCACAACCAGTGACACAATGGACCTCATTTGTGAGAAAAAATTCAACAGATCTCATCTTCAAGGACTTCATAGATCAGTTCATTCACCCAGTTGTTCGTATGTTGAACAACATCACAGAGCCAAGGATGAGTGAAGAAATTTAGAAGGTATTGCACATATCTAATCAAGCTAGGTCAGGGTATTGTTATTTACACCAAAACCATACATCAATAAGGATATATGGGAGTGAGATGCCTCCTTATAAATTTCCCAAATACCTCCGAGTGAGTATTTTTGCATTAGAATACATAAGGCAAATGGTGAATTCATATGATATTCACTTTGTTTCCGCAAAGAAGAAGTCATAGCTTAGAATCAAAACCCAGGTTGGACCTTTCATCTGCAATAGCAGATCGACAGGAAAAGGAGCAAATAACCTCTTGAAATAAATGAGGTTTCCTCTAAGTTCCACTTGGGAATATGACTCATTTCGTGTAATTTCTGAACTCAGAACAAAACAAAGTAGAACTCCTTATGTTAACACATAGAGGCCAGAGGTGGAAATATATATGAACCAGATAGAGTGGCAGGTGAATACATTGCAAGAACCAAAAGAACAACATATCCCTGTAACCACTTGACAGACTAATACACCCCAAAATCAAGTAGAGAAGATATCAAGGAAGGAATTTTCTCCTTCAGTCACAGAGGTATCGGCTGAGGATTTCCAAGTATAAAGAAAGAGGGCTAAAACCAGTCATAGAGCAGATTTACTCAAGGAGGGAGAAATTCATTCCACCATAGTCTTGGAGGGACCACACACTTCAACCCATTAAGACAGTCTAGTTACAGTTTCTCCATCATCACCAACATCTCAAAGAAACCTAGACACTACTCTGACAGTTGAATCATCTCATGGGAAAAAAGAGACAAATATTTTTGACAAATATAAACAAATCAAGCAAAGGAATGAGCTCCTAAAAAACAACACCTATGCTCAATTATGGAAGCAAACCTCCACTTCCCAACACAAATTATTGTCATATTTTAACACAGAAAGAGGAATAATGCAAATGGAATTCTTATAAGAACAAGTTCCTCATCCAAGAACAATTGCAGACTACAAAAAGACTGCCTTTGAATTTGATGTAAAATATGTCCATCTAGTGGACTAGATGGATATGCATAGGAAGATAGGACAAATGATATTCTCAACTTTGAAAAATACCTCAATTAATTCCTCTAAATTTCAGGTATCCCTAAACAATATCCAATACCAACTAAAGCTTGAGAATATTTCTTCTTTGGCCAAGGATAACAAAATAAAATCATTAGAAGAATTGGTTCTTAAGATTGGGTATGCCCAACAAATTTCAAGGAAACAAAGGAGTTGTTAAAGAAGAAGAATGTTGATATATCATATCTTAGAAAGCAGTTGAAGCTTCCAACTATAGATTATTCACAAGCCAAAGAAGTGGCTGAGACCGAAGGCCACAAGGAAGAGATGTTAAAGTTAATCATGGAACAAAATGAACAGATAAGGGAAATGGAAGTAGAAATGGACAAACTGATAAAAGAAAAGGAGAAAATTGTGCAGATGGCCATGATCCCACTGGATACAGTGCCTCTGATAGGGATCATAAAAGAAAAAGGGTCCACATCAACATAAATTTTAGCATAAATTCCATCAAAAATCCCATCAACAGTCCCAGTACAAGTTTCGTATGCATCTGACAAACTTGTAAAATTCGTGGAAGATATGTCCATACAAGGGGAAGAAATCAGAAAATTACATGAAGAGGTAAAGACATTGAAGGAATTGAAATGATTGTTCTAGGACAGTCATGAGGAAGAGATGCATAAATCTCAAAGGCTCAATCAACAATTACAACAATTAGGGAAAGAGACTGCCATGGAAAATACCTTAGCCCAATCTAAGATATACATATGGATATATATCAACAAATCCATGTCAGAAATATGGCCCTCCATACAGATCAATTTTTAGAAAAAGGAATTAGTACAGAAATCCAGGGGAGCAATTGAAAGCATCAATGAATAATTTGGAGAAAGACCCACAGAGGCCACTGAACTTATCATATTTCTAAACTCCAAAAATAAACAAGAGTTAGAAGAACTGGCGATTGAGGATAGAACTGAAACCATCCTTTAGATTAAGAATGTTCTAACCAAGAAAAGGCTCAAGTGATGGACATAGGTGTGCATAGGTTCTTCAGTAAGTTTGGAGTGCTACACAAGAAAGGGCTTCTTGGATTGTTAGTAATGAATGATGGATTGATCACTCTGCCTGATTACAAAAGGAAAATGAGCACAGTGGCAAATGACAGTTCAAATTTTGTTGGGATACAGGGAAGCATTACTTGTAAAGATTCCTAGAGACATTACAGTTAGACTTAAGCATAAAACATGAAATTAAACATATCTTCATCACTAAGCCTACCATTTCCAAATACACATAGATGGATGAGATATACAAGAAATTACTCAAGATTTCCATCCCAACTAAAAAGATATGGGAATATCTATGGACATAACTTGAATATAGACAATTTGGGTGTTCTAATCAGCATGGAGAAACAACTAGCCAAAGTCAAAGAGATGAGTCACCACCCACTTCCACCAAATCAACAACAAAGATCCGAGCAAATTTGCAAAATCCCTACATTTTGTATTTAGAGATTTTGTTAGTTAGATATTCCTCCATAATATCCTAATCATTTATGACAGGATCTGTTGTAAATAGTTGTATATATACTTCTCTCTTAGAAGTATTATGGGTTGATTTTTGCACCCAAGAGATATTGTGTAAATTTTCAAAGGATCGACCCGTAATAAAAGAGGCTTATTCATAGGATTCTTGTGTCAGATCGTTGGTGATATGATTTCTCTCTTTGTCAAATATTTTTCTATTCTCTGTAACCATTGCATGTGTTTCAAATTCTAATCATTAAAATGAAGTTAAAGAACATAATTTATTTCATTATACTCCGTCTCTAGTTTTTCAATGATCTTTATGTTGTTCATCTAAAACTAAGTGAAGGAATTCTTAATTGCTCTTATACTTAGTGGATTTTTCTCCTCTTTTCCTCTTATTCATTTCATTTGATTCAAATAGATCCAACAGTTTCACTACCCTACCCTGTGGAGAAAACCTTATAAAAAACTAAAACATGCCCTTATCTTTAAGTACAGACCCCATATCCCAATGGAAAATTAAGCATTCATTCAACCATATATTTCAGACAAACAAACACTAAAATTTCATTACTAACCTAACACTCAAAACTCAAACAAATCTAAATCCTATAGAGAGATCCCTTTCTGAAGCTCACAGGGCTAGATCCCAGCTTCCGAAGTGGTTTGGTAGTTACCTCTTTCTTGTCTTCTACAACCTAAGGAAATTACAGAGTGATAACATAGTGGTGACCATACTGGTGAAGGATAAATTTTCCAACTTTATAAAATATCTTCCCTAAGGAAGAAAACTTTATTTCTCGAAAATCAAAGATCTAAATCTTAAGAGATAAATTTTCATAGGTTGTAAAAATGTGTAAATAATAAATTAGTTTTTTTTTTAAGTTTAATTTCTAGCTCCAAAAAGAATTCACACCAGATCTCATCCTGATCCAGAACCTATAAAAGTAGTAGATAACCCTGAAAAATTGATTACAAAAAAAAGTTTAGCAGAAATTCAAGAGAGTAGTAGTCGTCCTCCTAGGGAAACCTCTCTTCCAAATACGTTTGTCACAATCCAAGAAATCCAGTTTGATCTACCATTTGAGCATAGTCTATTCAAGACCAAATCTGATAGCTTTGTGGATGAAACAATTTTAGATCAATATATCCTCCAACCTAATACACCTAAAGGACACTCTCCTCGATCAAATCTTGATCGACAAATCCTTCAAAATTTTGATAATTTACAAGATCTAGCATCAAACTTTGATCAAGATTTGCATAATGCCTGCATTCAACATTCTGTTGAGATTTCTGCCCTGACCATATTTGCATCATCTATCAATCCTCAATCAATTCATCCTATATCTTCTAGCCCTGCGTCTTCCATATTTTCCATCACTTCTCCAACCACTTCAAAGGGTTGTGATCCATCCTGTCACAAGAGTTCCTGCTATCCATCCTCCTCCACCAATCATGGCAGCAAGATATGCTCCCCTCGTTTTGGATGCTCCCTTACAAAATATTCCCCATGATTATCAAACTAGGATCTCTCAGTTTGATGGTACTGGAAATATGATTGAACAACAATATGTTGACAAGATGAATGACTTCTTTGACCTGTAAGAAGTTGATGAAGAAGATGTCAAAATGAGATTGTTTTCCCAAAGCTTAAATGGAGAAGTTAGGAAATAGTTGAAAGCCTTACCAGCTACTATCCTGAATAACATCACTTCCTTTCACCAATCATTAGTCAATAGATGGGAAGTCAAGAAAAATACACGTCAATTCTTATCTAAACATGAAAGTATTAAAATAAACCAAGGGAAACGTGTAGAGGATCATTGCACTAGATTTAATAATATTTATAATGTAATTCCAACAAACATTAAACCTCCCCAAGGTTTAGATTTGATCAAATTCCCCGATGGTTTTGATGCTAGCATGTCTTAGAAATTGAGAGAAACAAACCCTGCAACTTTGGATGAAATGCAAAGATGTGTTGTGGGTGTACAGACAAATTTGTTAGCTAAGAGAGCTAGACAAAGAACAAAGAGGAGAGTAACTATCAAAAAATAACCATCTACCTCTTCCGTTGATGCTAAAATAGACTCCTTAGTCACAACCATGGAGAGGATGATGGAAAGATTAGACATCACTGATAGGACTCCACCAAGAGAAAATCAACCAGGTCCCCAAATCAAAAATCCTAATTTTAGGAAAACTCCACCCCAAATCAGAACAAGAGAATAAAGAGAACAAAGAGGGCCAGATAAATAGATTAGGCCCCCTTTTCCAGAAAATTATGTTGATGAAGGGGAAGAAACAATTGAGGGACTTGATGATGTTCACATTAATTTAATGGGAATAAATGATAATTATTCTATCTTTCTTACCCAAGAAGAACATGACCTTTTCCTTCTGTCACAAACGGAAATTGATGAGGAATAATCAGAGAAACAATCTTTTGAAAATGAAATCATGGAAGTTCATAGGCAGTGTAACTTGAGAAGTAAGAAGTCTAATGATAATCCAACTAAGAAAGCTCCTGACTTTAGAAAGAAAATAGACACACCTGCCAAGAAAGTTCCTCATAGTACCCCTTAGAAAAAATCAGCGGTCTCAACCAAAAGAACATCTGATTTTGTCTCAAAAACAACTCAAACTGATGTTCCCTCCACCAACCAACCCAAAGACACTTCAAAAAAGAATGTTGTTCAAAAATCAAAATTTTTAAACCAAAATAAAACTCAAACCTCATTCAACTTGGAAAGTGAATTGGTGAAACTCAAGATACCCATTCCTCTAACAAAGTTAATGAATAAGAATGCTTACAGATCACAAGTGATAAAATCTTGGAACATAGAGTCAGGTACGGATACAGTAAATATTGCTGATGATCATCCAAAATTATTATTTGGGTCTGAAGTTTATGTAAAATTTGAAAGTGGTGTTGTACCTCCATTTTACATGAGTTTAAACATTCATGACAAAACTTTGTACAATGGCATCCTAGATTCTGGTGCTTCCCACAACCTTATGCCTAAGGCTGTTATGGAAAAATTAGGACTTGATATCACTAGGCCATACGCATATTTATATTCTTTTGATTCAAGTAAAGTAAAATGCATAGGTCTTATCAAAGATTTATGTGTTACTTTAGCACAAATACCAGCCAAGAGTATGGTAATGGACATAGTTGTTGGATACTAAACCCTAAATATGACATGTTACTGTCTCTCTCATGGGGAGCCAAGTTACAAGGTACCCTTCAACTGGACATGTTGTATGCCACCATCCCATTATTTGGTCAACATAGGAGATTATATAGGGAGACACGAATGAAATACATGGTCAGTAGTCAGGATAAACCACACAATTATCCATTAAATTTTGTTCATTCAGATCTTGACTCTTTTATCTTGTACAATGATGGAGATATGGAAAGATAGATTGCTAATTTAGAAGATGATGTTTGTAACATGGAAGAAGACAAAACAACTTCTGAAGAAAATGAAACAATAATGATGAAATCTGGTAAACAAGAGGAACCTCTGTGGAGTTTAGACTTTGATGGTCCTGTTAGTAAGGAAGGATCAAGTGTTGGTGTGTGGGTTTCTAATTCAAAAACAAATCATACAGAAGGTCATTCCTACAAGCTAAATTTTCAGTGTACCAACAATATAGATGAATATGAATCCTTAATGCTAGGTTTGCAACTTTTAAAGAAGCTTGGTGCTAAGAGAATTTAAATTAGTGGTGATTCTGAGCTGATAATAAAACATATCAATGGTGAATATTTTTCAAAACAACCAATATTGAGAGCCTACATAAATGTTGTCCTAGATTTTCTGGAATGTTTTACTTAATATGACTTGCTAGACATTCCCAGAGACCAAAACATTCTTGTTGATGGTCTGACTACCTCAAAAACTACTTGTAAGATACCATTCAATCCTAATCACCAGTACATACTTGAAGTGAAGTACAAACCTGCTGTCCTAGACAACATCAAGTATTTTCAAGTTTTTGGAAATGATGAACAAATTGAAAATTTCTTGCAATCAAAGAATGAATTTGAATGTGCCAACATAGATGTTAATTGCCATGATGAAAAATAAAATGTAGATAATACAGTTTTAGAAGAAATAAATAAAAAACAAGAAGATCTGAACATTTTTCAATTGAAAGATAATATTCTTCCTAGAGGGTTAGTTCCTCTGGAAGAGTTGTTTGATTTTGCTGATGTGGCCAAAAAACCTAAAATTTAACCTACTGGAAAGGAAGTTGAAGACTTCATAATAGGAATTAAAAAAGAACCAAAGATGATTAAACTGTCTAAATCTTTACCTCCTACTCAAAAATAGAAATATATAGAATTATTCAGAGAATTTATAGATGCTTTTGGCATGGATTTTTGGAGATCTGAAATCTTATGACACTAGCATTATACAACATAAAATTCCCATAAAAGAAGACCAAAATCCCTTTAAACAAAAAACTTAGGAGGATTAAACCAAGGTTTATGCCTCTGATTGAAAAAGAAATAAAAAAGATGTATGATGCTAAAATCATCGTCCCATTAATATTTTCTAAATGGGTATCAAATTTAGTTCCAACTAGGAAGGAGAGTGGAGAAATCGAACTATGCATTGATTTAAGAAACCTTAATAAAGTCTCTCTCAAAGACAACTCCCCCTTGCCCAAAATGGATCATATTTTGCAGAAGGTAGTTGGGTCCAATAGAATTTCTCCGTTAGATGGTTTTTATGGTTACAATCAAGTTTTAGTCCACCCTGATGATCAAGAAAAAACAATATTTACTACACCTTGGGGTACTTTCATGTATGTGAAAATTCCTTTTGGTTCAATGAATGTCGGGGATATATTTCAAAGAGAAATGGATATTTCTTTTGTGGATCAACTTGGAAGATTCATTGTCATATACCTGGATGATAACACTGTTTTTTCAAAAACAAATGAAGAACACTTTCTCTACTTGAGAAGAGTTTTTGAAAAATGCAGGAGATTTGGAATTTACCTTAATCCAAAGAAAACATTGTTTGGTCTAGAGGAATGTAAATAGTTAGGACATATCATATCAAAGGATGGAATTAAAATTGATCCTAGCATAATTGAAGCCATTCTAAAAATAGATAATCCCAGAAACATAAAAGAATTACAATCTTTCATTCACAAAATAAACTTTCTAAGAATATTTATCCCTAACTTGGCAGAAATTCTAAAAAATATAACAAATATGTTGAAAAAAGACACAAAAATCAAATGGACCATAGAAGCAAAACATTCATTTCATCACGTGAAACAAGCCTTAGCACAAGACCCTCTACTTATCATCCTTGATTTCACAAAAGATTTCCTCCTATTCTCTTTTGCCTCTGAGCATACTATTGCAACAATTCTCTTGCAGAAGAATAATGAAGGCCATGAACAAACTATTGCATTATTCAGTAAATCCTTGAGAGATGATGCACTGAATTACAACATCATGGAAAGAAGAGATTTTTATTTGGTAAAAGAAATCAAATATTTTAGAGTATATATTCTTCATTCACATATAATTGCTTATGTCCCAAATTCCGTGGTGAAAGATATTTTGACCCAAGACAGTCCCGATGGAAAAAGGGTTAAATGGATTTTTTTTATCCTTGAATATGATATTGAGATCAAACCAACCAAGCTCATTAAGGGTCAAGGATTAACTAAATTAATGTTTGAATCCAATTTTCATTCTTTGGATATAAATTTTCTAGCTGCAGTGGATGAACAAGAAGAGCAGGCGACTTCACAAGTTAAAGAGGTTTTCTCAACCTCTCCCTAGTATGTAGACCTGATTTTTATTTTACATCATTTACAAGCTCCTCCTAGTTTAACCAAGACTAAAGATAAATTTCTTAAAGTCAAAGATATGAAGTATTGTATTTTAAATGGAAATTTGTATTAGAAAGATGATGGAGGGACTTTACTAAATTGTTTATCTAAAGATGAGGTAGATAAAACTTTGCAGGAATTTCATGAAGGATATTGTGGTGGACACTTGAACTGGAAGACCACTACCAACAAAATTCTAAGAGCTGGTTTTTACTAGCCGACCTTATTTGCAGATGTCCACAATAAAGTGACCTCCTATCATAGCTGTCAAATCTTTGAAGGCAAAAGGAAACTACTGCCTTTACCCTTGAAACCAATATCTGTTGAAACTCCTTTTCAACAATGGGGTTTCTATTTCATAGGAGAAATCCATTCACCATCAACAGGCCAGTAAAAATGGATTCTCATAGCCACTGACTATTTTACCAACTGGATTGAATTTGTACCTACAAGGAAAGCCACTTATGTTGTGATAATTAAGTTTTTAGAAACTAACATTCTTTCAATATTTGGATGTCCTAGGAAAATCATTACTGACAATGCAACAACATTCAAATCAAAGAAGATAATGGAGTTTTGCTGCAAATATAATATTTCCTTAGGACACTCTATTGCCTATTACCCTCAGGGAAATGGATCAACAGAGTCTACAAACAAGAGTTTGGTCAATATCATCAAAAAGTTGTTGCAAGACAACAAAATTCATGGCACAACAAGCGGGTCAATCCATTATGGGAAGACAAACTTACTACAAAGAGATAAATTGGCATGTCCCCATACCAGTTGGTTTATAGAATGGGTGATGTTTTCCCACTTATTTAGTTGTCCCTGTCATGAAATTATTGTAGGAAGTATAGGTAGAACCCAATGACATCTAGAGGAGAATTAATCATACCATACAACTAAAATAGTCTAGAGAAGAGGTCTACAATCAAACTCAATTGATCCAGGAAAATATTAAGAAGATCTATGATAGAAGAACCAAGGCTGGTGATTTCTAGATAGGTGACAAAGTATTGAAATGGGATTCAAGGAATGAAGAGAAGGGTAAGCATGGAAAATTTTAGAATTTAAGGAAAGGTCCATACATAATCCATGCTTACAGAGGAAGCAATGCATTTTTGATCAATTACACGGATGGAGCAGATATGCCAGGAGGACCTATCAATGGAAGAATGCTCAAGCACTATTTTTCACTGGAATAAAATCAACCCTCACCCAGTTCATTGTAAATACCATTTTACTTTTTCTGTCATGAGTGGGTGACTTATATCAAAGGTTGAATCACGAAGAGTAGGCCCTAATATCCTGATCAATTGTCACCATGTTTACATCTAAAATAAAACTAATAAGATGCAGAAAGTACTGGAGAAGATGTTCAAGGTGACCGATAATTGGTTCTTGGCACCTCACAAGGAGATCACCATCCCCAAGTGGAGCCACTGTTATAACCCTATATTTCATAGTATCACATGGTGATTGAAATTTATTCCTCCAGTCATTTTACATTGTAAATAATATTTCATTCTGCAAATGATTCCCAAAAAGAAAAAGATAAAGATAAAAATAGAAAAAATGAAAAGAGGGTATAAAAGAAAGAAAGAAAGAAAGAAAGAAAAAGAAAATAAAAGAAAAAATAAAAAACTAAGAAAAATAATAAAACATCATCAAAATAAAATTAGTTTGAATCATACTGTCTAATTGTGATCAAACTTTTTTAAATTTGTTGTTGATAGGTTAGAGAATAAATTTGGTCAAACTGTTTAATCTTGGCAAAAGTTGTTAGGTTAGAGTAATAATTAGTCCAAGAGTGTAAGTTGGATTAATGTGTTAGATGAATAGGTTAGGAGATAGGTTAGGTGATTTTGCCTCAAGAAAGTTGAAAGGGATTTCAAAATATACCCTTATTTGATTAAATTTGGTTATTTTAGCTTAGGAAAATGAAATTATAATGTAAAGTGGAAAAAAATCGAGCTTAACACTTCATGGCCTATATTTGTTATCCTAAGTTTTCAAGAGGAGAAGACATTTTGTCTTGTAGTAATTAACTACCGCACAAGTCTCCATCGACGACATTCTCCCCTTTCGAGATCAACGATCCCCAACCTTTTTTGTACCCTCTGTCCTTTCCACCTCTAACCGGGGGGGGAAGGGGTCCAAAAAGTGGTTTTACACGTGTCGGTCCCACCTAACGTGGCACATCCTCAACATTTCAACCCCCCCCCTCTTATTTATGCTTACCAGCTACCCCCCCCCCTCTGAAATCTACCAAATTAAAATCCGATACCACTCAACTCACCTCACCATCATAATCCTATCACTACATGCCATCTATCCTACACTATATACCCATTAGCCAATCAAAACGTTCCCCGTGACCATTAACCACTCCATAAAAACCCCTTGACCGTTAACCACCCCATAAAAACCCCGTGACCGTTAACCACCCCGTAAAAACCCCATGACCGTTAACCACCCCGTAAAAACCCCGTGCCATAACAAATATCTATTGTACACATTAAAAATTCATTTCACATCTTGTTATGCCATTTGATGATATAGACACTGTAGATACCATGTTGAACCAAGCTGTCAAGTTAACCGCTACCACCACTCACTGTCAACAGGTGAATATTTCCCCAGGGAATACAGTTCCGCCATTATTTTAATTCAAGCTATGTCAATTATGCCCCCCAAGGCTAAATCTACAGATACATCTGAGAACCCAATCCTTCCCCCTCCTATCAACATGGACCACATCCCTTTGGAACATAAGGATTACAAAGACACAGAGACGAGGTGGGAACTCGACTTCTTCGAATTTCACTCATGGCTGAAAGATATTGTTTTGTACCAAAGTGACGAAATTGGACTCTGAGAGTCCAAGTTGCCTCTGTACATGTTCCCTCAAACTCACCACTTCCTCGAATTCGCTGTCAGATGTCAAGCCCGCTATTTCCCTAGCAAAAGAGCCATTGCCTCCTCCCGTGGTGAAACATTGTTCACAGTCACCTCCGAAGCCATCGACTAGATGTTACAAATCCCTAGAAATGAATCAGTCATCATGTTTTCCATTGAAGCCCTAAACGACCTATACTAGAAGCTAAATTTCCCCAAAGACCCCAGATATTTGAGATTTTCCTCCCAGAAGATGCCCAATTTCCCAAAAATAATCCACCTTACTCATATTCCATTTTCACTATCAAGGCCGACCAAATCATATCCATGCATTCTTACCAATTAGGTTATTACTCAGATGAATGTGTAGATGAGCCTATTTTAGGTTTTATATCCATATTTTCTACAGAAGAAAGAGTTTCCATTAAATTCAACTTTAGTCAATTTATGGATGATAATATTCATGATCAGTTATTGAGGTTTCCAAATGAAGGGATTTTCATATACTCTTCAGTTATGTTCTACATGTTTTTATTCTACCAGTCAAACAGGTTTCCATGTGCACTTCAGAAATTAAACCAGGAAGGAAGACCACAACCAGTAACATCATGGACATCATTTGTGAGGAAAAAATCAACATAGTTAAGCTTCAAGGACTTCATAGATCAGTTCATTCACCCAATTGTTTGTATGTTGAACAACAACACAGAGCCAAGGATCAGTGATTAAATTTATAAGGTCTTGCACGTATCTAATTAATCTAAGTCAGGGGATTAATATTTATAGCAAAACCATATAGAAATAAGGGTATATGGTTGAGAGATGCCTCCTTATAAATTTCCCAAATACCTAATAGTGAGGATTTTTGCACTATAATACATAAGTAAAACGGTGAATATATATGATATTCATTTTTTTGTAGCAAATAAGAAGTCAAAACTCAGAATCAAAACCTAGGTTGGACCTTTCACTTGCAACAACATATCACCAAGAGAAGAAGCATATAACCTCTTGAAACAAATGAGGTTTCCTCTGAGTTCCACTTGGGCATATGACCCATTTGGTGTCATTTATGAACTCAGAACCAAACAAAGGAGCACTCCATATGTTCACACATAGAGGCCAGAGGCAGAAAAATATATGAACCAAACAGAGCAACAACAAAATACATTGCAAGAACCATAAGAACAACTTATCCTTGTAACCACTTCACAGACTAATACACCCCAAAATCAAGCACATAAGAGATCAAGGAATGAATTTTATCCTTTAGTCATAAAGGTATCAGCTGAGGATTTCCAAGTATATAGAAATATGGCTAAAACCAATCATACACAAGATTTTCTCAAGGAGGGAGAAATTCAGTCCAGCATAGTCTTGGAGGGACCACACTCTTCAATCCATTTAGAAAGTCTATTTATAGGTTCTCCATCATCACCAACATCTCAAAGAAACCCATACACTACTTTGACAGCTAAATCAACTCATGGGAAAAAAGAGTCAAATATTTTTGACAAATATAAACAGATCAAGAAAAGGAATGAGGTCCTAAAAAAAAACACCTATGCTCAATTATGGAAGTATACCTCCACTACTCAACACAGACTGTTGTTATCTTTTGACATAAAAAAAGGAAGAATGCAAATGGTATGCTTACAAGCACAAGTTCCCCATCCAAGAACAATTGCAGACTACAAAAAGAATGCCTTTGAATTTGATGTAAAAGATGTCCATCCATTGGACCAGATGGATATGCATAGGTTGACAGGAGAAATGATATTCTCAATTTTGACAAATACCTCAATGACTGCCTCTAAATTCCAAGTATGCCTAAACAATATCCAGTCTCAACTGAAGATTGAGAATATTTCTTCTTTGGCCAAGGACAACAAAATAAAATCATTAGAAGAATTGGTTCTTAAGATTGGGTATGACCCAACAAATGTCAAGGAAGAAAAGGAGTTGTTAAAGAAGAAGAATGTTGATATAACATCTCTTAGAAAGCAGTTGAATATTTCACCTACATATTCACAAGCCAAAGAGGTGGTTGAGACTTATGGCAACAAGGAAGAGATGTTAAATTTAATCATGGAACAAAATGCACAAATAAGGGAAATGGAAGCAGAAATGGATAAACTGATGAAAGAAAAGGATAAAAATGTGCAGATGGCCATGATCCCACTGGATGCAGTGCTCCTAACATGGATCAGAACAACAGAAGGGTCCAGATCAATAGAAATTTCAGCAGAAATTCCATCAACAATCCCATCAGCAATCCCAGTATAATTTTCAAATGCATATGACAAGCTTGTGAAATCCATGGAAGATATTTCCATACAAGGGGAAGAAATAAGAAAATTACATGAAGAGGTAAAGACATTGTAGGAGTTGAAATCAATGTTCCAGAACAATCACCAGGCAGAGATGAATAAATCTCAAAGGCTCAGCCAACAATTACAACAATTAGGGAAAGAGACTGCCATGGCAAATACCTTAGCCCAAACTAAGGAAAACATATGGATAGATATCAACAAATCCATGTCAGAAATATAGCCCTCCATATAGATCATTTTTGAGGAACATGGATTAGTACAAACATCCAAGGGAGCAATAGAAATGATGAAGGGAGAATTGGGAGAAAGACCCACAAAGGCCACTGAACTTATCATATTTCTAAAATCCAAAAACAAACAAGAGTTAGAAGAACTAGAGATTAAGGATAGAATTGAAGCCATCCTTGAGATCAAGAAGGTTCCGACCAAGAAAGGTTTAATGTTGCAGATGGAAGAAAAGGCTCAAGTGATAGACATAGGTGTGCAGAGGTTCTTCAATAAGTTTGAAGTGCTACACAAGAATGGGCTCCCTGGATTGTTAGTATTCAATGACAAATTGATCACTCTGCTTGATTACAAAAAAAAAATGAACAGAGTGGCAAAGGACAATTCAAAGTTTGCAGGGATACAGGGAAGCATTACTGGTAAAGATTTCCTAGAGACACTACAGTTGGAATTAAGCATACAACATGAAATTAATCATATCTTCATCACTAAGCCTACCTTTGCCAAATATACATAGATGGATGAAATATACATGAAATTACTTAATATTTCCATCCCAAGTAAAAAGAGATGGGAATATCTATGCACATTAATTGAATAAAGACATTTTTGGTTTTCTAATCAGCATGGCGCAACAACTAGCCAAAGTCAAAGAGATAAGTCATCACCCACTTCCACCAAATCAACAACAGAGATCCGAGCAAATTTGCAAAATCCCTACATTTGGTATTTAAAGATTTTGTGAGTTAGATGTTCCTCTATAATATCCTGATCATGTATGACATGATCTGTTGTAAATATTTGTATAAATACTTCTATCTTCGAAGTATTGTGGGTTGATTTTTGCACCCAAGAGCTATTGTGTAAATTTCAAAGGACCGACCAGTAAGAAAAGAGGCTTATTCACAGGATTCTTGTGTCAGATTATTGGTGATGTGCTTTCTCTCTTTGTCAAATGTTTTTCTATTATTTGTAATCATTGCATGTGTTTCCAATTCTAACCATTAAAAGAAAGTTAAAGAACATAATTTATTTCATTATACTCTGTCTCTGGTTTTTCAATGATCTTTATGTAGTTCATCTGAAACTAAGTAAAAGAATTCTTAACGAATCTTCTACTTAGTGGATTTTCCCACTCTTTTCCTCTTATTCATTTCATTTGATTCAAATAGATCCAACTGTTTCACTAACCTGTCCTGTGGAGAAAACCTTATAAAAAACTAAAACAGGTCCTTATCTTTAACTAGAGACCCCATAGCCCAATGGAAAATTAAGCATTCGTTCAGCCATATATTTCAAACAAAAAAACATTGAACTTTCATAACTAGCCTAACACTCAAAACTCAAACAATTCTAAATACTATAGAGAGATCCCTCTCTGAAGCTGGCAGGGCGAGATCCGAGCTTCCAAAGTGGTTTGGGAGTTACCTCTGTCTTTTCTTCTACAACGTATGGAAATTACAGAGTGATAACATAGTGGCCACCATAAACAATATTACCAACTTAACAAGAATTGTGACCTCAAAACGTGAACTCTAGCCCCCCAAAATCATATTTTTGCATAAAAAACATGAAAATCAACTTGAAATTAAAAAGTGGTGCTACTGGTAGCACCATTTTTACAAACAGGGTCAAAATTACAACACCTAAATAAAAAAGTGACGATAACTAAAGGAAAGAGTTTTTTTTAAATGTTAAAATTATGGTTCATTTTAACCTAATTGAAACCATGGTTTTCACAATAGATCCCTATGCAAAAAAAAGAAACCCAAAATTGGATACAAAATGGTCACTTAAAAATTTATTAACATTTTTTTTTCTTCTTAAATTTACATTGAAAAATAAATAAATAGAAAGGACAAAAGCTTGGCAATTTTTTTTATATGAAGCAAAAAACACATTCAATTTTGTTTTATCCAAAACCCAAATTATATATAAAAAAAGACATTAAAAAAAGTCGAAAAGAAAAATGATTTTTTTTTTTAAATTTCCAAAAAAAACAATAATCTAAACAAATATATACATATTTTTAAAAAATAATAACCAAAATAACCCTTCAAACTTAAAAAAACAAAACAAAACAAAAATAAAAAATCAAAAATCAATAAAAAAAACTAAAAAAATAAACAAAATTAAAAAATATAGTTAAAAAAAATATAAAATAAAAATTTTTTTAAAACCCTAAACTAAAACAATATATTTAAAAATTAAAAGAAAAACAAAATTGAATCATAAAATTTTATAAATTATTTACAAATAAAATAAAAGCTTACTTTATATAAAAAATTGTATATATATATATAGACTATATAATTATATGTAGAATATATAGTTTGCAAAATGACACTCCAAATATATGTTTGGTTGTCTTTAGTTTACCACACATTAAAAAAAGTGCATTGGTCAACTCAATTTTAACCAAATGGGCCTTGGATGGTAACCCTTGATAAATAACTAGTAATGAAATAACATAAAACTTGTATAACAAGTGAATAGACCAAACAATATATAATTTATATATAAAATAAACTATATATATAATATGTAGTTTATATAATATATAAACTACATATAAGATGGAGAAGGCCCCTTGTATTCTCCTATCATATATGTAATTTATATCTAATATATAAACTATATATATATATATATATATATATATATATATATATATATATATATATATATATATATATTTTATAAAATTATTTATATTTTTAAGTTTATATATATATATATAAAGTGTTTTGGTCATAATTTTTTTTTTCTTCAGTTTTTTTCTCTTAAGTATTTTAAGTTTTTCTTTATTTTTTTTAATTTTTTTTTTTTTTTTATTAATTTCAATTGTTTTCTTTTCCTTAGTTTTTTAGTTTTTAATTTATAAAAATAAAATAAAATTATGTTTTTTTTAAATATTCAAAAATAGTGTTATTTAATTACAATTATTTTTTATGTATTGAAATAAAAGTAAACAATTTGTTAAAAATGATGTTTTCCACTATATTTAAAAGTATGGAATTATAAATTAATTAAGCAGACATAAATACATGAAAAATCTTAATTTCAAAAAAGTAAATGGTAAAAAATATTTTTAAGATTGAAAGAACTATTGAAAAATGAGTAAAACACACTTGAAAAAAAAAATTAATTTGAAAATAGATGAAAAATAAGCATTAAAAAAAATATTGTGGAAATATTATGGATCAGAAAATTTAAAATATCAAAATAAAACCTAAAAAGGGAGGGTGGTGTTGTTCATATTGGGGAAAGAAATTTTTTCCAACTTTATAAATTATCCTCCCTAAGTAACAAAACTTTATTTCTAGACAATCAAACATCTAAATCTTAAGAGATAAATGTTCAGAGGTTGTAAAAATTTGTAAATAATAAATTAGGGTTTTTTTATTTTTTTATTTTTTTTTATTTTTTAATGTTTTTATTTTTTTATTTTTTTATTTTAAGTTCTGGCTTCAAAAAGAATTCACACTAGATCTCATCCTGATCCAGAACCTATAAAAGTAGTAGATAACCCTGAAAAATTGATCAGAAAAAGAAGTTCAACAGAAAGTCAAGGGAGTAGTATTCCTCCTCCTAGGGAAACCTCTCTTCCAAAGAAGTTTGTCACAATCCAAGACATCTAGTTTGATCTACCATTTGATCATAGTCTATTCAGAACCAAATATGATAGCTTTGTGGATGAAACAATTTTAGATCAAGCTATCCTCCAACCTAATACATCTGAAAGACACTCTCTTGGATAAGATCTTGATCAACAAATCTTTCAAAATTTTGAGAATTTACAAGATCTAGCATCAAAATTTGATCAAGATTTTCATAAAGCCTACATTCAACAGTCTCCTAACCATCTTTGCATTATCTATCAATCCTCGATCAGTTCATCCTATATCTTCCAACCCTGCTTCTTCCATATCTTCCACCACTTCTCCAACTACTTCATGGGTTGTTATCTAGCCTATCACAGGAGTTCCTGCTATCCATCCTCCTCCACCAATCATGGTATCAAGATATGCTCCCCTCGTTTTGGATGCTCCCTTACAAAATATGCCCCAGGATTAACAAACTAGGATCCCTCAATTTGATGATACTGGAAATATGACTACACAACAACATGTTGAAAAGATGAATGACTTCTTTGACTTGCAAGAAGTTGATGAAGAAGATGTCAAAATGAGATTGTTTTCCCAGAGTTTAAATGGAGAAGTTAGGAAATGGTTCAAAGCCTTACCAGCTGCTAGCCTGAATGACAACACTTCTTTTCATCAATCTTTCCTCAATAGATGGGAAGTCAAGAAAATCCCACTTCAAATCTTATCTGAATATGAAAGTATTAAAAGAAACCAACGGGAAAGTGTACATGATTATTGCACTAGATTTAACAATATTTATAATGCAATTCCAACAAACATTAAAACTCCCCAAGGTTTATCTTTGATCAAATTCCCTGATGGTTTTGATGATAACATGTGTTATCAATTGAGAGAAATAAACCCTGCAACTTTGGAAGAAATGCAAAGATGTGATGTGAGTGTAGAGGAAAATCTGTTAGCTAAAAGAGCTAGACAAAGAATAGAGAGGAGAGTAAATATCAAAGAAGAACCATATACCTCTTATGTTGATGCTAAAATAGACTCCTTAGTCAAAACCATGCAAAGGATGATGGAAAGATTAGACATCACTGGTAGGACTCCACCAAGAGAAAATCAACATGGTCCCCAAATTAGAAATCCTAATTTTAGGATAAATCCACCCCAAATCAAACAAAGAGAACAAAGAGGGTCAGATCAATAGTTTAGGCCCCCTTTTCAAGAAAATTATGCTGATGAAGGGGAATAAGCAATTGAGGGACTTGATGATGTTCACATTAATTTAATGGGAATAAATGATAATGATTCTATCTTTCTTACCCAAGAAGAACATGACCTTTTCCTTCTATCACAAACTGAAATTGATGAGGAAGAATCAGAGAAACAAGGTTTTGAAAATGCAATCATGGAAGTTCATAGGAAGTGTAACTTGAGAAGTAAGAAGTCTAGTGGTAATCCAACTAAGAAATCTCATGACTTTAGAAATACAACAAACACACCCGCCAAGAAAGTTCCTCATAGTCCCCCTAAGAAAAAATCAGAGGTCTCAACCAAAAGAACATCTGATTATGTCTCAAAAAAAACTCAAACTAATGTTCCCTCCACCAACCAACCCAAAGACACTTCATAAAAGAATGTTGTTCAGAAATCAACATTTTTAAACCAAAATAAAACTCAAACCTCATTCAACTTGGAAAGTGAATTGATGAAACTCAAGATACCCATTCCTCTAACAAAGTTAATGAATAAGAATGCTTATAGATCACAAGTGATAAAAGCTCGGAACATAGAGTCAAGTACAGAAACAATAAATATTATTGATGATCAACCAAAATTATTATTTGGGCGTCAAGTTGATGGAAAATCTGAAAGTGGTGTTGTACCTCCATTTTACATTAGTTTAAACATTCATGACAAAAATTTGCACAATGCCATGTTGGACTCTAGTGCTTCCCACAACCTTATGCCTAAGGTTGTTGTGGAAAAATTAGGACTTGATATCACTAGACCATACAAATATTTATATTATTTTGATTCAAGTAAAGTAAAATGCACAGGTCTTATCAAAGATTTATGTGTTACTTTAGAACAAATACCAGCCAAGAGTATGGTAATTGTTGAGTTGAGAAAAATGTACAAATATCCTCCTTATTAGCATGGTTTATATATTCTTGATTGAATTTTCTATTAATTATAAGTAATTAGGAAATAAAATGATTAAGAAGTCTTCTAGAAATGTTATGGAGTAGTATTAGATAATTTTTGAATTTTGGTTTGAATTGTTTGATTTTATTGCAGAAAATGGACAAACGCTATTACTTCAATATAATTAAAGAGATCCTGAAGATACATGTGTCATTAAAGATCGAAGGAACCAAACGCAAAACAGTTTAGAGGAGGATTAACTCTTTAATTTGTAATCTTTATAAATAGTAAAAGCAATCCTGAGGATCTCTTGATCCTTAGGATAACTTAATTTACCCATGTCATTGTAATATATAGAGGGTAATGAACCATAAAGACATATCCAAGAAATTTATCCAAGCATCTGGATCATTGAATTTCTCTGTACAAGCATTCCATTGTAAACGATTTACCAGCTAATAATGGAATTAATGAAATCCTTGAGCGTTTGAATCATCTTTGCATACTGATTTTTTAGCAGCAGTACCTTTTGAATACCGTGGGCCCAGTCGGAAGGAGTTACTTTCTCGATCTGTAATCACATCAATTTTATTTCAGTCCGTGATTTAAATTTCTTTGCAACAGTTAAGATAAATGCACGAGTGTGTTGATGTTTTTATAAATTGGTTATGTGGTTTAATTACAGAGGATAGATGTTTCATTTGAAGGTTATCAATTGTTATTGCATTTCCTATTGCTGTTAGTGTATTGTTTGAAATTTACTCTCATTTTCACATTTTATTAAGTTTACAATCATTGTTCATTTCTCTTAAATCTGCATTTGTTGTTCCTTCTCAATTTTACAATACTTAGTTGTTCTTTTCCAACAAGTTAGTTAATCATTGATAGGTTAGTTAATCATTGATAGATTAGTTTATTAAGTATTTTCATAGATTAAATTACTGTTTCTTAACTAGATGAATTCAAAAAATTGGTTAATGCCTTTAATTCACAGTATGTTATTGATCAGATTACATTTATGTTGCGTAAGATCTTAGTTTCAGAGTTTTTAATGAATGTGTGAGAAACTTGATTATTGATAAACCTAGATTTGCTTCAACTACACGATTTTAACCTCTACAACTATCTGCATAGACTTTGCTGATATTCTTGAAAGAAAAGCAGATCCTCGGTTGATAAATTAATGTCAGACTAAGGTTGATTTCAAGACATCTTTAGATCCTAACATTTTGGTGTCGTTGCCGACGATAATGTCGAAGATAGTATAGGTTGCATCTCTGGAGGATGAGGTATTGAAAATGGAAGGTAAGAACTTACGTAGGCAACACGTAAAATTCTTGTCCCAACACCTACCTTTAACTGATGCATAGAGGTTATATAGGTGCATAGAATTTGTGTTTGTGTGTATGACTAAGAAGAAAGAACCTAAAAAATCAAAACCCCCAACAAAGACTAAAAAATCCCAGGGCTCGGTGCCCCCTAGAAGGAGCACTTACATAGACAAAATTATCCAAAAAGTTGAATATCAAGCTTCTGTTGGACCTTGAAAAGGATCCACCCAAATTCCGCAAGCAACAAATTCACCAACTGTAGCTCATGCTGAGGTTCATAGCAGAACTAAAGGGACTGAGAAAAGTTTCCAAAATACACATACTCCACCTCTCAGTCCTTTAGATGAGGTAAATTCTTGTGATTTGGAAGAAGGAGAAGGGGAGACCAATGGAATCGCTGAGGTAAATCCACCACCACCTAAACCTGGATCTCTTGTGATCCTGATAGGAGAAGGAATACCTAAAATCCTAGATAGAGGTAGCGCGATTAAGTCTCCTAGGGGAACAAATAATCAACCACCTCAAATAGAAAACCTAGGCCAAGAAATCCCTAAAGATTATTGGCATATTTTCGACCAAATGGCACAACCAAATCAACCGTGAACCCAAACTTCCACTTTGGAATATCCTATAGTTGATCCAGTTGCTAATGGCCCGATGAAAGCCATCCCACTGCAGAATCTTCCAACCTTTCATGGATTGATCTCATAGGACCCTGATGCGTTCTTATTCGATTTCAATGTCCTATGTAGAGGCTATGACTACACCTCTGAACCCCAGAAACTGAAACTATTTCCTTCCACCTTGAAAGGAGCATATTTGCGATGGTTTATGGGACTAGGAGGAGGAACCATAAATTCATGGGAGGAAATGAAACAAGCCTTCCTTACAAAGTATCAATATTACTGTAGAACCAGGGATCTAAAAGATCAAAATTTTAAAATGAATGCAAAAGAAAATGAAACATTAGAAGAATATATTGAAAGGTTTCAATATAACTTACATAGATCACTGTACGATACACTACTAGGTGAGGTACTTAAAACCACTCTAATAAAAGGTATGAAGGATGAATGGGTAGAAACAATGAATTTAATGGGAAAAGGTGATATTTATCAAGAAACTTATGATAACATTGTCCAATTGTGCATTAGGTGTTCACAAGGAAGTATGAAAACTAGATAGGGAATACAAGCCCCTATCTCCATAAGTAGTAACATTACTAGCGAGAGCGTCACCCGAGAAGAAGTTGGTAATCTTTTAGAAAATTTTAAAACTGAAATTTTGAGCACTCTGATTACATAATTGGATGTTCTGTAGGCTAACATAAACAAACAGAAGCAGAACAATCATTGGCCATATTTTTCCACCAATGCAGAAGGAAACATGGTCCAAGGGAATGTCCCTTGGATGTGGTTCGGATTTGCACCATCTGTGCCAAAGACCATGCGACATAACAATGTCCATCACTCCCAGGACTAAAATATGTCTTTAAAAAAGCATAAGAGGAAACATAACCAATACATCTGATGGATTAACATCGCCAATGGCAGGCTCTTCCCCTAGGTATGCTACAAGATCCCTCTTTTTTTTTTTTGGGCAGTATAATCAGTAGCATAATTCTGGGAACGCATGGTAGGGCCAACCATTTTCGAACCCTACCTAAAAATCCTATCAATATCCTACTGGACCCTGACCAAATCAACTAGCTACTGCACCCTGGCCAAATCAACTAGCTGCAAATCCCACCTGGCCAAACTCTCAATACCCTACCCCATCTTGGAAGAATTCAAATAACAACCCCTATCCTTCACAGTGGACTAACATAGCTGCCCAAGCCCCCAATTGGAATCAAAATTGGCAACGCCCCATGGGAATGACTAATCAACCTATGGGGATGACTCCTCAAGATCAACCCACTTTACAAGCCCCACTTAAGTTACCCCAGAACCCTCAACCTCAAATGCACCCTCAATTACCAGCTCAAACCAATCGAAATCCTAATAATAGACCAACCCAACTCCTGCAAATTGTTGAGAATTTGGAGGGGAAAATCAACTCTGTAGGGTGCAACGAAATTCGGTTGAGTTCAGGGCGCATAGTTTATCCTGAAGAAGGTAACATTCACCAAGAGAAAGAGAAGGAGAATAATATACAACCAGCAATAAAACCATCGACTGTGGTCATCACAGAAGAAACAAAGCAGGGGGAAATCACAGTCGAGCAACAAAATCCTAATGGAGACATAATTCCTCCTCCCCCGTTTCTCGAGAGGCTAATGATAGAAAAAAAAACCGTATATCCTAATTTCGATATCATCGGGGAAATAAAGAATCTATATGTTAATATCCCACTCCTACAGGCTCTACAATACACCCCAATTTATGCAAAAACAATTAAAGAATTATGTGGGAAGAAACTTGTCAAGAAAGATAAAAATCCATTGAATGTTCACGTGGTAGGAGCTTTGTCCGATCTTATTCTAGGTAAGAAATATCTGGTCAAGTATACATACCTCAGGAATCCCATTGTGACAGTTCAGATACAAGGCTAGTTTTTTCCAAATACACTAGTGGATTTGGGGGCAACCATCAATATTCTGACCATCTAAACTTGTAACATCCTGGGTATCACCTCCTTCGAACCTACTTCAATTATGATAGAATTGGATTATAGATCAGTGGTTAAACCAGTCAGTACATTACAAGGTTTAGCAATTTCGATCGACTCTTGGGAATACCCAACTAGTTTCCTTGTTATCAACCCAAGAAGTAGACTCGATGGCCACCCATTGATATTGGGAATACCATGGCTCACAAAAACAGATGCATACATAGGATGTCGCACAGGAAACATGACAATTTCTAGAGGAAGTGCTACAAATAACCTCATCATGTATCCTCCAACTAAACCAAGTCTGCCTATCATACATCAACAGTTGCAATCACCTAGATATCCAGAAAAAAAGCTACGATCTCCTCTCACACTGGAAGAATCTCTCGGGCTCAAAAACCAACTAGAATATGATGCTATCAATAGCTTCATTAACATCCCAACCATTTTATGCAACCCAACATGTCAAACGCTAGGAGTTGTTTTAGATAATGAAGCACAGGGAGATCCTTTGGAAGAATTGATGGAGCAACAGATTCCCACTACTGTTTTCCATAACAGTATATCAGTTGAAATTGCACCAGGAAGGTTTCTGAATATTAATGCTAATTTGAATCAACAACAACAACAAAAATTGATTCAGATCATTTCTAAATATTAGCAGTATTTTGCTTGGGAGTATCCCATCATGAAGGGAATTGATCCCCAACTCTATACACATCATATCTATATTGAGAAAGATTCCCAACCCATCCGACATCTCTAACGAATATTGAATCCTCATATCAGGGACATTGTTAAAGAAGAGTTACATAAACTGTTGGATGTAGATTTCATATATCCTATCTCAGACAATCGGTGGGTCTCTCCACTAGTAATCATCCCCAAGAAAAATGGAAAGTGGCGTATCTGTGTAGACTATAAAGAACTCAATAAAGCTACCCATAAGGACCACTTTTCCCTACCCTTTATTGATCAGGTCCTTGATACTTTAGCAGGGAAGCAATTTTTCTCCTTCCAAGATGGGTTTATCAGTTATAATCAAATTCAAATTGCTCTGGAAGACCAGTATAAAACTACATTTACATGTCCTTGGGGTACTTTCTCATATAGAGTATTGCCCTTTGGATTATGTAATGGTCCAACTACATTCCAGAGAGCTATTTTAAGCATATTTTATGATTTTATTAATGAGGGACTTGAAGTTTAAATGGAGGATTTCACCCCTTATGGATCTGACTTTGATCAAGCTCTAAGTAATCTATAGAAGGTACTAGAATGATGCATTTCTACCAGGCTATGTTTGAGTCATGATAAATTTCATATGATGATGACTGAAGGTGTGGTACTAGAAAAATATGTTTCTATAGATGGAATCAAGGTAGACCCAACAAAAATAGAGGTAATCCTTAATCTACCTACACCTCGTACACAAAATCAGGTACGTATTTTCCTTGGCTGTGTAGGATATTATCGTAGATTCATAGAATTTTTTTCAAGAATAGTTGCACCTTTACATGCTTTAACGGGTAATGTGGAATTTCAGTGGTCTAATAAGTGTGATGTTGCATTTGCAGAACTCAAAAGGTTGGTTTCAACAACACCGGTGCTGAGAGGACCAACCTGCAAATTACCATTCCACATATCTACAAATGCATCATATATCACCATAGGCATTGTCCTTGGACAGGAAGAAGACAAGAAACCTTATTTATTTTATTAGAAAAAATCTTACTCCCGCTGAATTAAATTATACAGTAACAGAAAAATAACTTTTAGCTATTATACATGCTATTAATAAATTTCTCCACTATATAACAGGCTATCCACTTATTCTGTATACTGATCATTCTTCTATCAAATATTTAGCTAATAAACCTATTACTAATGGACGAGTTACTTGATGGTTATTAATATTGCAGGAATTCAACATCACCATCAAGGATCAACCCGGAAGAGAGAATCTTGTTACAGATTTCTTGTCTCGCATGCCCAAAATAGATGACTCTTTGACAGTTGAAGACTAATTCCCTGATGAACACTTTTTTGCTGTCACTATTAAGATGCCTTGGTACGCTGATGTGGTGAATTATCTGGTAGTTGGGGAACTACTAGGACACCTGTTATTAAGAGAAAGGAAACTAATCGTTCATCGCAGTGCATGGTTCACCTAGATCGATGTATATCTTTTCCACAGAGGGTCTGATCTTCAAATCCGAAGATGTGTCATAGATGATGAAATTTACGATGTCTTGAAGGTGGGTCACGATGAGCCCTGTGGTAGACATTTTGTAGAACGCAGAACTAGGCATAAGGTGTTACATATGGGTTATTATTGGCCCTCAATATTTAAATATGCAAGGAAGTATGTCCATTCATGTGACAACCGTTAGAGGATGGGTCGACCAAGCCAAGCTGGTGAAATTCCCCTACAAGAAAAAGTTGGTGAAGAACCTTTCGAGAGATGGGAACTCAACTTTGTTGCCCTCTTCAACCCAAAATCAAACCAGAAGGCCTATATACGAGTTGCAATAGACTATATGACCAAATGGGTAGAGGAAATAGCCTTTCCAAATGCAACGGAGGAAGCAGTCATTAAGTTTCTCTTCGAATTTTTGGTATGCTATGGATTACCCAACGAAGTAATCACTGACGGAGGGTCGCAATTTACAACCCATAAAATCACGACCACTCTGCACAATTATCGTATTAAACATAGAGTTACCTCCTCATACCACCCACATGCAAACGAACAAGTGGAAATACTAATAAAGTATTGGAGGCAATTTTGACAAAAAACAGTCTCAAAAAACTATCAGAATTGGGTAGTCGAGCTTCCAAATTCCTTATGGGCCTATCACACAACATGGCATAACACTACTAGCTACTCTCCTTATCATCTAGTCTATGGAAAATAACCTATCTTTCCAATTGAATTTGAGATCAAGAATCTAAGAATGGCCTATGAAATTGGATTGGATCTTTACAGAGGCACACACACAACACTTACAACATCTCAATGAGTTAGATGAAGCACGCTTTTTCTCCCTACAATGCACAATTTTTATTCAACAACAAAGAGATTGCTGGCACGATAAACATATCAAGAAGAAATCCTTCCAGAAAGGTGATTGGGCACTTCTCTATGATTCCATATTTCAGGATTTTCCTAGAAAATTATAGACAAGGTGGTTGGGACCATATGAAATCAATGAATTTCATGATAATGGAACTATCACTTTAGTTACCATCAATAGTTCCGGTTCTCCCTTTTTGGTAAATGGACATCGTCTATGACTCTACCATCAACCACTTTCAAAACAATCCTTTTTCCAAGAAGCAAGTAATGATCCTACTGTTCAAATTTTAGCTAGCTAGGAAGGTAACCCATCAGCTTCGGTTCCATGAAATTATTGTTCTTCAAGCACTTTACATATTGTATATAGTTTTTTTTAAAGATTTGATTGAGTTTTTAGTTTCTTTTACTTCCTAGGAAAGTCATTATAAGAAGATTGAGAGAACAAAAACCAGAAAAGATGACTGTAATGAATATAATTAGCACTCTTTTTGTTCCTTATTCAAACTTCAAATTTCTCCTGTCCCACTTTGAAAAACCCATTGAATATAAACCTTGTATTACACAAGAAATGAATATGTCATGTTCCACAGAAAAAAGTTAGGCGATTTCACTAAAATAATGCACAACTATAATAAATAGAAAATGAATGCATGACACTAACAAACTTCGAGCATTGAATAAACCTACTCATAAAAATTGAATGAATTTAGTTGATGACTAATCAATCCTAGATTCACTAAAAAAAAATGTCTATGGGAGGTTTCCAATTAGATGGCTAAAATTTGAACATCATTGTTTCCGTTCATTCGAACGTAAAAACTGTCGTTCCCTTTGTTGCGATTGTTGTTCCTTTTGTGGGTAGCATCGTTCATTTGAACGGAACAACTATCGTTCCCTTTGTTACGATTGATGTTCCATTTGTGGGTAGTGTCATTCATTTGAATGAAACAACTATCGTTCCCTTTGTCAAGATTGTCATCCCTTCTTTCCAGGTAGCATTGTTCATTTGAAAAGAAACAATTGTTGTTCCTTTTTACGGTTGCCCCTGTTGTTGTTCCTTTCCTTTGAAAATAACGATTTTTCATCAACAACACGTATTTATGATACGCTTAGTAACGGCTTTCCATTTTATTTTGTGGACTATCTAGCATACCTTATCAAATTGGTTTTGGATTGATTTCTCCAAATTATCTTAATATTTTTCATAATCCTTAACCACCATAATTCGTTTCTTTCCCCTATATATATACATATACGTGAATGATAATTTGTGTTCATATCATAATAGGGATTCTAAGGCACAGTTTTACTTGGAATTCTTACACTTCTTATGCCATCCCTCACTCTTAAGGAGTAGATGAGCCTCCCTTAAATAAAATAAAAAAAAACTTGAAAAAAGCCGGAAAAGAAATAAAGAAAATAAACTTCTCCCACAAAGGATAGGGGGTCTCATCACGAGCCAACCTACCAAAATCATAAGAGAATAAAATAAATGACATTCCCACTATGGCTACCATACCAAGGTAATGGCCTTTGGCATTTTGTTTTTGTCAAAGGACAAGAGGTCTCATCATGAGTCGACTTGTTCACTTAGGTTATGATCTAGTGAGTGACATTATTGTTATCTGGCTACCAAACCAGGATAGTGGTTTTTTTGGGAAAAGAAAATTACAACTATTTATTAAGGATACATGTTCATCTATCGGTTAAAAATCAACCCTGTCAAGGCTATGGACGCCTACTGGAAGCAGTGGATCTGCCTATGGTATGGAAGTTTACCTTAAATATGCTAAGTTTTTTTTGTGTGTTCCTAGATTTCCTTTTTTTTACAAAGAGGCTATCATTATGGTTATATTCAATAACAAGGGAAAGTAACAAAGTAATGACATGTGGAATATTTCTAACACGTGAACAAATTTATATTACTAAGAATCATTTTCCTTAAACATTTTTTTGAACATAGGTATGTAAATTTGAATTTCTCACAAAAGAGTGATTATTTTTTGTGATTACCGTTAAAGTGCGTTTGAAGCTTGTTAATGATTGTTCTCCCAGCGATGACGAAGACATAGTAATTACCCCTCACTTGGACTACCTTCCATCATTACACTCACACATATCAACGGTCGAGATCGACCTTTTTATTTATCAGGGGAGGATATTCTGCACATTTATTGATAGATCATAATGATTGCAATAAATGGGAAAACTCACATTTTTATATACATTCGATGTTCTGTGATATTTACCATTTATGGTAATATTTTCTCAAAATATGGTATAACTAAGTTGTAACCGGGAATTATAGTTGTCCTCATTTGTTTACAGAATACATGGGTGACCGAAGTGTACGCCGAGATACCACATTGGTTCAAGTAACCGTCCAGGAAAGGGAAATTTTACATCATCTTGGGTGGACAAAATATTTCAACAGATTGCAAGGATATGACACAAATATCACACTAGCATTTTTCCAGAACTTGGAGAGAGGAGTCTCTGTGATCCGAGACATACACATTCCGATCACTGAGGAAATTATAGCAGAGTTAAAAGGCCTCCCCAACGAAGGCATACAGTGGACTGAAAAGTATACATCACTCAAGGAGGTTGTGGAGTCCTTCGTAGAACCAGGAGAAGAACTCAATAAAAGAGGGAAAGGACTTAATCCCACTACTCTCAGCGAGCCATGGAGGGAGCTAGCAGGAGTAATACAAAGGTATATAACATGTGATGGGAGGTACTATGTGTTGATACCGTGCCACCTCAAACTGTTAGCATCACTAAAATAGAGGTTAGTAATAAATTTTCCATTTTTTCTAAATTGCATGTTGTATGAAGTTGCTGCAAGGACCCAGAAGGCCAAAGACCCTGTCAATATAATTAGTCACCATGGACTAGTAAAACTAATAGTAAATAGGGCCTACATCCAAACAAAAATCACTTGGGGAGAATTAATTGAGCCTCTACAAATTGAACAACTTGAAATGCACCATGAAATTCCCCCATAGGGAATTGAGGCAACCAAGGTAGGAGGAGACAGTGCCCAGATGGAAGTTTCAGTACCCTAGTCTAAAATTGAAGAATACCCCGTCCAGTTGGCACAAACTCAGACCAAACTGGCAAAAACATCAAAGAAAAAGAGACAAAGAGCAATGGATGTTCATGAAACCTCTATATGAAAATAAGAAGGGGTAAAAAGACAATTCAACTTGGAAACATTCAAGAAACTATACATACCAAACAACCCTTACATGAGATCACTCAAGAAAATGCACAGACAGAGAAACCATCACTTGAAAGCCTTACAGAACAATTTTTCAGAAGTTATGAAGTAGAGATGGCTCAAGTACTAGGAAATTTAGGGACATCAATTGCTGAAGACACATATAGCTCTGGAGAACCCAAAAAACCAACTTCCTCTCATTCAAACCATGTCTTGGATATTCCTGATATGGAGATGCCATCTTCTGAACAAACAAAACAACCAGAAACTCACATTGAGGTAAACAATCCTTTGGAATAGACATAGCACCTAGAAGAAACATGGGAGCAGTCACCAGGTGATCAAGGTGGGGAAGACCTTGAAATTCCCCATAAACAGAAAACAATAGGCAAGGGACATAATAAAATTAGAACATCAGAAAGATCTCAAACAACTTCAAGCCATGTCAGAAATAGAGAATGAGATTTTTGCTGAGCTCAACAGAGCTCAAGGAAAGGTGAAAAAAGTACAGGGCCATTGAGATGGAGATTTGGAGTAAATCAAAGAAATTTGCTCTATTTATTCTAATATAGTAGCTTCGAGGGATCCTTCTACTAATTACACCTTATTTTTATTAGAATGTTATTTGTTGCTAGGGATAAAATCTATTATAGTAGGAAAACCTTTTGAGTTCACCACTATTTCTAATTTTGTTTCATGTTTTAGAGAAAAAGAGGGAGTACAATAATTTATGTGTGAACTATAACTTCACAACTTCATCCTAGGAGAAAACATAAAAGAGAACCCCAGTCCTTTCATTGGGGACATACAATTTCAGGAATTCTTGTCCTTTGCCAAAAACCAAACCAGGTGGGCTAAAGTACACAAGGTTTTTATGAGAAGGGAGACTGGGCTAGACCTATGGATCAGAGGGGAACCTCCTAAATCCATTAAAACCATTATGCAAGAAAAAACATTCATGAAGAGGGATAAGGTTGTAGAATATGTATCCCCCATCCACAAACATGTTATAAGTTCAGGTCTACAGTATTTTAGAGAGCCTAAAGAAGAATCTATTTCTGCTTCCAAGATCAGATGGGATGTCTCCTCAAATGAAGTCAAGAACAAGGAACCCTTTGGTTTCAAAAAAATTCACGCAACCACCTTCATGTTAGAGAGGTATGCCAAAATGATCCAAAATGAAGGGTCTACCTGGATTGGATGTAGGCACATTCCTCCAATTATTTGTTATCCTCTAGAGGGTTATCAAAGTATTTATGAAATTCATAAGAAGGAAGACGGTGACGATTTTGAAGAGCTTAGAGTTAAGAATGGGTTCATGAGACATGGAGAAAAGACCTCTCCTCCCTTCAACATCACTTCTTTACATGTAAACTCTTTGTTTGCATGAGGACATGCAAAAGGGTAAGCTGGAGAGTATGTTGAGTTGAGAAAAAGGAACAAATATCCTCCTTATTACCATGGTTTATGATATATTATTGATTTACTTTTCTATCAATTAGAAGTAATTAGGAAATAAAATGATTAAGAAGTCTTCTAGAAATGTTATTGAGTAGTATTAGATAATTTTTGAATTTTGGTTTGAATTGTTTGATTTTATTGCATAAAATGGACAATTTTTATTACCTCAATATAATTAAAGAGATCCTAAAGATACTTGTGTCATTAAAGATCGAAGGAATCAGGTGCAAAGAAGTTTAGAGGAAGATTAACTCTTTATTTTGTAATCTTTATAAATAGTAAAAGCAATCCCGAGGATCTCTCGATCCTCGGGATAACTTAGTTTACCCATTTTATTGTAATATATAGAGGGTAATGAACCATAGAGACATATACAAGAAATTTATCCAAGCATTCAGATCTCTGAATTTCTCTATACAAGCAGTCCATTGTAAATGATTTACCAGCTATGGAATTAATGAAAGCCTTGAGCGTTTTAATAATGTTTGCATACTGAGTTTTTAGCAGCAGTACCTTCTAAAGACCGTGGGCATAGTCAGAAGGAGTTATTGGCTCGATATGTAATCATATCAATTTTATTTTAGTCTGTGAATTAAATTTCTTTGCAACAGTTAAGATAAATGTACGAGTGTGTTGATGTTTTTATAAATTGGTTACGTTGTTTAATTACATAGGATAGATGTTTCATTTGAAGGTTATCAATTGTTGTTCCATTTCCCATTGTTGTTAGTTTATTGTTTGAAAGTTCCTCTCATTTTCACATACATTGTTCCTTTTATTAAATTTACAATTGTTGTTCCTTTTGCTTAAATATGCATTTGTTGTTCCTTCTCAATTTTAAAGTACTTAGTTGTTCTTCTCCAATAAGTTAGTTAATCATTAATAGATTGGTTTCTAAAGTATTTTCATAGATTAAATTAATGTTTCTTAGCTAGATGAATTAAACAAATTGGTTAATGCCTTTAATTCACAATATGTTATTGATCAGATTACAATTTTGTTGAGTAAGATCTTAGTTTCAGAGTTTTTAATGAATGTGTGAGGAACTTGATTATTGATAAACTCAGATTTTATTTAACTACACGATTTTAACCTCTACAACTATCTGCATAGACTTTGTTGATATTCTTGAAAGGAAAGATGAATCCTAGGTTAATAAATTAATGTCAAACTAAGGTTGTTTTTAGGACATCTTTAGATCCGAACAATAATGGATATAGTTGTTGCAGACATACCCCCTAAATATGGCATGTTACTATCTCTCTCATGGGGAGCCAAGTTACATCGTACCCTTCAACTGGACATGTCTTATGACACCATCCCATTATTTGGTCAACATAGGAGATTATATAGGGAGACATTGATGAAAGACATGGTCAGTAGTTATGATAAACCACACAATTATCCCTTATATTTTGTTCATTCATACCTTGACTCTTTTATTTTGTACAATGGTGGAGATATGGAAAGACATATTTCCAATTTAGAAGATGTTGTTTGTAACATGGAAGAAGACAAAACAACTTCTGAATAAAATGAAAAAATAATGATGAAATTTGATAAACAAGAGGAACCTCTATGGAGTTTAGACTTTGATGGTGTTGTTAGTAAGGAAGGACCAGGTGCTGGTGTGTGGGTTTCTAATTCAAAAACAAATCATATAGAAGGTCATTCCTACAAGTTAAATTTTCAGTGTACCAACAATATAGTTGAATCTGAAGCCTTAATGCTAGGTTTGCAAGTTTTAAAGAAGCTTGGTGCTAAGAGAATTTCAATTAGGGGTGATTCTGAGATGATAATAAAATAGATCAAAGGTGAATATTCTACAAAACACCCAAGATTGAGAGCCTACATAAATGTTGTCCTATATTTTCTGGAATGCTTTACTGAATATGACTTGCTATCCATTCCCAAAGACCAAAACATTATTGCTAATGGTATGGCTACCTCAACAACTACTTGTAAGATACCATTTCATCCTAATCATGAGTGCACAGTTGAAGTGAAGTGCAGACATGTTGTCCTAGACAACATCATGTATTGGCAAGTTTTTGGAAATGATGAACAAATTGAAAATTTCTTGCAATCAAATAATGAATTTGAATGTGCCAACATATATGTTGATTGTCATGATTAAAAAAAAATGTAGATAAGATAGATTTATAAGAAATAAATGAAAAACAAGAAGATATGGACATTTTTCAATTGAAAGATAATATTCTTTCTAGAGGGTTAGTCCCTCTTGTTATCGCATAAAGTTGCCTTGGGTCTTTTATCCCTTAGGTTTAAATTTTTTTAGCCTTTAGAATTTAGGTTTGTTTTATTTTTCTTTTGTGATTTTATTAGGGCGCTGAAGGCTAATATTCTTTGTGTGATTTTATATAGGCTAAAATTTTAGCCTTCAACACCCTTGTTCATTAAAATAGAATATTAATATATGGTCATTTATGAGTCTTGCTAATGGTTTAAGCATTTGAATTTTCTCTCAAGATCAACACTGCTGAAATCATTAGTTCATACCAACTGCAGACTTCACTAAGAGATCAACTGTCAAAGATAAATTGGAGGCTGAGGTAGACGTAGCAGTTTCCTAACTTGAAAATCCTCCATTATCAATCACAATCTCCAGGTATTCCATGAGTCCTCTCAATTGCATAGAAAAGTCTTGAGATACTCTTGCCTCAGCTTTTGGTAGTGCCCGATGCTACAGACTACTGCCTCTCTCATCCATTTGCATCTGTATCTTTTCTCCCATAGACTTTGCAACCATTGTCACCTGGATTTCATCTATTCTAGAGGCCAATTTGTTTTTCTCCTGAATACTAAATACCCGAGCAATCACCTTTTTCTTATGTGCACACTACGCTACAGAAAGACGCTGCTAAAACTACACTACATATCCCCTATTTCATGCATTGTGCTTTACTTGGCTTGGTCAGTGCTATATTTTGTATTCAGAGAACCATGCTTTAGCCCCTTCTTTTCAATGTATCATCATTCATTCATATTAAGATATGCTGGAAGTGATTGGAAGAATTAACCACCCTTCCAAATCTTTGATGACCATGGTATGGTGATATAAAACTGAAAAGTGCATCCCTGCCTTCTTTAACTTAGAATTTGTTTCTCTCATTTTTAAGAAAAATCCATAAAAACAATTATTTTTAATTCAAGGTGAGTTAGAGGAAAATCCTGAGAGAGAGAAACGATTAGCCACTCTCATTTCTCATTGAGATTTGCCTCTATTTTGTTTCCTTACCCATCACTACACCACAAACTTTGATCCCCTATCTTTATCCATGGAGACACTTCAAAGGAAGAAATATCACAAGGGAGGGAGTGTGGTCAGGACTGAATCTTCTGGCATGCACCTATTTGATGTTGAGCCAATGGTCAGGGAGGATTTTCAAATGGTTGGATGCCTTTATTTTTTCCAAAACATACAGAGGGGACACCCTAGAGTAGCAAGGAAATTTGCATTACATTTTGATGGCATTAAGATTAAGGTGGGAAACCCTGAGTTTGAGGTATCTGAAGCCTCTATTGCAACAAAAAATGGGATTCCTAATATTGGTGAGAGGTGGTTTAAATCCATGATCCTAAATGCTTCCTTCTCCAAGGAATTCCTCAAACCAGACTATCAGAAAGACAATTTTTCCAAGGGAGTACCTAGAAGCCACCTAGTTGAAGATTTTGATAAAATGTTAAAGATCATCCATAGATACTTTACATGTGAGGGAAGGTTTAAAATGTTATACCAGTACCATATAAGGCTCTTGCTACATTTTACTCGTAAAGATGCAATGAATATCCCTTTCTACCTTTTGAGGAGCATGGGGAGTATGTCTGGTAGATTCCAAGCCAAGTCCACGGCTATGGACACTAGTGTCTTTCACTCTCGATTGATCAGGATGTTGGTGATGGAAGAGTTGAAGAAGAGGAGCATTCCTTGGGAACAATTCACTGTATCTTCCCACATGCAGCTGGATATAGCCTCTACTCCTCAGTCTAGGATGCATAGCCCTTTTCCATCTACTAGTGTTTCTCCAGTAGGAACAAACATTAAGAGAAAAAGAAAAGCCACTACTCAAGAAAATTGAAGAATAAGAGAGGGAGGTTCATCACTCTCCACAGAGATACATGTCACCTCCTCCTGCACTTGAATTGGAACAAGTCCCTTCATCCACCAAAGAAACAACCAAGAGGGGAATTAAATTGTATTTCTCTTCACCTGATCCAACAGATAAGATCAAAATTAGGAAGCCTTTTACTACATCATCATCTCTCAAGGAGGTTGTTGAAGAAGAATTCCTACCCAAGGTTTCAGTTCCAAGGAAAAAGAAATATAAGGGTAAATTCATTGAGAAAACTTGTTGGAATAGGGGCAGACCCAGGGTTCAACGCTTCAACAATGCACCAACAAAACCCTAACTACCAACCCTTTCGGCAATAGATGCGAAGCAAGAGAAGTCTCACCCAAGGTAGAGGAAAGGGGGGTTACATGACTCAGGTATCTGTAACTAAGGCAGGACACAGATATGTGATTATAATACTTCATAAAGTACTCAGAATATAACATGCATTATCTTATCAAATTCATTCACATCACAGAAAAAACCCTAAGGATAGATCGACGCAGTAACAATGAAAAAATACACATCACACTTAGCATCATAAGTTAGATCTAGTAACTTCAACAAAAATAAAGAACTAATCATTCATGGATCTATATATCATATATAATAATCAATGCACTAAGAAGATTCACAACTTAAACATCATAACAGAAAGAAAACCATCAACACATGATATGCATGGTTCACCCCAGTGTGGGGATACATCCACCAACTACTTCTTCTTCTTTATTAGGCTTCAATCTCTTACATTCTTCTGCTCCTATGCATTAAGCCACATATCCAATCTTCGCACCAGACAAGTGATTTGCATAATAAGCACCAAATCCACCTTCCCAAATTCAGGTCAATGCACAGAGCCAACTCCTCTATCAAGCACAGAGCCTTACAAACATAGTCTATTACACTAAGCAACCCAAAAATAGTTGCACTTAGCCTTGCAATCTATCAACTCCTTTCTACATTACATTCTTACTTACTTATACTTTTAGATTTACATAAAGGCCTAATGTTGGGTAAACCCATGGGCCGACATCCCATAATTCATTACAAAACCCTAAGAACCCAATGTTGGGTCCAAAAATCCCAGAAAACAAGTGAGATCCGCGATATCAACTTCGCCCGGGCGCTTCTTCCTAGATCATTGCATTGAAGTCCAAAAAGTGGTCAAACCTGACCAATATTTCCTCAAAAATTAGTCAAGGGCCAACATGCCCCCAACACTCACTCGTGACTCGTCCCGAGTCACTCAGATCTGGGCAGCATTGCTCCGAAGGCATCAAGATTAGCTCGAGCTGCCTTGACTTGCTGCTTCTCTTGAGCCTCCTACACAACGGGATTTTGGATTATATGCTCTATAACCACTTGTTCCAGTTGCGAAACTTGTCCTTTGATCTCTTTAAACAACACACAGGCTTCTTCCTACATCGATTGTAGCTTCTGTGTGGATTCCATTACTCTACCCTGGATGGAAGTAATCTGTTGTTGGGTCGTGCATTGTTCTTGTGATCTCTTCATTCTCTTGACTACAGTGAGTGACTTCATATGCACTTGAACTATCAGTGCCTATTGTTGTCCCACCTATAGTTGCACTTCCAACTTCCTAATCTCTTGATCTTCGGTGATGTTTTCGTAGGTTTGCACGCTTTTGTCACTCATCTGTTTGCATTATGAGGTGAGGGATATGATCCTTTCAACTGCACTCTTAGTAGCTTCCTCCCTCTAGTCATGCACTTCCTGCAGAGTGCTTGGTACTTCTTGGATATCCAACTCTGTTACCCTTTCTTGAAGTTGTTGGATGGCCTCAACGAGCTTCATCACTTGAATCTCAACTACCTCATGTTCCTCTTGTGCCAAGCCTAGCACAGAGTGAAGTGATTTTCTCACCACTTCTTTCACTACAGTCTGCTCTACGAGAAACTGGTCCTTTTCTCTCTATATATTCTCTCTATCTTCCTCGAGCATCGCCCAAAACTCATCTTTCTCATTTTCATAAGAGGTTACACAATACTGTGCAAATCGTAATTTCTCCAAGATATCTTCTTTTTCTTATTTCATGGCTTATGTAGCCTTCTCCTTCTATTCTTGGACTCGCTGAAGTCAAGCCTCTGTTGCATCTGCAAGTCTTCAAAGTTGGGCTGGCTCATCCCCCAAATCTGCATTCTCTGACGAGGAAGTCGCAGTAGGGACTGCACGAACCGAGTGAATAGCTTCCTTTACTTCACTCAATTCATTTTCTATCCTACCATATAGTTCATCCTACTTTGCTCCATATATCTGCAAGAGATCCTTGGACGCATCCTCCATCACTCCACAGACTAGACTGATATCATCTTCTGTGAGTGTGGCCTCCAACTGGGGCTTACTGGCGCAGTTCTTATTTCTTGCCTAAGGTTTCTTGGGAGAAACCTTTCTCTTCTGCGGAGTTATTGTTTCGGAAGGGGGATATTTTGGCGAGGTAGCTTCACTTTCTTCTTTCTTTTCTCCTTCATCTCCTCCTCCCTGTCCATTTACTTTGTCTCCTCCTCCTCCTAGGGAGCCAGATCCATATCCTTCAGAGGCATTGTCTTCCTCATCAACCTCTACATCTTGGACTTCCTCCTTTTTCTTATTCTTCTTCATGATGGTTTGCCCAACATGCTCGACCCGGGTGACCAAGGGGCTTCCTATAATGTCAGCGTCAGAGAGATCTACATTTGCAATGGGTACAAGGAAATCCTCCAGCCATTCCTTGGTGATCTATTCCATGTCTTTGTCGGTCATCTTGTAATAGGACTGTAATAATTCCTTGTTCTCATCCTTGCACGTAGTGATATATATGAAATGTCGATCTGCACAGAACTTAGCAATTGGTCTGTGTTGGTGCAAGGTGTGTGGTGTCATGCATGGGAATGAATCTGTGGAAACCTTCAATTATTGATAGTAGGTATGAAACACTACGTTCGATTGCCATTGCTTCGACATGTCATTCGTATACAATAATGTAAAAAATCTAGCTGCCAATGGCTCTGATGGTTCAATTTCTAGAAACTTTTCTCCCTCGGGCATTTTCTAAGTGACAAATGCAATCATCATGAGTAGGAAGCTGAAGTGGAACTCATATCCCCAATCCTGTGCTTCGTGACAGTCTTCATCAAGCCCATTGATGAGGTAACTCACCCAATTTATTTTCATTCCCTCCATGCATTTCCCTGTGAGGTCCACCACAAACTCGGTGACCTGTGTGGGGTGGGTTTTTCAGATGAGATTGCAAGCTATGAGTTGGAAAGAGAGGCACATTTTTCCATCTTGGATAGAGGCTAAATTGTAGCCTCACTTTCCCTTTTCTGTTTCTCCATATACCTCTTTTATGCATTGTGCCAGGGAGCAGTCTGAGGCCTTCCCTGGGTAGAATTGTTGAGGGTCGGGTCCCTGCATGCTCAATCCTGTGATCAGGTGGATCAACGTTGGATCCATAGTAATCCTCATTTCAACCCACATGTATCCACCATGATAGCACAACAAGAGGATTTTAATGCAAGAATTAACCTCCTGATGTCGGCCAAAATGAGGAATGTTCATCACGTTGAGTATAATGTACTGCGCCAGCTCCTTTATCTATGAATGGGAGACAATGTGAGGCTTATTCCCTATTTTCCTCTTTAAGTATCTATGAAGGGTGAGCATGGCGTAGTTCTTTCTGTCTCCAAGGTTAAATTCATTGTTCTTCAGGGATGGGATCTATCCCAACAGGATTCCAACTACGTGTATCCCCTTCGGGATGTACCTAGTGATCAAAGTGTACTCGTAGTACCATGGGATGTTGTCGTGATTAACCATTCCATCCAAAGGCGGGATATAATCAAGTAAGATCGACGGGATCCACTTCACATTAGTCAGATCATCATGATGCTTACTTCCATTCTCAGTCGCGGGGTTAGTATGGCCCAAACGTCGTGTAGTCGAAGGGGAAGCCTACAATCCCCTAGTCGATGATGTTTGAATTTCTTTAGACACAACTATGTCATCCATAAACTTCTTAAGGACCTATTCGATAGAATTCTCTAACTTAGTATGTTCGCTCAACATTCTCACTTTTAAAGGAATAAGTTGGGGTATGCGAATGAGCAAGTAGGGTAAACAAGTGGATGGTGATCTCTAGGTTCTGAAATCACAACTCAACACAAAATTAGTTCTCTATTAGAAACGTTAATCACAGATGGAGAAAAGTGGTCCTGGCGTAGCATATCACAGGTTAAATAAGCGAGCGTCATAACATATTCTTCTAACGGGCATGAATGCTTCCATTAATGTGAATTTGTCCATTATGGCACAATATCAATGTCCCAAAAGCGGTATATTATCCCATAAATGCATTCCTAGTCGTTTCGAAGCATCATTCTAACGATCGGAGTGCCTCCAACGGTCATATAGATTCGTCGAGGCAAAGTCCCATTCTTCATGGTCCTATTGTTCCGGTGAGGTTCAAAGCCTACAACCTTGCCTCCTGTGAAGTCTTCTCTATAACCTCCTGTAGTTTTTTTCTAACTTGGCTTTCTTTTTATTGAGCTTCCTTTCCTTCCTGCCTGTGATCTGAGTCTCTCTAATTATTTCTGGTTTTCTCTTTCCATTATTATTCTTAGTTTCTCCTATCGTAGTGACTTCGCAGTGTTGATGTACTTCCAATGGGTTCGAAGTTCATTTCCGTTCCCTTACCACTTCTTGGGTGGATTTACTTTCTTCTTTCATGGATAGGTCCCTTAATCCTTCTTGCACTCTTCCAATTTAGACAACTAATTCTCTTTCCTTTTTCTACTTCGACTTAACTTCTCATTCTTCTATCAGTCAATCTATTTTCCTAGCTATGAAATCCCTTAGTTCTTTCTTTTTATTTTATGTAGCTTCTTCCTCTGCTTTCCTTCTGATATGATCCTTCTCAATCCAAGTCTTTCCTAACAAAAGAGAGAAAGGGGAATTGTTCTCAACAAACATAATGACTTCAAATTCCTCTTCAATCGATGTTCCATGAATAATAACATGTACATTATTAATTCTTCCACATAAGGTTATCATCTTTCCTTTGAATAAACCTATTCTTCCCAATGAATATACTATAGTAGGCTTTCCCAAAATTTCCCAAGTGCTTTGTATCATAATATTCACTTGTGTCTCTTCATCCAAGACAGAGTCTATGTTGAAGTCTCCTATTCTTGTACATATGCATTTTTTTTATTTCACGATCTCTGGTAAACTGACAACTTTTTGATCATTCATTGCTTCTTTTAACTGTACTAATGTAGTTTGAACTTCCTCTGATCCTTTCTCTTTCTGATCTTCTAACATGCTCTTATTCTCTTGAGTCATGTTCGTTTGTTCGAATTTAGCAATCATCCTTGGGAAATCCTCAACCTCATGACCAAAAATTTTACTACAAAGACGAAAAAGACCTATACTAAGACATTTCTTAGCAATATGTCCCGATCTTCTGCAGTTATAACATAGTTTTAATCCTCTCTTCCTCTTGTACTGTGCACTAGGATCACAATGTTGGACCTGCAATCTGCAAAAATACTTTCTAGGTTCTTGCATCCACTTGTTAGTCCAAAAATTCTTTATATGCATAGGAATAACATATCTTTATTCATCTCTATTAGCCTTACTTAGATCAACTCTTTCATCATGCTACACCCTAGCTTTCAGACTAGGACAAACTCTATTAAACATACCTAAATTCATGCTTTTGAAACAAAAATGTTCACTTATATTACTCTTATCAAAGTACAAAGCTTTACCTCTTTCAATATCTTACCTCAGATCATGTTTCTTTGTTGGTGTAGAGCTTCGCAAGTTAAGTAGAATTCTATGCACTACAATGGTAGATCTATGCATAGAGCTTCTCTTTTATTTACTTTAGTTCCCAGCAATCACAGTTCTAGGTCTCGACAACAAAACTATTTGTTGGCATAGGGGTAGACCTAGGGTTTAACGCTTCAACAATGCACCAACAAAATCCTAACTACTGACCCTTTCAGAAACACCTGCAAAGCAGGCGAAGTCTCACCCGAGCTAGAGGCAGGGGGGGTTACAGGACTGAGGTGTTTGTAACCAAGATGGGACACAGATCTGTGATTATAATACTTTGCAAAGTACTCAAAAGATAACATGCATTATCTTATCAACTTCATTCACATCGCATAACAAACCCTAACGATAGAACACCGCAGTGACAATGAAAAAATACACATCGCACTTAGCATCATAAGTTATATCTATCACCTTCAACATAAATAAAGCACTAAGCATTCATGGATCTATCTATCATATATAATAGTCAATGCACTAAGCATATTCAAAACTTAAACATCATAGCACAAAGAAAACTATGAATACATGATATATGTGGTTCACCCCAGTGTGGGGATATGTCCACCAACTGCTTCTTCTTCTTTATTAGGCTTCAATCTCTTACATTCTTCTGCTACTATGCACTAAGCCACAGAGCCAAGCTTTGCACCAGACAGGTGATCTGTACACTAAGCACCAGATCCACCTTCCCAAAATCAAGTCAAGGCACAGACCCAACTCCTCTATCAATCACAGAACCTTACAAACACAGTCTGTTGCACTAAGAAACCCAAAACTACTTTCACTTAGTCTTGCAAGCTATCAACTCCTTTCTACATTACATTCTTACTTATTTATACTTTTACATTTACAAAAGGGCCTAATCATGGGTAAACCCATGGGCCGACATCCCATAGCCCATTACAAAATGCTAGGAACCCCATGCTAGGTCCACAAAGCCCATAAGACAAGTGAGATCAACGATCTCTACTTTGCCTGGGCGCTCCTTCCTCGATCACTGCATCGAAGTCCAAAAAGTGGTCAAACCTGACCAAGATTTCCTCAAAACTTGGTCAAGGGACAACAAGCCTATTGGGGTGATAGAAAGAGTCCCTATGCAGCCGAAAGATCAAGGTAAATCCATTGAGAAACTTGTTGAGGTTATCAACATCAACACTCCACCTAGTAATCACACTTTGAAAAGATTGATCAGACAACGCAGGGAGGCTAGGAAGGAGGTTGCTCGTTTGAAAGATGAAAGTTTGAATGAGAGAATTAAGGTGAAGGAGATCATGGATATATACAATAACACCCTTGATCTAGAAAAATTTTCAGCAAGAAGAGCCCTGCCTCTCGATAAGAAACTTAACAACCTCTACAGGAAAAACATAGGCTTTCAGTCTCAAAATAGAAATCTCAAGGAATAATTGCAGCATTTCAAGGATGAATTGGCCCAGAGGAAATTAAATGTTCTCGTACAAGATGCAATTGAAATAGATTATCCATTAGTCAATAAGAGTATCCTTGCAAAGGAAAAATATGCTGCCATGATAAAGGGAAGCTCTCCTACAAAAATGAGGAGTTTTAGGTTGATGAAGTAGTTGGGGGATATAAGATCCATTTTTGTGGGGGGGTCTCTTTTTTCAAGAGTAAAGTGATCAAGGAAGGTATAGTTGTAGACCTATACAATCATCTACATGCTCCTAGTCCATTAGCTAAGTTTTTTTTGTTTTTTGAATGATTGGTCTCATCACACAGAAAAACACAGACATTCTGTAATGCCATGGCGCTACAGAATCGTCTATATAGTATGTTCTGCAAAAATCCACTACCTATAATTCTACAAAATCTCCTAGCTTAAATACACAAAGGCACTATTGATTCTGTAGAGTGCTATGAAATCTCCTAGTTGAACTTAACTGTGGCGCTACCGATTTTGCATGATTGTGTTAGTAATGGAGCTACCAATTCTGCAGGACCATTTGAGGTGTGGGGGTACAAAATATGTAGAAGCTATTTCGAGAGGGGGGCTACAAAATTGTAGACAATCATTACATAGGATTGGTTCTATGGAAACTGCAGACCTATTTTGGAGGAGGCACTATGAAATCTGCAGAGTTGTTTTGCAAAGGGCGCTACAAAACTGGCTACCCAATGCGTTACTGAATGGCACCACGAACTGGCACCTGCAATCAAGGGATTCAAATTCATGATTCCTATTGGATGGTTGATGATGTGGAGAGAAGTGAGGATCATAGGTGGTAGCATGGAGGCAACATACAACCCTTGGAGAACACTTGGAAATGAAAAGGAATCCACCTAAAGGGAGACATGTCATTTCATTGTTTGTTGGAGTAGTTTCCAACATGGTTCCTATTTTGTAAAAGTTTGTTAAGAGTTGTTAGCACAGGTGTTAGAATGGTAACTATTTTATAGAATCCTAGGGGAGGAAGGCCAACTCACACCTCTAGTTGTTTCCTTTCCTTTTTGGTTATAAATACATATTCTAAATAATTAGTGAGGTTCCAATGGTTGATATGGGCTCCCTAATTGTAATATTTTTGACTAAGTAGACTGTTCTCTAGTTATGTATTGGACTTGAGATTTTTTTATTAATAGAAGGCAATTTCTCTTTATATCATCTTGTTTCCTCTTATGCTGAAGTATTCATGATTTCATGATCGACATGAGATTGTTATGGTTGTGTTATGATGAATTTTTTATTATAATACTGTTATGATGTTCTTCAGTGTTCTATAACTTTGAATTCAAGAAGTTCTTGTGTTTGAGTTTTTCCTCCTTGGGCTGCTTGAAGATTTGATGTCAATAGCAGACCTTTACACCTCCCTCACTAAGTCTTCATCCTATTCACTTTTACTCCAATTCACTGATTGAAGCTAATCAATACCTCATTTTCTTGTGCATGCTAGCCCATATTTCTGAGTTAAAACATTATTATTCTGAGTCTTGTCCATTTGAACTTTAATCACTCATTTACATTTACACATACTTTGATGGGTACTGGGCTTATCCTATTTTAAATCTGAGGGTGATTCTTAGTGTTAACACCTCTGGAAGAGTTGTTTGATTTTGATGATGTGGCCAAAAAACCTAAAATTGAACCTACTGGAAAGGAAGTTGAAGACTACACCATAAGAACTGGAAAATAGCCAAAGATGATTAAACTGTCTAAATCTTTACCTCTTTCTCAAAAACAAAAATATATAAATTATTCAGATAATGTATAGATGTTTTTTCATGGATTTATGAAGATCTGAAATCTTATGACACTAGCATTATATAGCATAAACTTTCCATAAAAGAAGACCAAAATACTTTTAAACAAAAACTTAGGAGGATTAACCCAAGGTTGATGCCTCTGATTGAAAAATAAATAAAAAAGATGTATGATGCTAAAATCATTGTCCCAAAAGATTTTGTAAATGGGTATCAAAATTAGTTCCAACCAGGAAGAAGAGTGGAGAAATCAGACTGTGCATTGATTTTAGAAACCTTAATAAAGTCTCTCTCAAGGAAAACTACCCCTTTCCCAAAATGGATCATATTTTGCAGAAGGTAGTTGGGTCCAGTAGAATTTCTCTGTTAGATAGTTTTTCTTGTCACAATCAATTTTTAGTCCACCCTGATTATCAAGAAAAAATAACATTTACTACAACTTGGGGCACTTTCATGTATGTAAAAATGCCTTTTGGTTTAATGAATGTTGGGGCTACATTTCAAAGAGAAATGGATATTTATTTTGTGGATGAACTTGGAAGATTCATTGTCATATACCTGGATGATATCATTGTTTTTTCAAAAAACAAATGAAAAACGCTTGCTCCACCTCAGAAGAGTTTTTGAAAAATGCAGGAGATTTGGAATTTCCATTAATCCAAAGAAAACAGTGTTTGGTCTAGAAGAAGGTAAACTTTTAGGACATGTCATATCAAGCGATGGACTTAAAATTTATCATAGGATAATTGAAGCCATTCAAAAAATAGATCATCCCAGAAACATAAAAGAATTACAATATTTCATTGTCAAAATAAAATTTATAAGAAGATGTATCCCTAACTTGGCAGAACTTCTAAGAAATATAACAAATACGTTGAAAAAAGACACAAAAATAAAATGGACCATAGAAGAAAAACATTCATTTGATCAGGTGAAACAAGCCTTAACACAAGTCCCTGTGCTTATCAGCGCTGATTTCACAAAAGATTTCCTCCTATTCTCATTTTCCTTGGAGCATACTATTGCAACAGTTCTCTTGGAAAAGAACAATGAAGGCCATGAACAACCTATTGCATTCTTCAGTAAATCCTTGAGAGATGTTGCACTGAATTACAAAATCATGGAAATGAAATCTTTTTCTTTGGTAAAAGAAATCAAAGATTTCAGAGTATATATTATTCATTCACATATAACTGCTTATGTCCCAAATTTTGTGGTGAAAGATATTCTGACCCAAGAAAGTCCTAATGGAAAAAGGGGTAAATGAATTGTTTTTATCCTTGAATATGATATTGAGATCAAAACAACCAAGCTCATTAAGGGTCAGGGATTAGCTAAATTAATGGTTGAATCCAATTTTCATGCTTCAGATATAAATTTTCTAGCTACAATGGATGGACAAGAAGAGCATGTGATTCCACAAGTTAAATAGGTTTTCTCAACCTCTCCTTGGTATGCAGACCTGATTTTTCGTTTACATCATTTACAAGCTCCTACTAGTTTAATGAAGACTAGAGATATATTTCTTAAACTCAAAGCTATGAATTATTGTATTTTAAATGGCAATTTGTATTGGAAAGATGTTGGAGGGATTTTACTAAATTGCTTATTGAAAGATGAGGCAGATAAATATTTGTAGGAATTTAATGAAGGAGATTTTGGTGGAAACTTGGAATGGAAGAGAAATGCCAACAAAATTCTAAGAACTGGTTTTTACTAGCCGACCTTATTTTCATATATCCACAAGAAAGTGACCTCCTGTCATAGCTGTATAATCTTTGAAGGAAAAAGGAAACTATTGCCTTTAACCTTGAAACCAATATCAGTTAAAACTCCTTTTCATCAATGGGGTTTGGATTTCATTCGACAAATCCATCCACCATCATCAGGCCATCACAAATGGATTCTCACAACCACTGAATATTTTACCAAGTGGATTGAAGTTGTACCTAAAAGGCAAGCCATTGATGATATGATCATTAAGTTTTTAGAAACTAACATTCTTTCAAGATTTGGATGTCCCAGGAAAATCATTACTGACAATGCAACATCATTCAAGTTAAATAAGATGGTGGAGTTTTGCAGCAAATATCAAATTACCTGAGGACACTCTACTACCTATTGCCCTTAGGGAAATGGATTAGCAGAGTCTTCAAACAAGATTTTGGTCAATATCATCAAACATTTGTTGCAGGACAACAAAAATTCATGGCACAACAATATGGTCAATGCATTATGGGAAGACATACTTACTACAAAGAGATCAATTGACATGTCCCCATACCAGTTGGGTTATGGAATGGATGTTGTTTTTCCCATTTCTTTAGGTGTCTGTGTCATGAAATTATTGCAAGAGGTACAAGTAGAACCCAATGACATCCAAAGGAGAATTAATCATAACATACAACTAAAATAGTCCAGAGAAGAGGTCTACAATCAAAATCAAGTGATCCAGGAAAATATTAAGAAGACCTATGATAGAAGAACCAAGGCTGATGATTTCCAGATAGGAAACAAATACTGAAATGAGATTCAAGGAATGAAGAGAAGGGTAAGCATGAAAAAATTGAGAATTTATGGAAAGTTACATACATAATCCATTATTACAGAGGACACAATGCATTTTTGATCAAGGACATGGATGGAGAAGATATGCCAGGCGGACCTGTCAATGGCAGAATGCTCAAACATTATTTTTCACTGGAATAAAAGTATCCCTCACCCAGTTCATTGTAAATACCATTTTAATTTTTCTATCATGAGTGGGTGACTTATATCAGAGGTTGAAGCTCGAAGAGAAAGCCCTAAGCCCATGATCAGTTGTCACCAGGTTTACATCTACAATAAAACTAATTAGATGCAGAAAGTATTGGAGAAGATCATTCAAGGCGACCGGTAACTGGTTCTTGGCACCTCACAACGAGAGCACCATCCCCAAGTGGAGACACTATTATAACCCTATATTTCATAGTATCACCTGGTGATTGAAATTTCTTCCTCGAGTCATTTTACATTGTAAATAATATTTCATTCTTCAAATGATTTCCAAAAAGAAAAAGAAAATGAAAAATAGAAAAAAAGAAAAAAAGAAAAGAGGGTATAAAAGAAAGAAAAAGAAAAGAAAAGAAAAAAAGAGAAAAAGGAGAAAAATAAGAAAACCCCATCAAAATAAAATTAGTTTGAATCATACTGTCTAATCATGACCGAACCTTTTTAAATTTCTTTTTGATAGGTTAGAGAATTAATTTGGTCAAACTGTTTAATCTTGGCCAAAGTAGTTAGGTTAGAGTACTAATTAATTCAAGAGTCTAAGTTCGATTAATGTGTTAGATGACTAGGTTAGGAGATAGGTTAGGTGATTTTGTCTCAAGAAAATTGAAATTGATTTCAAAATATACCCTTATTTGATTAAATTTTGTTATTTTAGCTTAGGAAAATGAAATTATAATTTGAAGTGGAAAAAAGAGAGCTTAACACTTCATGGTGCATATTTTTCATCCTAAGTTTGCAAGAAGACAAGACATTTTATCTTGTAATGCTTAACTCCCTCACAAGTCTTGATCGGGGTCCTTCCCCCCCTTTCCAGATCAACTATCCCCATACTTTTTCGGACCCCCGAACCTTTATACCTTTAACGGTGGGGGGGAGTTTGAAAAGTGGTTTTCCCTGTGTCAGTCCAACCTAATGTGGAACGTCCTTATCATTTCAGACCCCCCCCCC
>ML778818.1:259817-273285 GCA_009831015.1 Picea engelmannii
ATATTGCAAATTAAAACCCAATATCACTCACCTCACCCCGACATCGTAATCCTATCACTACACACCATTTGTGCTACACTATATAACTGTTAGCCAATCAAAATGCTCCCCATGATCGTTAACCACCCCATAACAACCCCGCACGATAAAAAATATCTACTGTACACCTTAAAACCCCGTTTCACATCCTGTTACACCATTTTCTGATATTGACACTATGGATATCCCGCTAAACTAAGCTGTCAAGTTAACCTCCACTACCTCTCATCGTCAACAAACGAATATTTCCTCGAGTAATACATTTCCAGCATTATTTTACTACAAGATCTGTCAATTATGGTCCCCAAGGACAAATATTCATATACAACCAAGAACCCAATCCTTCCCCCTCTCGTCGACCTATTCCATATCCCTCTGGAAGATAAGGATTACAAATTCATAGAGCAAAGGTGCGAATTTGAATTCTTCGAATTGCACTCATGGATGAAATATATTCTTTTGGACCAGAGTGATGAAATTAGACTCTGGGAGTCCAATTTGCCTCTGTACATAATCCCTCAAACTCACCACTTCCCAAAATTCACTGTCATATGTCAAGCCTGCTATTTGCACGACCAAAGAGTCATTGCCTCCTCCTCCGGTGAAACATAGTTCACATTCACCTCTGAAGCCATCGACCAGATGCTCCAGATCCCTAGAAATGACTCATTCATATCGTTCTCCATTGAATCCCTAAACGAGTTATGCCAACAACTGACTTTCCCCCAAAGATCCCATATCTTTGAGATTTTCTTCCCAAAAGATGCCCAGTTGCCCAAAAAGAATCCACCTTACTCATCTTCCATTTTCACTATCAAGGACAACCATATTATATCCATGATTTCTTATTTGCTAGGTTCTTACTCATATGAATGGGTAGATGAGCCTATTTTAGGTTTTTTATCCATATTTTTTGTAAAAGAAAGAGTTTCCATTAAATTCAACTTCAATCAATTTATGGATGATAATATTCATGATCAATCATTAAGGTGTCCAACTGAAGGGATGTTCATATACTCTTCAGTTTTGGTCTACATATTTTTGTTCTACTAGTCATACAGGTTTCCATGTGCACTTCATAAATTAAACCAGGAAGGAAGACCACAACCAGTGACATCATGGACCTCATTGGTGAGGAAAAATTCAACAGAGTTCAACTTCAATGACTTCATATATCAGTTCATTCACCCAATTGTTTGTATGTTGAACAACAACATAGAGTGAAGGATAGGTGAAGAAATTCAAAAGGTCTTGCACCTATCTGATCAAGCTAAGTCAGGGGATTGGTATTTATACCAAAACCATACATAAATAAGGGTATATGGGTGTGATTTGCCTCGTTATAAATTTCCCAAATACCTCCCGGTGAGTATTTTTGCACTAGAATACATAAGGAAAATGGTGAATTTAGATGATATTCACTTTGTTGCAGCAAATAAGAAGTCACAGCTCATAATAAAAAAACAGGTTGGACCTTTCATCTCCAACAACAGATCAGTAGGAGAAGAAGAATATAACCTATTGAAACAAATGAGGTTTCCTCTGAGTTCCACTTGGGAATATGACCCATTTGGTGTCATTTATGAACTGGGAACCAAGCAAAGGAGCACTCCTTATGTTCACACATAGAGGCCAGAGGTGGAAAGATATATGAACTAGACAGAGTGGCAGGAGAATAAATTGCAAGAACCAGAAGAAAAACCTTTCCCTGTAATCACTTCACAGACTAATACACCCCAAAATAAAGAAGAGAAGAGATCAAGGAAGTAATTTTCTCCTTCAGTCACAGAGGTATCAAATGAGGATTTTCAAGTATACAGAAAGAGGGCTAAAACCATTCATACACCAGATTTACTCAAGGAGGGAGAAATGCAGTCCACCATAGTCTTGAAGGGACCACACTCTTCAACCCATTCAGATAGTTTGGTTACAAGTTCTCCATCATCACCAACATCTTAAAGAAACCCAAACACTACTCTGATAGCTGAATCATCTCATGGGAAAAAAAAGTCAAATATTTTTGACAAATATAAATAGATCAAGAAAAGGAATGAGTTCCTCAACAACAACACCTATGCTCAATTCTAGAAGCATACCTCCACTTATCAACACATACTATTGTCAAGTTTTGACAGAGAAAGAGGAAGAATGCAAATGGAATTCTTACAAGCACAAGTTCCCCATCCAAGAACAACTGCAGACAACAAAAATACTTCCTTTGAATTTGATTTAAAATATATCCATCCAGTGGACCAGATGGATATGCATAGGAAGACATGAGAAATGATATTCTCAAATTTGACAAATACCTCAATGATTGCCTCTAAATTGCAAGTATCCCTAAACAATATCCAGTCCCGAGTGATGCTTGAGAATATTTCTTCTTTGGCCAATGATCACAAAATAAAATCATTAGAAGAATTGGTTCTTAAGATTGGGTATGACCCAACAAATTTCAAGGAAGAAAATGAGTTGTTAAAGAAGAAGAATGTTGATATAAAATCTCTTAGAAATCAATTGAAGCTTCCATATACAAAATATTTACAAGCCAAAGAAGTGGTTGAGACTAAAGGCCACAAGGAAGAGATGTTAAAGTTAATCATGGAACAAAATGCACAGATAAGGGAAATGGAAGCAAAAATGGACAAGATGATAAAATAAAAGGAGAAAAATGTGCAGATGGCCATGATACCACTGGATGTAATGCCTCTGATAGGGATCAAAATAGTATAAGGGTCCACATCAACAGGAATTCCATCAGCAATCCCAGTACAAGTTTCAGATGCATCTGACAAAATTGTAAAATCCTTGGAAGATATGTCCATACAAGGGGAAGAAATCAGAAAATTACAGGAGGAGGTAAAGACATTGCAGGAATTGAAATCAATGTTCTAGGCCAGTCACCAGGTAGAGATGCATAAATCTCAAAGGCCCAGTCAACAATTGCAACAATTAGGGAAAGAGACTTCCATGGAAAATACCTTAGCCAAAGATAAGGAAAACATATGGATAGATATCAACAAATCCATGTCAGAAATTTGGCCCTCCATACAGATCATTTTTTAGCAACATGAATTAGTAAAGAAATCTAGGGGAGCAATTGAAATCATCAAGGAAAAAATGGGAGAAAGATTTGCAGAGGTCACTGAACTTATCATATTTATAAAATCCAAAAACAAAAAAGAGTTAGAAGAATTGGAGATTGAGGACATAAATGAAACCATCCTTGAGATCAAGAAGGTTCTGACCCAGAAAGGTTTAATGTTGTAGTTGGAATAAAAGGCTCAAGTGATGGACATAGGTGTGCAGAGGTTCTTCTGTAAGTTTGAAGTGATACACAATAAAGGGATTCCTAGATTGGTCATATTGAATGACAAATTGATCACTCTGTCCGATTACAAACAAAAAATGAGCACAGTGGCAAAGAACAGTTCAAAGTTTGCAGGGATATAGGGAAGCATTATTGGTAAAGCTTTCCTGGAGACACTACAATTAGACTTAAGCATACAACATGAAATTAAACATATATTCATCACTAAGCCTACCTTTTTCCAAATACAGAGAGATGGATGAAATGTACAGGAAATTACTCAAGATTTCCATACCAAGTAAAAATATATGGGAAGATCTATGCACATTACTTGAATAAAGACAATTTTGGTGTTCTAATCAGCATGGAGCAACAACTAGCCAAAAGTAAAAGAGATGAGTCATCACCCACTTCCACCAAATGAACACCAGAGATCCGAGGAAATTTGCAAAATCCCTACATTTTGTATTTAGAGATTTAGTTAGCTAGATATTCCTCCATAATATCCTGATCATTTATGACAGGATCTCTTGTAAATAGTTGTATAAAGACTTCTCTCTTCTAAGTATTATGGGTTGATTTTTTCAACCAAGAGTTATTGTGTAAATTTTCAAAGTATCGACCAGTAATAAAAGAGGCTTATTCACAAGATTCTTGTGTCAAATTATTAGTGATGTGCTTTCTCTCTTTGTCAAACTTTTTTCTATTCTTTGTAATCATTGCATGTGTTTCCAATTCTAATCAGTAAAAGAAAGTTAAATAAAATAATTTGTTTCATTATACTCTATCTCTGGTTTTTCAATGATCTTTATGTTGTTCATCTCAATCTAAGTAAAGGAATTCTTAAATTCTCTTCCACTTAGTGGATTTTTCTCCTCTTTTCCTCTTATTCATTTCATTTGATTCAAATAGATCCAAGAGTTTCACTACCCTGCCCTGTGGAGAAAACCTTATAAAAAATTGAAACATATCCTTATCTTTAAGTACAAACCCCATAGCCCAATGGAAAATTAAGCATTCATTCAGCCATATATGTCAAACAAACAAACATTTAAATTTCATAACTATCCTAACACTTAAAACTCAAACAAATCCAAATCATATAGAGAGATCCCTCTCTGAAGTTGGTAGGGATAGATCCCATCTTCCAAAGTGGTTTGGTAGTTACCTTTGTCTTTTCTTCTACAACCTATGGAAATTACAGATTGATAACAGACATCATGATATTTCCTTTGTTTTTTTTCTTGTTTCCTCATATATGAAAACACCGAATGAAATCTATTGGAAAGTAGCTAAAAGAACACTTTGGTATGTCCCAAGTACAGTTCAGTTTGAGATACATAACAGTTCAGGGGGACTCATTTATTGGTTGGTTTCACTGATTTATATTGGGTCGGTGACCCTAATGATAGAAATTCTACTGTAGGTTATGTTTTCACCCTTGGTTTAGGAACTGTCACTTAGGCCTATAAGAAACAACATGTTATTGTGATTTCTTTAGTAGAAGGAGAGTACCAAGCAGTGGTTAATGCAAGTCATGATGCCTTGTTTCTTTGATAGATCCTTTGAGAGTTTAGATTCTAGCAATAACATCCGACCAGCCTTTGGTGTTACAATTAGAGTGACATCAATCTCACCAAAGACCCAGTTCAACATCAACACAACAAACACATCAAATTACAAATGAACTTCATAATAAAGCTCATTCATGATCAATTTATTGAAGTTCTCTTTTTCCCTATAGAAGATCAAGTTCCATACATTTTCACAAAGTCTCTTACAGAAGCAAATTTTTCCAAACTTTGATCTATGTTAGGTGTTCAAGAAGAAGTCATTAAGGGGGGATAGGCTATAATGCCTCATTCCTTATCCTATTGTGTCTCCTTTGTAAATCCTTCAATCATATCCCAATTTGTTCGTAAGGGGGGATGTTAGGATATTTAAACACTTAGGAGTTAGTTAAGATCAACTTGGTATAATTTTTCATTAGGTAAAAGTGTGTTTCTTTAGTATGCATTAGTATACCTATGTAGTTAGGAAATCTCATGGTCACAATATGTTCCCAATATAGATTGATCTAACCATTCATATTTTCCTTGATCTTAATGACTACATTGATCTTTGTCTTAACACTTGATTAGCCGATGATATCTATTTAAAGAGAATGGAGGGTCATTTTCCAATGATCGATTGTGAGAAAATCTATTGTAAATATCTTTGTAATATTTTTTTTTTGTATTAATAAATTAATTGCTCCAAGTGGCCACATTGACTAGGGTTGTGTATGTTTCCTTGTAGGTTTTTTACCACGTAAAAACATTGGTGTGTTGATATTTTATCTAGTAGCGTGAGTGGTTAATAAAGGTGTTAATCCTCTGTTGGAATACATTACACAATCCCTCAGGTGATCCATCATTTTCCAAGGATTCCTCGCAATGGAAAAGTATCCATACTTATAGAGTCTTACAACCAGTCCGCTAGCTTTCTTTAATATATCATAGTACATATCAATGGTGATCATAGAATATCATAGGGATATAGTGTCACAAAAATAGCTTCTTCTTTCTTTCTACATCTTTCCTTTCTATATAGATCCATCATCTCACATGTATCATATACATATAGTTCTCATGAGATATCATAATCATAACCTCAATTAGAAAAAAAAAATCAAACCTGTCTCATATAGAAAACAAATCTCATAGGTATGGGATTCTTGCCATAATGTTTGGATCTTACATGTGGTAACTCATAGTCTTCATTATGGACTTACACTCATTGCCATATCAATGACCATTCTATCTGTAACCTGAACTTTCAATCATCCAAATAAATGTGAATATTCATGCATATAATCCTTTTACTACGATATTTACAATTCATGAAATCATCTAAGAATATGTTTCACACTAATAACTTACTCACTATTAATTGTTAATCATATGAATTAAATGAATCTATCATTCATGATATATGCATTGCTAACATATTACAAATTACATAATGCAATCATAGCAATCATACATTTAGGTTAATATACTAATGTAGCAATACGCATGGTTACTTAAATACTCTCTTCACAATTTGACAACTCTCTTGAAGTATTAGGAGGTTTCTCTCCATAACACGTAAATGTATTATTGCATTGATTCAACCTTTTATATTTTAAGTTCATGTGTTTACCATCTAAATCATGATATACAATTGAAATTTATCATACTTTTTAGAACAAGGATCTTAAAATGCCAAAATGATTATGAACTCTCAAGAAATAGTGTAAAAAATAAAAAAGATAACCATAGTATTGATTAATATTATAATCACACTCATAAAAACTAGAAAGTAATGGTATCTCTACTTCCACACCTTTAGGATTCAAATCTGGAACAATTTCTTAAGAAAGTCAATAATTCAAGTTCTAAAATTCACTCCTCATCCTCATCATGAGCATAATCATCTTAGGAAAGTCAATAATTCAAGTTCTAAAATCCATTCCTCATCCTGAGCATAATCATGTAATGTTTTGAAAAAGGGATTATCAAATATGTTTTCAATCATGATGGTCTCATAATTGTGTGGCTCATTTCCCTCCCTAGTTCTAATTGTGTGGCTCATTTCCCTCCCTAGTTCCAAGACAAGGAAGTCTGGAATAATCGAGAATTCATGTGACCATGTGTGTAAATGTTAGGGTACTTGTTTTGGTTCATTATCAATTCTTTAGTCTTCTAAATATGCTAAAGTAAGTCACTTTATGTATTTAAGGGCATAGCTTACACTTAAGTTTATTTTTTCACATTTATTTTTTAAGATCAAGAAATTATTAGATTGAGTTATCAATTACCACTAAATATAATTTAACAAATCCAAAAAAAATTATTTCAGTTTTAACATTTACATCTTTATTATTAATTTTTTACAAATCTTGATATAAAAAATGACATTGTAATTTTTAACAATTTATACATATCTCTCATACAACTACCGAATCACAATTATGGGTGGACGTTTATGGAAGTAAAGCTTGCACGTGGTAATGTAAAGATTACAAGTGGTAATGGAGAATGTGAAGCTTAATCGAAATCGAGAATGCAAGAATGGATAGTAAATATATTGTTACATGCTGCCCAAGAAACGCCCAATCTCACTCCATAGTGCGTCCTGCATTGAGGCATGAGAAAAATTATTACATGAGCGTTTTATTAATCCGTATTCCCTCATAGTAAATGTATTGTTACATGTTGCCCAAGAAATGCCCAATCTCACTCCATGTTACATGTTGCCCATGTTGCCCATAGGAGTGTTGTATGGACAGGATCGTTGAAGATATCATAAAATTTCTGGAGAACCATTTTATAAGAGCTTCGATAATTGAATTCATATTTGCATTTGCAGGAATAACTGTATTTTGAAATAGCAATATTGTACTCACCAAATATTTGCATATTGCTTAGGAAGCTTCTTACAGTGAACATGCTGAGAGACTCGTTGGGAAGTGAAGGATATGTTTGATTCAATTTCTATGGGAGATGGAGCACAATTAATCAGTTCGTCTAAATACTACACCGTGTGGGTAAAAGCCATCCAGCTTTGAATTTTATAAATATTTTTTATTTAATATATCCAGGTTTGATTTTATATATTCCAGGTTCAAATAGGTTCGAATTAATAATATGCAGGTTCCATTCATTTTGTTTTGTAGCATTCAGTATCAGGTGGAGATTGCATGTGTCTTATTTGATGTTTGGATTTGAAAGTGACACTTAATGAATTCATGAAGTATATTTAAAACCATTTGGTGAGCTAAAAAGAAAGCTGGAAATTTATTCATTTTGAACAATAGAATCGTGGAAAGATTGGCGTCCACCCATCTAGAAAATTTCTTTGCCAAAATCAAGCGATGATCCCAAGTTTTTTCTTAGGTTTTTTAAATGGTTAGGGTTACATCAGTTTTTAAAACACAATACACTTTGAAGTTAATGCATTCATAAAGAAATTATCTACTCGCTACCATTCTATCATGGCCGAATCTTGAAAAAGACAGATTATTTGAAAGAGAGAAATTAAGCCAAGGCTGGCGAAATGTGGGATGTACGTGTGAATGGGTCGTTTGTAATTTATGATAAGCTAGAAATGACATGCAATGCATTGCATTAATATGAAATGCTCGTTGATTAATTTAATTTGTAATATGTAATGCATTTTAATTGTGTATGATAATTTTGTGAGTAATATGGTTAATATGCGGACTTTGCCTTAGTTCGTTTAATCCGTTTTATGTTTTGGTTAATTCGTGATGTGCTATGCAATGCTTCATTTAATATTTTTCAATATTAAATACTTTCTTTTAATATGGTATCCTTTAATACGCTCTCATTGTACTACATGTCTGATATTTTATGCTTTCATTTAAGTTTATGTTTAGTTTAATTTGTTATACAAATATATATATTTATTTGATTTCTTTTATACTTAGTTTAATTTGTGATACCTAATGCTTCAAGTTTAGAATTGATTAATGTATAAAATATATATCTTTGAAGTATTAAATATTTATTTGAAAAGTATATATATATATATATATAAAAGCATAGAAACCTGTACAACATTAAAAAAAATCGAGTCCAAATTACCTCAATCACCCAACTTTAAGACGACATGGCATCTCAGTTCACGATTGGTTAATATTAAGAACGCGTGCCATCTAAGTTTGTATATTAAGAGACTGTGATCATGAGTGGTGGAACGAACTTCATTCGGTTGGTGCTCAATGGTGCTTTTCAACTTTATGGCATGGGTAGTGCTTTTCAGCTTTGTTTCACTTTTGCTCCTATATTTGAAAGGATGCTTTACTATTTAGATGGTTTACAACTTTTTCCAAATATTATATTTATTTAGGTTAAATACAATACATGGATGTAATATTGCTGTAATATTATTTATATCTTCAATAATATCATAAGCTTGGACACATATGCGTATTGTAAGGAGTAGTATTTTGTTTATTCTTTTCCCAATTAATAGTTTTGTTCTTGTTTTGGACTTAAAACTGAAGTTTAAATTTTTTTCTTATGGGTCTACTTGCATGCAAGTTTTGAACAATCTCTTCAATTTGGTAGTCAAATAAATGTTTAATTGTTGGAAGTATTAATTGTTTAAAAGTTTATTTAATTATTATGTATTACTTATAAGTAATTTACTTAATATATTTTTATATATAATGCATTTATAATGGTTATACCTCTTCAATTTGGTAGAAAAATAAATGTTTAATTGTTGGAAGTATTAATTATTTAAATGTTTATTTAATTATTATATATTATCCTAATTAATTAACTTAATATATATATATATATATATATATATATATATATATATATATATATATATATATATATATATATATATATATAATGGTTATATAAATAAACGATGCATATATATTTGAAATGTTGATTATTAACATAATATTACATTTTAAACTTTAACTAAGTGTTGAAATTGATATGTGATCATTATTCTTAATAAATTTTAGTGTATGTAGTATTTTGTTAAATGGATAAATTGTTTATTAATATTAAAATTCAAAGTATTACCTTTTATTACTCTTAATTTAGAGACTAGCTTTTTAAAAGTGTCAATTTGTAAGTTAGAAAACATTTGTTATTGTAAATTTATTTATAAGTGTCAATTTGTAATCTATAAAACATTTGGTATTGTAAATTTATAAAAAATAATCTATTCACATGTTATCGAATATTTAAGTGCATAAGTCCTTAAGGTTGAGAGCTATGATTATAGATAATCCTTTTATATATAAAAATAAATAAAATGATGTATTGTTTAAATTAATTCTTGAAGTGTTGGTAAGTATGGTGGGATAAATTATATGACAATTTGAAGGTCTGTTATTGGTTGAATCACATCATAATAGAAAGGATACATATGATATGAGATTACTAGAGTTATGATTATAGGTAGTCCTTTTATATATAAAAATAAATAAAGTGATGGATTGTGTAAATTAATTAAGGTATTGAAGTGTTGGTGAGTATGGTGGGATAAATTATATGACAATTTTAAACTATGTTATTGGTTGAATCACATCATAATATAAACGATACATATGATATGATATTACGAATTTTATCATATATTTGTATTTTAGATTAAATAAAAACGTGACTAGATCATATATTGTATTCTAGATGAAAGTAAATAATTGTATTTAGATTAAGTGTGGTTATGATTTTAAATAAATGTACAATTACATTTTAAATTACATATATTTATATATTTGTGAATGGGTTAGGTTATATGGTCTTAAAGGAATGTAAGATGACATTTTAAATTATATTTATATTTGTGAATACTTTAGATTACAGTTTAATGATAGATTAATGTTATATATTGAATTGGTAAGATATATATTATTGTTTTGAAATGAATTATTAGTTGGTTATATAATCATGGCCATAGGTGTTCCCCTTATTGTAATGGATGGATTAATCAACTTTTTAATTACAATATCTGATCTCATGGCCAAGATTTGAATATGTTGACATATACTTCATCATACACTCAAATTAATGAATGATATTGTCAGCATTAACTCCCTTCCATTTATGAATTTGTTCATTCATGATGTTTACTATTTCACTCTTAGATAACATGATTAACAAATTACTATGCTCAATTATTAATTTCCAATGTTATGAACATAGCCCTGCCATCGAAATGTGACGCAAATATCCAACCATCATAATGTCATTCAAATATCTTGTCATTGCAATGTGGTCAACATGGCCCCATTGTCACACTGTGATGAGCATACCCATATTGTCACAGCCTGAGGAATATAGCCTTATACGATGAACATACAATGTGACGAACAAAACAATATTATCGCAATGTGAAGAACATAACTATGGTTGACTATGGTTAACCATGGTTGACAATAGTTAACCATATTTGAAACTTGTTGTCCATAGATGACCATGCCTCACCATAACCATATTGTTGCAATGTGATGAACATAACCATATAGTTACAATGTGATGAATATAGCTTCATCATCGTAATGTGACGAACATTGCATTTTCGTTGCAATGTGATGAACACAACCATATCGTCACAATGTGATGAATATATCCTCATCGTCGTAATGTGACGAACATTGTTTAATCGTCGCAATGTGATGAGCATATCCTCGTCATCACAATGTGATACAAATATCCTGTCATCATAATGTGACAAATAATGTCGTGTCATCGCAATGTGATGAACATAGCCCTGTCATCGAAATAACTGTCCTATCATCACAATGTGATGAACATATGACATTTATGTTCATCACATAGCCCTATGACATACCATGAACATACAAAATTTATGTTGATCAAATAGCCACCTTTTAATTAAATTTCATGTTGTCGTAATGTGATGAACATAGCCATATTGTCACAATGTGACAAACATAGCCTCGTCGTCCGAGTGTGATGAATATAACCATATTGTGGCAATGTGATGAACATAGTCTCGTCATCACAATGTGATCAACACATCTTCCTCGTCACAATGTGATGTAAATATCCTATCGTCATGATGTGACAAACAATGCCTTCTCATTGCAATATGATGAACATAACCCTATCATCGAAATAAATTGTAATGATCCCAAGCCAAATTCTTTCTTCGAATCACTAACTACTACTAATTTATTGAGTTATTAAGTGAATACAAGATTCATCAACACATGGAGATCACAATATATTCAAGATGTAGAAGCATAAGCAAAGATCTCACCTTTGTATTATGACCAATGTAAGATCAATACAATAGATGACCGATCTGGCATAAACCTCAAATGGTCGTACAAGCACTAGATATGAGCTGCTACAAAATGCTCCCGCTAATACAAAATATGCCTCAAAAGGCTGAATAATAAATGAAGATCAATACAAGTATATCTGAATGCCAAACTCTCCAGCTAAAGAATGCCATGCTCCAATAGAAGGTTGAAACCCTCAATACTTCGGCCCTCCTGCCAAAAGTGTCCAATCACCCTAAGAAATATGCCAATTGATAGATCAGGTGATGGTAAGAATAAACCAGGTGCCTGAATCTCCAAGATCCCTCTCAATCTCCGTAGATCTGAATTTCCCACTGAATGGGGTGCCCCACTAGATGAATGAAACCCTAGCTGGTTCGGCCTTGGTGAAGGAGACCTCCAAATGCTCTGAAACTCTCCTAGAATATATATCGGGCAATGGTAAGAATAACCCAGGTGCCTGAATCTCCAAGATCTCTCTCAATCTCCGTAGATCTGAATTTTCCACTAAATGGGGTGCCCCACTAGATGACTGAAACCCTAGCTGGTTCGGCCCTAATGAAGGAGGCCTCCAAATGCTCTGAAACTCTCCAAGAATATAGATCGGGCTATGAGAATCTCGTGGGAGAAGTTTCGAGCTCAAATCTCAAGCAGATCTCCCTAGATCTGAGTTTTACTGAATCACAGGACGTCCCCTATGGCTCCATGACGTCCCAATCTGCAGACAAATATAGAATGATGATAACCCTCTAGAAAATCCCTCAAACTGATGGTCATGCCCCTACAAAAAAAACCCAACTGTCGTAATGGCCCTAGGCCCTCAGGATAAGCTGGATCGAACCTCCCTTGATAAACTGGCCTTGAGACTAGAATGGTGTGGAGGAGTCTTTCATCCTCGAGACCAAGCTGTGGAACAATGTGAGTGGATATTTCACCACTGAGTTGCTCCCAAGGGTTTGTACAACAAAACCCCCAAACTGAATTCTCAAGAGCAATAGCAAATGATAATCCAAAACCAGAATGAGTAATACGTGCACCCCAGCCTCTTACTTATACTTTTCCTTCTAATTATTTGTTGAGTTAGGTTAACTCCCAAGGTTAATCTTCTATTCTTCTGTTGAGTTATCTTTTACTCCTTTATCCTTTTCCTTTCTTAAGTCAACTTAAAAATATAACTTTTAACTTCTTGACTTCCCCCCCTTAAGTGTGAGACTATGACCTAGTGGGGGTGCCCAGGCCACTGAGTCTCCTCATCACCTCTCTAAGAGGTGGGGGACATTACAGTCTCCCCT
>ML778818.1:285373-304339 GCA_009831015.1 Picea engelmannii
TGCAAGCTCAATTCGACACTGCTAGACGACATTCCTGGTTGTTTAGTGGAGGAAATCCCCTGGCCGGGTGACGAAAATTGCAGTTGCCTTGGTGCACAGGCGTTCGATGAAGGCTCGAAGGGTGCGACGGTTGCGGTGGAGCAAGTGGCGTTCAACGGGAGCTCCGAGGCGACGATGGAAGAGGGTGGCAGCTTTCATGGTTCATTCCTTGAGGGCGAACACCTGGCTATTTTGCGTGATCTTCGTGGACGCATGTCGGATCTGGAACACCGGGACCTCCTCATGGGCCAACGCATGGATATGCTCTTTGATGCGTTCTCCAATGAGCCTGTCAAGCGGAGATGTCCCCTGTGCGCTCAAGCCTTCGCCATCCTGGCAGGGACCACGCGACAGAATTGCGGGGATGACAGGTCACCAGGCACTTAGGTGTCTTATGCTATTTCAGTTTCTAGTTTTATATGTCTACTTGGCTTTCTAGTTTTACTACTTCACTGTTTATATGTATTTAGATGTTCTGCATCTGTCCTGGTTTCCTCTGGGCAGGACAGATGCTACTCTGTTCTTAAGACTTTCATATGACTCTACTAGCCCGATATATATGCTGGTTTCCGTTAAATCGGCAGCATTTTGGGTGGTCTGAGATACTCACTGTTTATACAACCACTTCTTACTTAAATGTGGTTGTTGCTAAAGTAAACCACTTCATGTAATTTGTACTATAGTAGAATGAGACCAACCCTACCGAGTATTGTTCTATGGCATTCTTTTTCACTTGAGTCGACCTACTTTGCTTACATAAATGTCATGTCTTTTATGTAGATGTAAATTGTTCTTCAACACATTTAGGATCCACAATGCTAGTTTTCTTTAATTAAGCAATAATTATGGTTGTACAAATTAAGATCCACAATGCTAGTTTTCTTTAATTAAGCAATAATTATGGTTGTACAAATTAAGTATATGAGGAATATGGGAATTAGTTGAATTTCTAGTTAGAATCACAGAAGACATAAGTTCACATGATTCCATTTTAGCATAGGTAGATAAATGATCATTGCACAATGCATGGATCAATAGGAAAAACGTTGGACATGGGGATAACTTCCTCTATCATGGAAAGAGCTTTTATCTGTCATTCTCCTAACAATGTCATCTACAAGTTCAAGGGTCCAGTGTAATCTAGTCATTTTACCTTCATTCTATGGAAAATAGGTTGCTTGCTGCATGACATAAGCACGATATGACTCTGAGGGGTGTTTGTTCTAAAGTCTGCTCGTTTTCATTACAATGTAGCCAATGACTCATCTTACAAGCATGCAACAACCCCTTGTTGTGCCTCCTTTCTATTGTAAATCCTAATAAGGAAGAGATTTATCCCAAGTATAAACTTCTAAATTACCCATTCCACATGGCATCTCAACAATTTATGTTTTCAACACAATTTTCATTTTTCTTTTTTGAAAATTGAAAGTCGTAGATACTACCCCATCCCTTCTACGAGATTATCTATACCATAGCCATAAAACCTATTGACATGTTTTAGAAGTTTCCGTGTACTGTTCCCAATACTGAATCATGAATGTCCCTTCTAAGTTATTGTATACCACACTTTGTACCCTGCCTCATCCAAGCCAATTCAAAAAATGCAATTTGTGAAATTTGATTAATACATCAATATTGTATTATCCAATTCTAGTCCTTAGACATCCTTGGGTAGGTTCTGTACATGATCTGTACATTCTCTCCACTTAAAAATTTCTCTCATGCACATATGCCCCAGCTTTGACCATACATGGATCCCACTTGTTGGCTGCTATGTCGTCCTTTACAATCTGTATGCTATTGATACATTGAATTATTAGTTCTGACATGCTCTAGAATGACTCAAGAATCAAGTTTTTTTTTTTTTTTTTTGGACAACTGCCTCTTGAGAATAAATGTATGTAGCTTGTGAAGAAACTAAGAAAATCCTTCCTTAGAATGCTCAAATAAAAAAAGAAAATGATAATTTTACTTTACATGAGAACCCTCGAGGAAGAGGATGAATAACTGTTGCAATGATGTCCTTCCCTTATTCAAGTATATCTGGTGTTTTTTTAGTAGTATATCTGGTATTTTTAGTAGTTACATTTGATGTAAGGTAGTCTAGAACATTTTCTATAGGTTTTAAATTAAGTTTCTTGCCATTGTCTTCAGAATTATGACATAACTTGTGTCTTTTCAAATGATGACTATATTCAGCTGCAAAATCACTCTTAGGTATCGCTTCCACCAAATTCATTTTACCCTTGACACTGGGGTCATCCAATTTTTTTTAGAGGATTAAAATTTAAATTCTTATCATGATCCTCAACATTATCACAATTGAGAATGAAATACAATGCTCTAGAGCTGAGTACAAGGGAATCCTCAAAGACAACCTCAAATGTTGCAAATGAATAACAAAATTACACGATTGAAATCAAAATACAACCATGATTTATGCTGAATAAATAATGTTAAGAAGACACATCAACTCTTCACATATGTTGTACAATTCAACCCAACCTTGTATTATATCAGGTTTTTGTGCTCAATATGGTCTTTTATGGACATGTTTGCTTTTTTAAGGAATAAAATCCTATAAACCCCTAATGCCAAAGAGATTTCTTTAACATATTTACATATGAAATATTTGCAATGTGCCATACTTATATGCATTTGATGTTATCTGCTAATATTGATTTTAATTTCCCAGTTCTTCATGACGTATTTTTCTCTCAACCTCTGCTAGTTTATGTTCACAAGTTTCATCGCTTGCGTGTTCCTTGTAAATAGAAAATGAATATCCATGTTTGTTGTGTGTCATTTAATTCATATTTGGGATCTGATATCTTTGGTTCTGGTTTCATACCATAATATAAATCCCAATTAGATTCTAATCTCAATGATGATAATTTACTATAGACAATGTTCAATACCATAATATAAATCCCAAGTTTCATCGCTTGCGTGTTCCTTGTAAATAGAAAATGAATATCCATGTTTGTTGTGTGTCATTTAATTCATATTTGGGATCTGATATCTTTGGTTCTGGTTTCATACCATAATATAAATCCCAATTGGATTCTAATCTCAATGATGATAATTTACTATAGACAATGTTCAATACACATCATAGTAGGCCCATACCATGATAATGAAGCAAATGAGGCCGAGTGAATTTTTTTTGCTTACTGTTCTACCCTATTTTGATCGCAATCTAAAAATCGTCATCTTTATTGTTACTTTCTATATAAATTAAGAAAAAGTGGTGTTGGAATAAAAAAAATAGTAAAAATTAGTTAGAAAGTGTGTACTTTAACCTAAAGTTCCTTGGAACAACTCCAAGATCTTGTTTGGGCACTCAAAAGGTGATGCATCCAACCAGGAAGCCATAATACTAGTGAATAGTGCCCACACTCAGTCAATGACAAATGAAAGAACCACATAAATCCCAAAGAGTTAAATTCTTCACATCCATGCAATTCAACCAACTGAAAATAACAAGGAAAACAAATGCGGTTCAAGTGCCTCGTTTGGTCTCATATTAAGTTTTTTCTCACCACAATTGCTTCTTTCACATATTGATGCTTTAAAGGGGACCCATATGGCTGCTGCAAAGAACAAATTACTTGAGAGAAATCTTAGCATTGTGCAATGCCAGAGACTTTTCATAGTTGTCTAGAGTTCTAATTTTCTAAAGAAAATTCCATTCAAGCCACCAAGTTCAACCAATGAGGTGAGAGAACATGTATGTTTCAACTTCCTACCATCCATTAATTAGCAGTATTCCAAAAACTTCCTAGCACTACAAAGAGCATGAAGTGAGTAAGTCTGAATAACAATCATGCTTAACCATCATATCAAGAACCCTACTCGCCTCCTTAATGTTTCCATAATTAGGTTAGTTCTATACAGAAGCATCCAACGACTTTGCACACATGTTAAAATATAGGCCTCCTTAATGTTTCCATCGGTAGGTTAGTTCTATACACAAGCATCCAACGACTTTTCACACATGTTAAAATATAGTTCATGAGGACAATAATAGGAGAACATGTTACAGGAAACTAAATGTGCTCCAGTCAAGTAATTTTTGTCATTTGGAAATCAGTCTATAGAATAAGTTTAGAATATCATGAATGCACCCATTCTAAGACATTTTTGATCCCATACAACCCCTAGTGTTGTAACTTGGATATGATGTCATATGTAACATATTCATTAATATCAAACAATAAAAATATTACTAAAATCAAATAAAAATTCTATTTTTTAGGTTACCATAATAATGCTAGATTTCATATTACACATCTCATCCATATTGAAATATACTATACAACTCACTTCTCTCACAACAAAGAGAGTATATATTATGAGTGTATTTCCCAGGTATTTAGTATTTTCCCAAAGCAGTCAAGCTCTCTTTACAATTTTTCACATTCTAATTTTAGAAATTTAGTTTTTCTATTCCTAACCTAGATTGTTCATATTTGTTTTGGTTTCCATTGTCAGATTACTAACCTTCAGTTCATATTTTAGTTATCTAGTTTCTTTCTAGTTATAAAAACACTTTTCCAGACAGATTATGAGTAGTTATCTGGTTAGTTTCATAAGAGTGGTATTAAAACCACTTTCAAGGACTTGTGGGGTAGCACCAATAATGATAGAATTTCCTGAATGGGAAAAGTTGTAAATAGAGATGTAGTTCATCTACTATTCCCGAATCCTTACATGCGAATATCTTGGCTTCTATGAATCTTAATCTTATAACAAAGGATCCCCTAAAGATATAATATTTTAAGAATACGTCGAGATTTATGAACAAGATCAGATGAGATGGCTATTAGATCTTGAAAATTATACATAGGAATTTGGAAATGTTGAGCAAGATGCAGGTCATGTTGTAGACTATAAGGATGAAGTCAACAACCTAGTTTATTGCTTGAATGTATTCATCAGACAGGGTGTTTCCTAATACCTAAAACATACATGTTCATGCTCCTTACTGAAGCATATTAGCAACAATATCTACTAAAGTTGTTGAATGCATGAGGTATCCAATTTTGGAAATATTAGTTAATGTCATTGATGCAAAATTAAGACCTTCCCTCGGCAATTCCCAAAAGGCAAAGCCGGTTGTAGCAGTCCATAGTTTTTCCCATAAAAATAATACTTTGGACTCTTGAGAAACTAAAGTATGAGCTTTTAATCCCATCGGAGTATGACCTTTTAAGCCCTCCATGGTATGTTGATTTACTAGCATTTATGTTGTTAGATACAATTATGATTTTGATTGATTCTACACTTCAGGATACAAATACTATGGATTATATTTTGATGAAAATGAATCTTGTCAATTCTATAAATTAATCCTCACCGTGTAAGGAAAATATGAAGCTCCAACATAAGTCAAACACAACATTGTTGCGATAATCATTCACAAGGTACATACAATACACGGATGTGCATGGGAACATATGCCACATGAAGATGTGGCTTTGGTTGCCAAGAATTGCTGATAGTTGGCACCTGATAATGCTAGTTCTGTAAATGGTAGAGATATTGCTAGGGTGATGTATGGGTTACTAGAAATAATTAATGAAATTAAGCTATCAAGACCTCATTAGAGGCAAATTTTCAATTTAGTAGTAGTATTATGCCCAAAAATTAAGGAAATCCAAGTTAGTGTTTTAGGAATTGGTTGTTCTTCACGATTTGAAGGAACTATTTAGATAAACTATACAATATCCAATCTGTGATCCCAGTTATATTGTGCATAAACAGCATGCCTTTCTGAGAGGCTAAAATATTGTTGTGATATCCCTCATCAATTGGGACCCTTTGAGACGATTAACACCAATGTCACCTCTTGGAATCCGCAAACTACTTAAAGAAATACCCAAAGGAGCGGAATATCCATATCAATCAAAATACCACTGGAAAAAAAATAATTCTGACATCTAGAGCATATATTACAAGGGGAATGGTTGAATAATTTTGGAAGAGAAACAATATCATATGTCTTCTTGGCGATTAAATGGGCGTGCATTTTTATTGTTTGCAGTGAGTATCTATGGAATGAAACGAGCATCTGGTATGGAATAAATCAATGTCATGCACACTGGAATGGATCAATTCGATGTGATATCTCATATAAAGTAACACTACTTTTTGGTAATTTCAATAGATGATGAAACTATGTGTATTTACATTTTAGGGTTTCTCTTTATTGTTTTCTTAGGGATCATTGTTGAGACTGATTTTCAATACTGTTTCGAATCAACATCCAATGTGGGAAAATGTAAATGACCATCACACAATGATGCATATGCTCATGGTGTTGTGAACACTCATGATCATATTCACTAGTGTTGTAACGTACGAAGTTACCAGAAATTTGTTTGAATTCTCATAGCATTTAACTAATAAATAAGCATGAAAGAAATGTAATAACAATACATGAAATCATAAATATTCACGCTAGACTCTAAAATAATGTTTAAGCATGCCATGCACGACAATAACCAACAAGTAGGCACATTAAATAAAAATATATATAAGAGATAATAATTAATACACCATTAAATTTGTTTGAATTCTCATAGCATTTAACTAATAAGTAAGCATGAAAGAAATGTAATAATAATACATGAAATCATAAATATTCACCCTAGACTTTAAAATAATGCTTAATCATGCCACGCACAACAATAACCAACAAGTAGGCACATTAAACAAAAATATATAAGAAATAATAATTAATACACCATGGAAACAAATATACAAGAAAAATAAATCATGAGAGAGAGCACTTATCTTAAACAAAACCAATCACAAATTAGATGCAAACCAAGGACATTTCACCCAAACTTAAACAATGTTGTTTTAAGCCTCAACAAGAGGTCACCCCTGAGCTAGGGCTATGAATCCAAAAGAACGGGTTATGGAGCGAGAATCATCTTCCCAAACCAGTCGACGCTTAAGCTCTCAGTTTCTCCACACACAATAATCCAAAGTACACCTACTCTCTTCTCTTCAACCTGCACCACCCAAAAACAATGAACCCTCTTTTCAACCATGCTGAGGCTATCCACTTCTTTCTAGGGATCCAATTCATCTTGTCAAGAATCTCCCTAATGGGAGTCATAAGATTCATAGATGTGAACAAGGTTTAGCACATGCCAATGCATCTGAGGCATACAAACACCATTTCATGGCTTGAATACACCAGTAATTATGACAACCAAGAAAACAATGGATTTTTTCTTCAACAATTATTTTCCATGTCCTAACCAAGAACAAGAACGAATGAGTGGAAAAATGAATGAAGAGTGAAAAAGTGAACAATGAGGAAGAACTCCCAAACATCTTACAAGAGGTTTTTATGAAATTACATGCAATAAAGAACCACATGACATTTTCCCCAAGAATCTCATGTAACTACTTCTTTCTCTCTAAAAATTTCAAGACGGGTAAAGAAAATATACTAAAAACAAGTATCCCCTTTATCCCCCTCTCTAGTCCAATCATATCCCCTTGTAACTCTTGTCCTTGTTCATATTATAGGAAGCGATGCATTTTATTATCTGCAATTTTCAACTTATTACATTTCCTAGGCATTGGCCGAACTTCGTCATTTCATCTAATAAAAAAAATACATTATTTAATATGGGGAATCAAAACCGAGGTATTAAATTCCCCTCCCCCTTATTTTGGCACCATCCTTAGTGCATACACAAAACAAAAATCAAAATTTTAAATTTCTTCAAAAAGTCGTGGTTACTTTGCCCGCATGGTATATTCATTCTCCCAAGTAGCATCTTCAGGACTGTAGAAGATCCACTGCAATTTTTCCAGTTCTATGACTAAATTTCATAGCATTTTGACTTTTATATCCAATATGAGCATCAACTGGACCTCAAAGTCTTCTTCTGGCTCCACCTGAGTCAAATTCCAATCAATAACCTAGTTAACATCATGTACATACATTTTCAGCAAAGAGACATGACATACATTATGCATATTCATTGATTCATGCAATGCAAGCATGTATTAAACTGACGCTATTCTTTCCAATATCTCAAATGGACCATAAATTCTAGTTGCTACCTTTGTCCAATTGTCCAACTTCATTGAGCTCTTCTTGGACTTCACTTTCAAAAGCACATGCTCTCCCACTTTAAATTCTCTAGATTTCTTGTTCTTATGTGCATAAATCTTCTTTCTATCTTGTGTTGCCTTCAAATTCTACTTAATTTTAACCATCTGGTCTTCCATAACCTTGAACAATTATGGCCCAAGTATACTCTCTCTGCTAGGTTTTCCCAACTTACTCGAGTATTTCATTTTCTTACATACAAAGATTCAAATGGACTCATCTTCAATGAATATTAATACCCATTATTATAGAAAAACTCAACCAATTGCAAGTAATATTCCCACTTAGATGGATTATCCATCACATACATTCTCAACATGTCTTCAATCAGTTGGTTCACTCTCTATGTCTACTCATCTCACTGTGGATGATATGTTGTACTAAAATTCAGATTTGTAGGAAATGCCTTAAAAATCCCCTCCGAAAATTTGAACTAAACTTAGTATCTCCATTTGATACAATTTCCTTAGGTATCCCATGCAACCTAGCAATTTCCCTCATATAAATTTCCGCGATATTAGTTGTTGTATGAGTCATCTATACGAGCAAAAAATGAGCAACCTTTGTCAAATTTTCAACCAATACCATTATTGAATCATGTTACCTTGTTGTTCTATGAAAATTAGTGATAAAAGAAATGGTTACCACTTCTTATTTCTTCTCTAGAATTGATAATGGTTGTAGAAAACCTGTTGGGTGTCTATGCTCATATTTCACTCTTTGACATTCCATACATATGACATTGTATTCAACGTCATCCTTCTTCATCTGAGGCTAAAAGAATTGGCTTCATACTACTACAATTGTTTTCTAGTATCCTAGATGTCCAACATATGGGACATTATGCATTTATTTTAGTACCAAATTCCTAAGTTCTCCAGAACTAGGAACATAAATTCTATTCTTATGCATAAGTAATCCACATTCCTTAATCTCATACTCTTTAATTTTATGTTGTACATTTTCCTATTGTAAACTTTCTTTTACTTGTAGGTAATGTTGATCTGTAACAACACCATACAAAATTCTTCTCTTCAAATTTGATTGGTGCATACTAATGGTTGTAGTGTGCATGAGATGTATCCTTCTATTGAGTGCATCAACATATTTATTTTTTCATTTCACTTGATATTCTTGATTTCAAATTCATACTCTCTTAAAAATTTCATCCATCTTGTTTGTCTAACATTTAAATTTAGTTGTTCAAAAAGATATTTCAGACCACTATGGTATGTCATTAGTTTTAATCTTTTTCCCATTATATAATTCCTCTACATATTCAATGCATGAAGTATGGAAACAAGCTCGAAATAATGTGTGGAATAATTCCTCTCATGCTATTTAATCTTTCCAGACTCATAACTAATGACATGTCCATTTTGAGTGAGGAATCCACCAAGTCTGTCCTTGCATGCATCTATCCATACCAAAACATTTTCATTTGGGTCAACAGTCTTTAAAATAGGTGCACTACTAAGTAATCGTTTCAAAAAATTGAAATTTTCTTCACACTTTGTTGTCCATCCAAATTCAATTCACTTCTTTTGTAAATAAGTGATTGGATGAACAATTTTAGACAATCCATTTATAAATCTCTTGTAGAATCTAGATAATCACATATAGGATCCAACTTTTGAAACATTTCTTGGTGCTGGCCATCTCTTAATGGATTCAATATTTTCGGGATCTATTGCTATACCTTCTTCTGAAATAACATGTCCCAAATAATGGATTTTATCCAGGTAAAAAAACACTTAATAAGATTCAAATACAATTAATGTTCCCTTAGAAATTGTAACACCAACCTCAAGTTATGTTCATGCTCTTTCTCTGAATTAGAATAAATGAGTATGTCATCCAAGAACAAAATGAAAAACATATCTAGTTAATTTTTGAATATGTCATTCATTAAGAACATAAATGCAATTGGTGCATTAGTCAGTCCAAATGGAACCAATACAAATTCATAATGTCCATACTTGGTTCTAAAGGTTGTCTTACAAATGTATTATTCTTTTATTCTTACCTGATGGTATCTTGATCACAAGTATATATTGGAAAATATATTTTCCCCTATTAGTTGGTCAAAGATGTCATCAATTATGGGTAGGCGTTATTTTTTCTCCAAAGTGGATTTATTTAGTTTTCTAAATTCAATACAGAGTCTCAATGTTCCATCCTTCATTTTGACAAAGAGTATTGGTGCTCCCAAAGGTAAAAAACTTCGGCGTATGTACCCTTTCTTCAACAATTCTTCTAGCTCCATTTATAATTATTTTAATTTTGGTGTAGTCATTCTCTAAGGAGTATTTTATATTGGGGAAACTATAGGTACTGAATCAATAGAGAAGTATATCTCCCTCTTTGGTGGTAATCCTAGTATTTCTTGGAATACATATTCAAAGTCTTGCAATAATGAAAAATATTCAAGGCTTGGCCCTTTTGTATTTTCTGACTCCTCGACATGAGTTTCATACAATTGAAAACCTTTTTTTAAACACCTCTTCATCTACAAGGCTGAAATTTCCCTTACAGAAATGGGTCTTGGAATTCCTTTCATACTACTCTATTTTCCTTCTTAATCAAGACATGTAAATGTCTTGTTAAGAAAAACTAGGACAACATGATGCTAGTCCAACCAATCCATTCTAATTAGAATATCATAAGATCCTAATGAGATGATATTCATATAAAAATTAATACTCATTCCATTTAGATTTATTGGAAAACCTTTGAGAGTCTCATTGATCCTTCTTTTGGTTCCAATGGCTAGTTGAACCAAACTTGATTTTTCAAGATCATTTTTCTCCAAACATAATATATCCACTATTTTAGGATCGATGCAGCAATGGATTTCTCCTAAATCAATTAAAATATCAATATGATGATTAATTATCTTACCTTCCACTTCGATCATATTGGATTGGTATTCCTCTTGTCGATCTTCTAAGGATGCATGTATTCTTGCAATACTTATGGCCATCTATTCTACTATTGTAGCCTCTTGGATGTTGTGCATAATCTTTTTTTTATCTCCTTTGTGAGACAAATCCTTGTACATGTGGTCTTCCTTCAATTCCCAACATTAGATTGGTGGTCTTCCCCTTTTCCCAAAGGATTCTTCTTTCTTGGATTTGTTCTTAGAAGACTGATCTTGTTGATTTTTATTAGGGTTGTTTATGTTGAAAGGAGGTTTGAATCCTTTCCTTCTCTAATTAAATTTATCTTTCTTCTTGTCCTTCCAATATTTCTGTAAATATTTTCTTCCCTTTCCTTGTTAATACATGTACTTAGTCTTCTTGATGGTCCCTGCCAAAATTCTTAGCTCATCATATCAAATATTCTCTTTATAAAATGATGGAAGTCCACTCAATAAACTTTGTATATTCACCTTCTCATCCTTTATATACCCTACATACTTTAGCGATCCCAACAACTTCTTTTCATATTCTACTATGGTCATGCTTCCCAACCTGAGATCAAAGGACTCTTGCATTTTATTGTCATAGAAGTGATATAAAAGATACTCCTTCTGAAAATATTTCTTGAGATAATTCCAAGTGATCTTTCTCTCATTAATGGGTTCAACGTTCTTCAGTTGATCCCACCATGTAGTATCTTTTTCATGCAAATGATATCCAACAATTATGGCTTCTAGGTTAGATGAGTAGTTGTGCAACTAAAAATAATTCTTGATTCCCAACAACCATGCTTAAACATCATCCTCCCTTTCTCTTTTAACATCAAAGGATGGTGTCTTAAGTTTCCTTAGATCTCCTTCCAAACTGTCCAATTCACGCCTTCTTTTTTGGTGCCTAACATGAGACACTTCTAGACTACTTATGGAGTCTTCAAATGCAAAAAAATTCCTTGTGGAATAAGGAGGTGAGTTATGTCTATGGATTCTGTTAGCACTTCTTTAATGACCAAATCTTCTATAGTTATATCGTCTTTCATGATGCATTCCTTATTCCTCTTTTATTGAGTTTGATCCATTATTTTCCTGCCTTTGCAACTGATTTAGGATTTTCATCATTTGAGCATATATTTGATTTTGTTCTTTCATCATCTTCTCATTTTTTTTTGTGTAACTCTACGCTTATATTCTCAAGCTTCTCACAGACTCTATTACTGTTTATTTTTACCCTCTTCTCTTGTGCCCATTTGATGTTCTCTCTACATTACCAACACTGATATTTTGACCTTTAGATTCTTCCTCATGACTAACGACTCCCTTTCCTTCCTCCATGTCCCAAATATACATTTTTATCTTAAATTGATATGTTTGTATGCCTTAATTATGCAAAATGTGCAAGAAACCATTTTTTTTAGAATTTTGCATACTAGAGAAATTTCTTAGTTACTCTTAGAGGTCATTTTTCTACCTAATTCATGAACAATTATATCATAGTTCTCCCCATTCTAATAATTCCAAGTTATTATTCTTTGAACCATATTTTCAATGACTATTCTCTTGCTCAATTATGAGTCTTGAGAAGAAATTGATTGATGGAAAAGGCACTAAAGGAACATCCATTAGCACATGTAACATAGCTTCAACACTTAGCGATAGTCTGATCATTCATTCGGATTTAATATTGACCTTGAATTTAGTTTTCTTTGTATTAGATCATGACACCAATTTTATTACTATCCACCTCAATATGTAACACATATTTTATGCAAGGTAGTTCTCTGATCTTGACCTCGTATTAATATTGAACACTGATCTCATTTTCACATAGCTTGAGCCTTTAGATCACAACCATCGTCTAATCATATCTTTGCTTATCCTCAGTTTTCAATATGTTATCTTCATGGTTTCACCACAAGTGTAAGGCATATATTTTCATACCTCTGTGGCCTCCAGAATGCACCTTTGCATTCCGTCGCACACACTTTTCACCTATACTTAGACCCATTTCCAAGAATTTATCTGTGGGTCTAAGGAATATCTTTTCATACTTCCATAGCCTCTAGAACGCACCTTCATGTTCATCTGCACTCACTTTGCACCAATACTTAAGAAAATTTTCTAAGTATTTCACCATGGGTCTATGATACATCATGAGCCATCATATCTCTCACCCTCTTGGCCATCCAATATGTGACAAGTGGAAACCTCTTGGGCTGGAATATCTCTCAACCTTTAGGTCGTTCGATCTGTGATAAGTGGTGACCTCCCAATCCGTTCTATCGAGTCTTCATACTTAGAAATTTTATCATATCTCACTATTCTCCGCAACATCTCCATCCACCCGATTCATTCTTGGCACTTAACCATTTCTCAAGATATTTTGGTCCAACCAATTATTGGTACTTAGACATTTTTCAAGATCTCATTGTGGGCCATGGGTATACGACATTTTCCCGATTCTTGTGACCTTGTTCATTTGACTGATTCTCTATACTTATTCATTTCTTCATTTCTCACGGTGCTCCACGAGACATCTTCATTCAACCGATCCCTTCTCAAAACTTAATCATTTCTTCGATATCTCACCATGGTTCGTGGGTCTACAACACTTTCATTCAATCTTCTATTATCTCATCTATTTGACTGGTTCTCCATACTTAGTCAATTTTTGAGATTTCACCGTAGGTCCATAGGTTCACGTTCATTTCTTCACATACTCTCGATTCTCTACCACACTCACTATCTCTGTGATGTCTTCATACTTGGTCATTTTAAAATATATCTTGTGTTGATGTTGCATATGAGGTGGCTTCTATGTGGATGTATTCTTGATGACATGGTATCAATATGTGTCCTGACACATGGCACTTCCTATTGCATATGCAATCTTCTTGTTATAGCACTAACATGGAATCCCTTTTATGCGGAACTCATTTGATTGGAAACATGGTGCTTAGGAGTTTTCCATAATGGTGCTAATGTGGTTGAGTTGGCCCACTAATTATCGGTTCACAATATTTTGATATTAACCATTGATCTCTAGAGATAAGAAGTAAGTATTTAACATGTTTTGGGTTCACATTTCTTCACAACAAAATTTAATGCCTTGCATGGGGTTCCTTACTGTAACGACCTCCCTCGTTACGACAACGACTCTTTAACAAGATTTTTTTTTTGTGTTTAATTAAGGTGTGTGTGCGTGTAGAAGTAACAGACACACTTGACTCTACGTCGCCACCCAAAAACCAACAAGACGCCACCACGAAGATTGCCACAAGAAGACAAGGGCGCACAACAAGTAGCTGCAAGCAATGAACGAACCAAGACATAAGGCACACACAAGTACTGCAACATTCACGACATACTGGGTTATGCACAGTACGAACACAGAGGGAAGAATCCATAGTAGTAGGTCTTACTATTTTTGCACACGAAAGTAGGACGTTTAATCTTAGTTCTCTGCTCCGGAGAGAGAGAAGGTCAGATAGGCTCTTGGCCGACTGCTCAGGCAGAAACTAGTAATCCCCTCAGGTGTGTCACAAGAATGGAAACCCTGCCTTTAAAGGGCCCGAGACTCTTGATAAGGCACTGGATTCTTTACATGAAAAAAATCACACATGAAGACATACCTACTAAGGCTACCTGGGAGTGTCTACATCCCGCCCGACAAGGACTGACCAAGCAATAAGATGATTATGACCTTGTGCAACATAAATTATATGAACAAAGCGTACGCCAGGAAGGCATAAGTAAGAAGTATTCCGACATTGTCCATCCATGAATAAGACTCACTGACAATTTATAGACCAATTGCTCCATTTAAAAATTTGTTAATCGACGAGTTATCCCACCTTAAGTAATGTACAATTAGATAACTGCAATCCCTGTTTACGGAATTATAATAATGATTTCACTTAGATTCACGGACCCTACATTTTATGGGTCGTCCATCATATTGTGATTACCATGAATTCACCATATCACCACCATGTCTTTGCTTTATAGAATACCACAACATTGCAATTAAAATGATAATTACTCTCACTTAAATTGTTACCGTCAACAATGGAATCATAATATCGTTACCATAAATCGACAATTATAATTGAACCATAATATTAAAACGACAGTACTAAAACCAAAATACTAACAGAGCAATATTAAAACCCTAATATTAGATGATAATATTAAAACCAAATATTAAATCTATAATATTAACCACAATATTCAACCACCATATAAACCACAAAATTAACCACAATATTAAACCATATTATTAACCACTTGATATTAACCCATAATATTAACCATAATGTTAACCACCATATAAACCTTAAAACTAAACCACAATATTAACCACTTAATATTATACCGCTTAATGTTAAACCATAACTATTTCATTAAACAATATAAAACAACAACAACTATACCTAAGCTGATTTAAATCACCTTCTTGCCATGACATTATCTTAACAATCATTACCATACATTAGCAATCTAATTATCCACATCATTCTTTGATATGTTTCCAACCCTAACTCACTTTCTATATCACCATAACCTTTCAATTGAGTAAGGATTTACATTTTATTAAATATAAAAAAAAACCACACTACGTAACATTACCATAACCAACCATATCATCACTGAATAACAATAGATAAGACTTTGATTGCTACCTTACCCATCCTATCACAGGGCACCATAAGAAGATTCCAATGCAAATTAAATAATCGATGTCGAATTATAATAAATGAACCCGAATAAACAAACGCCATCTACCCTTTCCTAATGGAAACTGCTGGGCGATTTACTAAATGAAACTACGACAAGGTATCCACCCTCATTATTAATATATGGTTAACTTTAATAATAAAACAACTTTTGATTGGAAGAATCCCTTAATAATGAACAAACAAATCGATTTGTTAGTAGTTAAGACTGTTGGGCGTGTCCAGGAGCAACAACAGTAACCTCCACTTTATTACCATTACATCCAACGAATGTCATAAATTAAATAAGCATTAACACCAATACGACCCACGACTGTCAGAAGTTGGATGTTGTCAGGGATAGAAAGGATTTTGTCGGCTCATTTATCATCAAGAATTAAGGGGGCGACCTGAGGTTGAAGCTGAATTAAGTAGTTAGGTTTGAGGCTGAGAATCCTAACAGGGGTTCCAAAAACCTACACCTCACAAAACAAAACTGGTAAGAAAGGACAATGGACTCGCCCGGTCTAAAATTTGATTAGTTGTTTTCCCAATCAGTGGTCAAGTGGGAAACAGGTTATGTAATCTCGTTTACCAACTCCGTTGGGCTCACGACTCTACCCAGAACATCCATGACAAAAGACGCCCCTAATACAATCATCTCAGTCGTAAATAAAATTTCCATTAACACACACAGTCAAAAAAAGGGGCCCATGGTGGATACAGGGGCGCCATCCATGCACAGGATGGGCATTTCAACGCAGACAGAGGATATTATCAATGCAAGCAACATGGACACCGGTGGTAAATCTACGCAGGTTATGGATTGATGGAGCACAAAGGCAAATGGCATATTTACGTAGAGAGAAAAACAAAAACGTGCAGTTGCGCTGCGAGTATCGCCCCAAGTACAGTGAATACTCCGAGCCAATGAGTCAGAAATACATAGAGACTAAAATACGACGAGATTCAATGTGCCGCAGTGCTGAGATAAACATACCCAGAGATTTAAAATTTACACGGAGATACCACGAGTCACCGCGCTAAGATAAAATAAAAATACATAGATATTTAAAAAAAGAATGGGCCACATATTACCACAGTGAATATTGATGAAGGTTTCAAAATTTTCGTAGGGATTCAACCCAAAAAGTCTAGGGAAAAAGGTGGGTGATGCCCATGCTGGTTTTATCCGGGGTTTGGTGTCAATGAAAGCGGTACTCAGGTAAGATAAGGGTTGAAATTCAGTAAACCAGGGACAAACGATTGGTCCTTTAAAGGCACATAGCAGACAGATTACCAAATCAGATTAATTTCAGATCGGTAGTGTATATATGTACGACTGGTCTTTTAATCAAATCGCTGACATACTATAATAGCTAGGTTAAATTCAGAAAGCCAGGGAATAAAATACGATTTTCCATTAAATCATTTTACGTTCCCCAACATAATTTCTAAATCACTATCTCTATAAAATAAACGAGTGTACCTTTGCCTTGCCACCCGCTGGATGACGTCCATGCGCTTCGCGTTGCTCCTGCTCCGTGCCGCTCCCACTTGTCGACCGTAGCGACTACATCAGTACCTCCCATCCAAACGCTAGGGGTACTCTGCTTCCCCCTCTGCCCCCCGAGCCGCAAAGGGGCCACACACAGTCCAAACAGTAACCTGGCTTCCCAGCCCGCCTCCAAGGCTGAGCTACCACTCTAACACAACTGAGAAAATCCCCAACTCCCCACAAGCAATCAGTTCCCCCTCCAATTTTGGCATCATAACAATACCTAATAGCTCCTCCCTTTTTCCCCCTTCCCCCTTTCTTTTTATGGAGTCTCAAAACCTAAATCATATTTCTTTTAAGTCCCCCCCCCCTTTTTTTTTCTTTCTTTTTAAAGAAAAAAAAAAGGAAACTCAAAAGGTAAAAGTGCTAAGCATCTTTTCATTTTATTTTTTTTAAATTCACATATATATATATATATATATATATATATATATATATTTTATACTCCCACTTGTTAAATTTTTTATTACTTTTGGTTCAATCTGAGTTTATGTATGAGTTTTAAAGAATATAGATTAATCCATTAAGCATTCAATTTATTCACTAATGGTCATGCAATCTGTCAATAAAAAATATGGCTTTTGGTATTCGTTTATTTATGAATTAGTTTAATTTTTGAAAAACTATTGTGTTCCTAAGGGGAGTTATGTTTTCAACAAGTTAATGAACTCTCATTGCAGGTTGCGGTTAAGGAAGGAGAGGCCTTCAATGAAATTTATTGTATGAGTTAATTAAAACGTATACGTTGATATATTGGTTGTAGTTGGATGAAGTTAATGCTAAAGAATCCAAGAACTAGATCTCAGGTACGTTCTAAAAATTGTATCCTCCTTGCACTGCATTGAGGTGCGAACTCTAGCCTAAAATCTCATAATGATGCTTTGCTTAATTATTTTAATGGTTTCTAGGGTTAATTGTTATTACTAAAGATATTTGGGCATAGGATTAGGTCAAAATTCATAGGAGATATTCATTTAGAATTAGGGTTAGGCTCTTTTTAGAGTTAGAGTTAGGGCCTTTTCCCTTAAGGTTGAACGAAATTTTTATCGTAGAGAAGTTTTTTTTTTTGACTTAGGTTTAAAATTTGAATTGGATGACAATTAGTTTAGGGGTGTCGTTTTAAGAATTTAGTAAGGCGTTATTGTCTTAGGGCTAATTAGGTTTGTTTCCTTCATCCACATCAATGTGACGTGCCCTTCAGGATGCACCACATTCTCCAAGGGTGCCACTCGCCTCATTCATTTCCTTTACATGACGTGCCCTTCAGGATGCACCACGTGCTCCAAGGGTGCCACTCACTTCTTGTTTTTCTTTTGTGCGACGTTCCCTTCAGGATGCACCACGTTCTCCAAGGGTGCCACTCGCCAATTGGACTGATTGGTAGACATCTAACCCCTGGAGTCAACACTCCGCCAGGTGAACTTGTGGGAGACTATCGGTTCTAAGGAATAAGGCCCCCGCCTTATTGCGTGCCCCTTCGAATCGTCGTGAGCGAGTGTCGCAGTCTTCCCTCATGGCATCGTGGATCCTATCGAACTAGTTAATCGTTAACCTACAGTTCGAGCCACGACAGGAATGCTAGTAGGCAATGGCAGGG
>ML778818.1:312955-353656 GCA_009831015.1 Picea engelmannii
AAAAGGAAACTCAAAAGGTAAAAGCGCTAAGCATATTTTCATTTTTTTTTTTAAATTCACACACACACATATATATATATATATATATTATACTCTCGATTGTTAATTTTTTTATTACTATTGGTTCAATCTGAGTTTATGTATGAGTTTTAAAGAATATAGATTAATCCCTTAAGCATTCAATTTATTCACTAATGGTCATGCAATCTGTCAATCAAAACTATGGCTTTTGGTATTCGTTTATTTATGAATTAGTTTAATTTTTGAAAAACTATTGCGTTCTTAAGGGGAGTTATGTTTTCAACAAGTTAATGAACTTTCATTGCAGGTTGCGGTTAAGGAAGGAGAGGCCTTCAATGAAATTTATTGACTGAGTTAATTAAAACATATCCATTGATATATTGGTTGTAGTTGGATGAAGTTAACACTAAAGAGTCCAAGAACTAGAGCTCAGGTACGTTCTAAAAATTGTATCCTCCTTGTACTACATTGAGGTGCGAACTCTAGCCTAAAATCTCATAATGATGCTTTGCTTAATTATTTTAATGGTTGCTAGGGTTAATTGTTATTACTAAAGATATTTGGGCATAGGATTAGGTCAAAATTCATAGGAGCTATTCATTTAGAATTAGGGTTAGGCTCTTTTTAGAGTTAGAGTTAGGGCCTTTTTCCTTAAGGTTGAATGAAATTTTTATCTTAGAGAAGTTTTTTTTTTTTACTTAGGTTTAAAATTTGAACTGGACGTCGATTAGTTTAGGGGTGTTGTTTTAATAATTTATTAAGGCATTACTGTCTTAGGGCTAATTAGGTTTGTTTCCTTCATCCACATCAATGCGACGTGCCCTTCAGGATGCACCACGTGCTCCAAGGGTGCCACTCGCCTCGTTCATTTCCTTTACGCGACGTGCCCTTCAAGATGCACCACGTGCTCCAAGGGTGCCACTCGCTTCTTGTTTTTCTTTTGTGCGACGTGCCCTTCAGGATGCACCACGTGCTCCAAGGGTGCCACTTGCCAACTAGACTGATTGGTAGACATCTAACCCGTGTAGTCAACACTCCACCAGGTGAACTTGTGGGAGACTAAGGGTTCTAAGGAATAAGGCCCCCACCTTATTGCGCACCCCTTAGAATTGTCGTGAGTGACTGTCGCAATCTTCCCTCACGGCATTGTGGATCCTCTCGAACTAGGTAATTGTTAATTGTGGATCCTCTCGAAGTAGGCGGTGGTAGGGTTGTTGTCCACCCCTCTCCCTCAACCTCTCTGGAAATCGTTTGTGGCCCCTTTACTCCATATGTGAGTCTGGTCGGCAAGCTATCGTTAGCCTGCATCATCAACAATCATGTCAGAACATGTCAACATCATATCATCAGATCAAAGAAATATCACAGTAAATAAATCAACCCAAATAGCACACTCCCTGACTCAATCTGGAGTCCAAGGGGGTTCCACCGATGCCTCTGCATTCTCAAGGTCCGAAACCCTGCACACTCAATGAAACAGAGTCAGCAGCACTTGTCTACATCAAAGTAGTAAAACATCATGTCATCTATCAATCGCATCATAATCAAGTATAAATGGTTTAACATCACAAAAATCCAGATCACTTGCGAGCAAGTGTCCTCAAAAAATAAGTTTTCTCAGTGCGCCAGAGCGGGATGTTACACTTACTCACCCACTCTCATTTAACTATGTAAATCTACCATATATATATATAGATAGATAGATAGATACACACACACACACACACACACACAGATATCAAGTGTCATCATTCACATCATTCTAAGTAGTCAAGACCTTATTTTCAAGCTTGACATTGCTCAGATCTGTAGTGAGATTAGTCCAACTTTATGTCGCTCCACTTCTGTTAATATTTTGTATCCATGAATATATATATAATGAACATACATCTTCCTTCTTAATTCAGGTTAAACACACAAATCTCTTTCATAAATTCAACAACGCACCATCTTCTTTTCATTTAAAGACTCTTCAACTCACATGAGTATTCTCTACTTCCTTTGTCTTAATCGATTTGAGAATTATTTCCAACAAAATCCTCATGCAACAACTTATGTTGTCCCATACTGAAGTAATTATTTTCCAAAGAAAGTATCGATTGTGTTAGCATGCCTTTAATACCTAGTGATATAACCTATAGCTTAGGTACCAATTTGTAATGTACCCAGCCACCAGTAGACTGGGTCACACAATTACAAAGTCTCCCTTCCTTAAATTTGTTTGAATTATGATAGCATTTAACTAATAAATAAGCATGAACTAAATGCAATAACAACACATCCAATGATCAATATTCATGCTAAACTTTAAAAGAATGCTTAAACATGCCATGAAAAAACTAACCATTAAGCAAACACATTAAACATACATATTTCAGAGATAATAATTAATACACAATGGAAATAAATATACAAGCAAGATAAATCATGACATAGAGAACTAATATTAAACAAAACTAATCACCAACTAGATACAGACCAAGGAAATTCCACCCAACCTCAGACATTGTTGTTCCAAGTCTCAACTACAGGTCACCCCCGATCTAGGGCTATGAATCCACAAGGACATGTTTGAGAGTGACAATTAGCTTACCAAATCAGTCAAAACTCAAGATTTCATAGGTATCTCCACACATAATAATCCAAAGTACACCATATCTCTTATCTCCACCCTACACCACCCAAATACAACAAACCCCCTTCTCTACCATGCATTCCCTCAGGCTATCCACTTCTTTCCATAGCTCCAGTGCATCTGGTCAGTACTCTCCCTACTGGAACTCACAATATTCACAACTGTGAACAAGGTTTAGCACATGCCAATGCATATTAGGAATGCATGCATCATTTCATGGTTGGAATACACCAATAATTATGACATCGAGTAAAAGAATGGTTTCTTTATTCAACAATTCGTTCCCATGTGCCAACCAAGAACAATAATGAATGAGGAATAATGAATGGGAATAATAATGAATGATAATAAAAATGAATGAAGAGTGAACAATAAGTAAGAACCCTGAGGAAGAACCCCTAAACAACTCAAGAGGTGTTTATGAAATTACATGCAATAAAGAACCACATGGCATTTCCCCCAAGAAGCTCATGTAACTATGTCTTTCTCTCTAAAAGTTCCAAGATGGGAAAATCAAATATAATAAAAAAACTTAGCCTCTTTATTCCCCTTATAACTCTTGTAATTATCCATCTTTCATCCAACTATGTATTTTATTATTTGCATTGTTCAAAGTATTACATTTCCTAGGAACTCCATCCTCTTGTAGTTGTTCGGGCACTCTGACCTTTCATCAGATAAAGAAAATAATTTATTTAATCCGAGGACTCAAAACTAGGGTATTACAGGTGTGTTGTTGTGAGTGATACTAATATGGATGTCCAATATATACAGACTGAGTTTCCTAATGCCTAGTACATACATGTCGAATGTAGAAGATATGACCAAGAGAACCTAGGGTACTAGTAGTTTTGGACAGTTCTATGGTCTGTGACATGAATGTTAGACAGAAGCTCAATCCTAACCATATAAATGGAAATGAATCCCACAATAAAACAAACATCCATGCATCAACATTAACTAACAACAATAAGCTACAAAAATATTTTAGTAATTTGAGACAGAATTTGATAGAGCTAATATGCAAAAAATATCTAACATTTCACAAAAAACTTGATTATCCAAAAACATATATTTTAACTTATATTTTGAACAATGCAGAACAACAACCAAACGAGTGAACAATTTCCACCCAATGAAAATCCACAGTGAACGCCACCTACTATCCGAGCAATGATACCACCAGGGTGAAGCAGGGATGGTTAACTCTAAAATTTAGAGTCTAACCAACAATTTATTCTGCAGATTTCTTGATGAAAGAATAACAATAAAGAACCCACATACCTTCCCCACACAAAAAAATATCATTTCCTTCTTTGTTGTTCAGTACCTCGGAAACTACTCATTCTCATGCTATTAAGTGTGTGCATATAAGGTCCAGTCTATTGTCTCTTGTTTCAATAGGTTTTTCCATGTTTTCCTTGTTTTTTCTCAAGATTACAAGCTTCCATTTATGGTTGGTTGGTCTAGCATGGTATTGGCTCTCTTACTCCAATGTATAAACTCTCAAAACTCTTTGTTTTCGTATTTTTCTCCCAACTCCCTTCTCCCTATTATAATTTTCATCATGCCTAATGGCTAGAGAATTCAAAGTCAATGTTTCCTCCTAGTTCCAAGAATGTTGGGGAGACAATTTTCTAAATTTTAGGAGTTGTGGCTTACACATACGATTTTATTTCCTCCACTCCTCTTAACTATTTTTTTTTCTTTGAATTTCAAATTTGAAAATGGGTAAGGGTTCAATATAGCATATGGAAGATGATTTAGGCATAATCCCTCCCCTCAAACCCCCTCATATTTTCCCTCTTGTGGTATCATATCTCCTATAGGTGCTCAATCTCAGTTGATCTTGTTATTTTTCTTTATTAACTCCAAAACAAAAATATGTAAAATATTCATAGAGCCATGGTATGGTGTCAATGTAGAAGAATTCTAAAGCATCCATGCAAAGTATTAAATCATTTAATTGCAAATAATTCCAAGAGTAAAATTTGGGATATTACATTTTTTGTTTGGAACACTAATTATGGGCATGCCCCATGTCTTATCCGGTTCCACCCCTTTATTATCTAACCTTAATTTTCATATAGGAAGTTCTTCAAATTCTCTGTAATATTTCTCATGGGGTGGGGGGAATATTGCTCCATCGAACCCCTCTTTAGGAAAAGGAGCTTTACCATCTTCTGGGAATTTTTCTGGGTATAATCCTTTCATGGGGGGGGGTTATAAAATGGCTGGAGGATTTCAACCCTTCAACATGCTTGCAGGGTCAAACCCTTTCTCGTTATTTGGTAATTTAAGGATTAGTTATTTCCCCTCATTTGGGATTTTTTCAAGGAGCAATCCTTTCCAAATTTCATGGAATCCCATGCAAGGAACTTTTTCTTCACAAGGGATGTTGGTAGGGGTTAATTGTTTCCAATATTTTGGGAACTCAATGAGTGGAGGTTTTCCTCCGTATAGTAAAGGACATCATTTTTTCTAAAGTAAACCTAGCCATGATGAAATATATTCCTAGAAACTTGGTGCCGATAACAATCTAGTTTTTTTTTTTTCTGGGTTCCAACGAACCAAGGTGTTCCAACCCTGGAAGTTGGAATTTGATGGTCCAACTATGACTTCATTTTCTAGAAACATTAACATTTCTAGATTTGTCTAAAATTATGAATGATCTAGTGTGTCACAACCAAAATTGTTTGTTTTTTATAGGTGAACATCGGTGGCCACCCACCTATTCGAATGGATCAAATTATAGTTTCTATCTTGGTAGCTTTTTCATAGTTTTTTGAGTCCAAAAATTATGGGGATGTTTTTAGGCCCTTAACAATGTTTTTTTTGACTTGGAATTTCAAACTAGATCACCATTTGGGGTGTACTGGGATGTTTGAAATATGTACTCCTCGACTAGACATTTCCAATGAGTTACTGAGAAACATAAACAAAGATCGTATGAAAAATTTGTTCACTCGGTAATTTGACGTATCAACTACCCCCATTGGGGCCTACAAACCATTTGGCGTTTCATCTTTCAGGGTTAGGGTTTTGTACATTTAGGGTTTTCTCATTTATTCTTTATATTAAAAAGTCCTTTGGATCCTCATTGTAATCATCTTCGTGTGAATGAGTGTAGCCGACACATCTCTCTTCAGAGACAAGCTACCACCATTCTAGCTAGCTTGTGTGCTTTACATTTTAAAATATTTTGTATTCCAAACATTCATTAATAGAATCTGAGTTTTATTGTATTACTATGTTCCTTTCCATATATCTATGTATCTCCTTTTTATATCTCTATTTTATTTCTTCCTTCATGTCATTCTCAAAATAATTTGGATCAATGGTATTAGAGCAGTCTACTCCTTGTCTTTCTTAGTGCATCTCCCTGACGAGGGAATGGTATAGATAGTTGAGTATAAATCTTGTTTCACTTGAGGAAAACCAATATCACTTGCCCAAGAAACCTCCCATGGTGGAAGAAAAGAGGGATTATGGAGCAGGAGATCCTATCAAACTTTTGTTCAAGGAAGCCCTTGCACAACAAAGGAATAAGATGATGGATAATTTCTCCGAGATCCTTCATCGAATGTTGACATCAACAGAGGAACCTTCAACCAGAAGTCACTTCATAGGTGAAATTCCCTTCAAGGTACAAGTTAAATTTGAAATTTATTTATTTAAAGGCCAGATAGACACCGAAAATTTGGAAAAATGGTTAAGTTTGCTAGAGGGTTATTTATTTTTCCAAATTTTTTCCAAAAGTGAAACAATCACCTCCATGCTCATGAAGGCCCTTCCCCATGCCATATATTCATGGGATAATTACTATGAGAAACATGTTGAGGATGATTATGGAATTTTTGGGCCAGGACCCACTTGGGTGGATTTTTTTGATGTCCTTAAGGAACAATATTACCTTGTTGGAAACTATGATGACCGGTACACGAGATGGACCACACTACTTCAAGAGAGGGGCCAAACAATGTCAGAGTTCAAAAATACCTTCCATACCATGCGCACCAAGCTGGGTATCAAATAATTTGGGGAATATATGGTTCTAAAATACCATGGAGATATACATAGGTACATCCAAACCTAAATGGAATTTTCGGACATCTCATCATTGGGAGCCACTTATCGATATGCTATAAAAATATAGAAAAAATTTAAGCAACAAAACAAGCGGGAGTTTTGGTCTGCAAATATGCAATAGTCAAAGTATGGTAAGGGTGGCCCTAACTTCTAGTGTAAAGGAAATATCAAGGACATCCAGTCCAAAGAAAATGATTCCAAGCCACCAATAAAGAAGAGTAATGGGAAGTCGAAGAAGGATACTGGAAAGTGGTGTGAGTTCCAAAAAATCCCTAGGCATAATACTGATGAATGTTTCTCCAAAAAATCATTATTGGCTGAGATGAAAGCCATAGGGTTGGATGTTGACTCAGACTATGATTCAAAACTGGAAAAGGGAAAATGGATCTTTGATAGAGAACCCAGTGTCACCATTGCTACCAAAAAATTCTATCCAGAGGAAGCAGAGGAGCCTAAATAACGAGAGAACTTCTTCCACTCACAAATGTGGGTGAAGGGGACCCCACTCTATTTCATTGTTGAAAAAAATATCCAGAAGAAATTAATCTCATTAGAGGTCGTGAATAGGTTGAACCTAACAACGCCACAACATCCTCAACCATACACCATTAGTTGGCTCAACCATGCATGGGACATCCACATCAACCAATAATGTCTCCTACACTACAACATCAAACACTTCAAAGACATGGTATTATGTGATGTTTCCCCTATTGAACTTTATGATATTTTTTTAGGAAAACCATGTATGTGGAAGAATCATGTTGTTTATGAATTGTGGTCTCGTAGTTTCATTATTAATTTGGTAGATCAACTCTAGAGGGTATCGGGGGAAATCCCAACTACTCTCGTCTCTTTGATCTCTGTGAAGTAGTGCAGAAAGGTGGTCTCTCAAGCAAGGAGAGTTTTCCTCTTTATGGTTCAATCCGAAGGTGAAAACAAGGTCACTACAACCTCCAAAACCTCTGTATGGGGTTCATGTGCACTATTAGGTAAAACACTCAATGATTTGACACCCAATGATCCTTTTCCTAAAAACCTTGTGTACATATGTTCTATTATGAATAATGATGAAATCAAATTCCATATCCAAGAGCTAATTCTGAAGGGCCAAATCATACCAAGACCCTCACCTTGCGGGAGCCCAATTGTTCTAGTACAGAAGAAGGATAGGACATGGTTACTTTATATTGATTACAGAGCCATGAATAAGATCATAGTCAAGAAAAGATACCCAATCCCCTATGTTGTTGATATTCTCTATCAACTCAAGGGAGACAAGATTTTTAGTAAGATTGATTTGAAGTCAGGATACCACCATGTGTCAATTGAGAAAACTAATGTATGGAAGAAATCCTTCAAATCTAAAGAAGGTCTCTTCAAGTGGATGGTCATGCCTTTCGGATTGAATAATGCCCCAGCCACATTCATGTGAATGATGGATAACATATTGCGACCATTCATATACTTATTTTTTGTCATATATCTAGTTGACATCTTCATTTTCAACAAAACGTGGGAGGAGCATTTGAAGCATATTAATCAATTATTGGGAACCCTGCTACAACACAAGTTACATGAAAATTTGGAGAAGTGTTTCTTCAACATGAAGAGAATCCAATATTAGGGATATATCATGGATGAGAATGGTGTGCATGTGGATCCAACCAAGATCCAAGTTATTTTCGATTGGTTGACCCTGAAGAAAATAACCGCGCTCCACAACTTATTGGGCCTCTCCAAATTGTACTGCCAATTTGTGTTGTTTTTCTCGTATATCACTTGGGTCCTAAGACATGTGACCAAGGGTGGAGAGAAGTCCAAGTTTATGTGGGATGCGTCCAAACAGAAAAAATTCGAGGATTTGAAATTCCTCCTATGCTCAATACCAATCCTTATTATTCCATATCTACAACAACCATTTGAGATTGAGACAAATTATTCATATTATGTTATCGATACAATCCTCACTCAACACGGGAATCCAATATCCTATCACAGTGAAACATTATATGATGTTGTTTGTAGATACCCTATGTTGACGATTAAAATTGCCACAAGGATTTCTCCCGTAAAGTATTGTTAAATCCTACGAGGATTTCTCCCACAAAGTATTTCTAAAGACTATTAATTATAAGCTAATGATATATATAATACTAGTAGGTTGGATCCCTTGTAGATTGGAGGATCAAATCTGGTTCTTATTTGATTTTTTTGTTGTTGTTGGACACTCCTTACAGGTTTGAGCATGATTGATGATCAATTTTGGTTCTATTTGCGAGGAATGAATGATGGATAAGGCATGTTGTGTGTTGTTTTTCTTTCTCTAGGATCTAATGTCATGTTAAAATGGCTTATGATATTCGTTGTTACCTTGATATTTACTCCTTGAATTGTTACTTGTGCCACCTACAAAAGATATATGTTAGTAACAACAAATAAGAGCAATAGAAAAGGGACAATACCAATTGAAAAGGAATAAGAGCAATTGAAAAGAAATAAATCAATATGAACAAAATCCACAAAAGGAAGGAACTAGACTATACTAATATGCTACACTATATGCATTGGGGTTAAATGGATTCTTGTTAGTCCTAGCTAACAAGGTTAGTGGCTATGTGATTTATTGGCTTATATGAAAAAACATGTGATGCGCGTTATGGTGTGGTTGGCAGTGGTTAATGTGACATAGGGTGGCACTTTGGCAAGTAGTGGATGTTGGTTTCGATGCATGATTTAATTGAATGAATTAATGGATTAGTGGGATGGCGTGTAATAAGAAATTGAATGACTGGAGGATGGAGGAAACATGCATTTACTACACATCACTCCATACCCCTCCCACTGGCCATCACCCTCACAATTGTTCAATTGTGTTCATTGTGGTTAAGCTCTAATTTTCAAGCAGAAGGAGAACTGCTCGACTAAGCTCTCATTTTTAAGGTTTTCGTGGTTACAGGTATGTATTTTTTCCATCCATGAACCCACTCTGGTCATGAAATAGATATTGGCTCAGTGATGTATGGGTCTGTGCTTTCCTTAAGTTTGGAAACTATGTGAATTTGTGATATTTTTCTTGAATGAATGGTTAGTGTGGTTTCATTGCAATAATGTTTGAAGTCACAGTTTTATTGATCATTATAAGTTTTAGAAGCCATGAAGACTCTCTGTCATCCTTATTGGCCTTGGTTGCATGGTTTTCATTCGTTCCAGATTGGCTCGTTGTCTCCACTGATCCGAAATCGGATCCAGAAACCTGATAGGGCTTGAAAAATGCTCAAAAATGAAAGTGCTCAGAATTCAACAAAACCAACGCCATTGCGTCCGCCTCGTCTTCCTGATTCTGGAGGTATATTTACTTTTTCAAACGGGCTCCGTATGCTAAAGTTATCGCGTTCTGATCGGAAGCCCAAACAGGTAAAAAGTCAAAGCTCAACTGGTCAAAAAGTCAACGCTGACATCAACATGTTGACTGTGCAGTAGATGACGTGGAACTCTCTGGCTGATGGTGATTGGGCAGGTTTGCTGACAGGGCAGACATGTGGCAGGCAACTGGATCACTCAATGGTTGACAAGTGGCATTTGTCCGTCGAATGGGAAAGTGCCACGTGGCACCCAGTCATCAGTCAATGTGGTATGTTTCAAAAAAAAAGTTTTGGAGTCCCTGGGTTTTGAACCCATGACCAACCACTAAGCCTAAGCGCATTCACAATAGTCCTATAACCAATGCACCACATTATTTTTTATGTTATAAAACCCATAATATTAATTATATTGTATGGTTTTATGCACATAAAGGAGGAGAGGGGCGAGCGCTTAGCCCTTTGGGCTAAGCGCTTGGCCATATGGAGTCCATATAACCTTTCCAAAGGAACGCGCACCCAATACTAAGGGGATAAGCCCAAATTTAACCAATTTATGGTTATAAAGTGGGTTTTTCCAACCACTTTTGGGTTTAATTAATGTTTAACTCATTTTTAATGTAATTAACTCATTTTTGGGAGTTATTGGGCATTTGTAGAGCCTAAATTTGTGGAGGAAGTTGGAGATGGATAACCAACTTCCCAACTATTTAACCAAGGCCATTTTGAGGCCAAGGGGACAACTTTTGGACGGTCTTTGAGAGCAAAGATGCTTAGGAAAAGCCAAGTCAAAGCCAGTTTGAGGCAGGGAAGCTGTTGAGGAGGAGATGCTGTCGGACGATTTCTGAGAGCTAGGGACATCCGTTTCAGGTGCCGTTTTTTGTGAAAGATTCTAGAGATCTAGGAAAACATGACCAGATCAGTCTGGAATCCATTCGGCATTGTAAATATGTACTATTAATATTTTGAACAGAAATAAAGAAGCCTCCCTCACAGAGAAAAGGCCCGGAGACGTAGGCAAAGTTGTGCCGAACTCCGTTATCAACCTGTGTATTATGGTTTGCTGCTTTTCATTACATTTCAGATTTGCATATATGTCTATGGCTGTATAATTCATTCTCTTTTCTCATTCTTTCGTTAAGTTTTCCCAATGGTCAATTAATGCATGCAATTAAAAACTCAACCATAAGTCATTTCGAAAAATCCTGACGGATCAAGTGGTATCAGAGCTAGTTGACTTTTGGATTTGAGTTTTGCATGTTAACCAGGGAAGAGCTCATCTCAAGGAAGAAAATGGCATCTATAGGAGGACTTTCTCAAGATGAGAAGGAGTTCAGAGATTCGGTGTTTTCAATGGTCGAGATGGTGAAGGTGTTGTATGAAGACTACTTGGAACGAAAGAGCACGGTTCAAGTGAAAGCCTCAAAGAACAACAAAGGAAAAGAAGCATTGAAGGAAGTGCCTTCTACATCTGTTTCAGACAACATATCTGAGGTATGTAGTGAAGGTTTCTCAACAAATTTTCCTCATTCTCATCAAGTTGGTTTTGTTGAATTCGAAAAACACACAAAAGGTGTAGGTTTGAGAATATTAACCAAGATGGGTTATGAAAAAGAAAAGGGCCTTGGACGTCGAGGTCAAGGCATTGTAAATCCTATTGAGGTTGAGGAAAGGCCTCGATACTTAGGATTTGGATATGACAAAGGGGACCTTGGAGAGTCTTCCAAGATAGGTTCCAAAATTTCGGAAGCAAGTGATGCTTCGAATGGCCAACTTAAGACATTGCGAGAACACTTCACAAAAGGAAATGGCGCATCACTTCAGGATTGTGGTAGTGAATGCAAGTCGTCTCCAAAGAAAGGTGAAGATTAGCATGGAAGGAAACCTATGTCGACCAAGAAGGAAAAATGACGTAAAGGCTCAAGTCCACAATGGAAGAAGGAGAAGGTTAAGCAGGTCTGGATGCCAAAAATTCGTTGTACATTTTGCAACAAGAGTGAACATCAAAAGGCTAGCTGTTGGAAGATTAATCCAGAGCTTCGTCCAAGGAAGGACAAAAGGATTTTTCACATACCCACGATGGAGGACGGATTTCTAGCAAAGCAAGAAGAACACCGTGAAGGAAAGAAAGCAGTCACTTGGTTTTGCCAGAAGTGGATGTCTCAACTTCATTGTGTTTTGCTTCCCCTGATGTAATCATCTTTAAGAGACAAAGAGCAAGCCGAGTGGCCTATCCCGAGCTTGTCGAGTGGTCAGTAACCTTTTGGGGACCAAAAGGTCTTATTGTGGGGAGGTGTGATCCAAAATCGGATCCAGAAGCCTGATAGGGCTTGAAAAATGCTCAAAAATGAAAGTGCTCAGAATTCAACGAAACCAATGCCATTACGTCTGCCTCGTCTTCCCGATTCCAGCAGTATATTTACTTTGTCAAATGGGCTCCGTATGCGAAAGTTATCGCGTTCTGATCGGAAGCCCAAACAGGTAAAAAGTCAAAGCTCAACTGGTCAAAAAGTCAACGCTGACATCAGCATGTTGACTGTGCAGTAGATGACGTGGAACTCTCTGGATGATGGTGATTGGGTAGGTTTGCTGACAGGTCATACATGTGGCAGGCAACTGGACCAGTCAATGGTTGACAAGTGGCATTTGTCCGTCGAATGGGAAAGTGCCACGTGGCACCCAGTCATCAGTCAATGTGGTATGTTTCAAAAAAAAAGTTTTGGAGTCCCTGGGTTTTGAACCCATGACCAACCACTAAGCCTAAGCACCTGGACAATAGTCCTATAACCAATGCGCCACATTATTTTTTATATTATAAAACCCATAATATTAATTATATTGTATGGTTTTATGCGCATAAAGGAGGAGAGGGGGCAGCGTTTAGCCCTTTGGGCTAAGCGCTTGGCCATATGGAGTCCATATAAACTTGCCAAAGGAGCACGCGCCCAATACTAAGGGGCTAAGCCCGGATTTAACCAATTTATGGTTATAAAGTGGGTTTTTCCAACCACTTTTCGGTTTAATTAATGTTTAACTCATTTTTAATGTAATTAACTCATTTTTGGGAGTTATTGGGCATTTTTAGAGCCTAAATTTGTGGAGGAAGTTGGAGATGGATAAACAACTTCCCAACTATTTAACCAAGGCCATTTTGAGTCCAAGGGGACAGATTTTGGATGGTTTTTGAGAGCAAATATACTTAGGAAAAGCCAAGTCAAAGACAGTTTGAGGGAGGGAAGCTGTTGAGGAGGAGATGTTGTCGGACGATTTCTGAGAGATCGGGACATCCGTTTCAGGTGCCGTTTTTTGTGCAAGATTCTAGAGATCTGGGCGAACATGACCACATTAGTCTGGAATCCATTCGACATTGTAAATATCTACTATTAAGCTTTCAAACAGAAATAAAGAAGCCTCCCTCACAGAGAAAAGGCCCGGAGACGTAGGCAAATTTGTGCCGAACTCCGTTATCAACCTGTGTATTATGGTTTCCTTCTTTTCATTGCATTTCAGATTTGCATATATGTCTATGGCTGTATAATTCATTCTCTTTTCTCATTCTTTCGTTAAGTTTTCCCAATGGTCAATTAATGCATGCAAATAAAACTCAACCATAAGTCATTCGAAAAATCCTGACAGCATTGTTATCACCATACCCAGTCATTTCTTGTTATGGAGTTTCTTGGGTTTGAAACACTTTGTGTCATTGTGTATTGTTTCACTTGGGTATGGGTTCATTCATGTTATTGATGTTGCACAGTAGGTTATGATGGTTTTTATTCCAAAGGGCTTGCTTAAGGTTGATTGATATTTCTCAGGTCTGTTTTATCTCAACATTCTCGGTTGATTGGGAAAACCACGAGGGTTATACCCTGTGTGTTCTAAGTGTTTTTACAGAACCAAAATCAAGCCCTTTCTCCTCTATTCATAGTCTCTCCTATCATGGGAATTGTCACCCTATCTACAAATTTATTGTTGTTATACCCTGTGTGTGCACCGTTGGTTTTAGAGGTTCTCACCTGATGTTGGGGGTCGACTCCAGTCTCCCTATGTTCGTCCACAGAGAAAACCCTTGACTTCTCAAGCCCGGTATTTGATAGAGGGAACCATTATGTCCTATCGGGTATGTTTTTTATTGTTATGAGTTGGCGGTGTATCGTCGAAAGTGTTCTATTGTTGGCTCGTCCCTATTGATTATGTTGACAATGGTTTTGGTTATTGGTATTTAGTCACTGCAATTGGATATTATAACAATAAAATTGATAAGCTCGGCATGGCTAATTGGTTGATTGGAGAAATGAGATTGTATATAGTTGATGTATTTTACATTGTGATTATTGAATTGTTAACTCAACATTAGTTTTAATTGATTAAGTCACAACAATGCTTCATGTGTAAGACATGTGTATGTGTGGCCTTCCTACAACATGTTAGGTTGAGTTAATGATTGTTGTGACTGTGGGTTTTAAATTGCCAAATAGAAGTATTGTAATCATGGTAATTATGGCGTGTTTATCCACTGTATATGATTGGATATTACTAGATTGAGCCATTAGATATGGTAACGGGTTTTTAAACAATATGGTTTGGTTGCAGTTGGATCAATTTGAGAAATGGGGTTAGGCATATTGTCGTTGTCTCCGTGTATTAGATTAATAGCTCAGCATCGTGATGTTTATATTCAGATCAATTAAACATGTGCAGTCCCATAAATGCTCTTGTGTTTTGTTAAATGGTTTGTGTATACTACAACATCGTATAAGTTGAAAGGGTGATTGTTGTGCGTTTAAATGGCAAGTCAGGATTTATTAACTATTGTTTTTTGACTTTCCATTGTGTATGGTTGATGGATATCATGCATTGTTTCAGAGATGGACACAGATTCGATGACAATATGGTCTCATTACAACTTAATTGTTAAATGAAATTGAGAAATGGAATCGAGTGTGATTTTAGTGTCTGTGTTTGATTTGAAGAAACTATTCATGGATAGTGGTTGATGTTTTGATGGAACAGATTGCAACAAGTGATTGTGTGTTCATTTAGAATTTGTTTAAATATTAATTGGGACAATTGGGAAGAAACATAACTCTTACAGGTTGCTGTGAAAGGCATATTGTCTTCTTTTGATGAGACAGTGTTAATGATTTAATTGTGAACACTGAACAAGCAATACACAAAATTGATTGAGTTATACATAGTGGTTGTTAAATTGACCACAATGATTATTTGGTTGGTGTTGGATCTTTGGCGTTTGATATATAATGGTTATGTATTACTTAATTAATTTTATGAACAATATCCACTCTCCTCCCTACCATTTTCTCACTTTTCGTTAATTACAATCCCCTCGCCTTTCCATATTCATTTTTGATTCCCTGTTCCTAAAATTTAATTACAGTAACGAGGAATTTTGTATGGTAATAGTTTGAAATCACAGTTTCTTAGATGGATTACAGTGACATGTTTTTTGGTTTACGTTACAGTTGATTTTTGTTGTCTGTGAGAAGTAACCATGATTATTTTCCACGTCATCCTAGCATTTTTCGCTCAATAGAAGCCCCTCGCATATCCTAGAACCTTTGTTCACCCCCTGCTCATTGACAATGGTTAAAAAACATTTATGGATTGAATTGCATGAGTTTGATATGTTGCTAAGATAAAATTTATTTCATATTTTGAAAGATTTGTCATGTATGGTTGCTAAAGAAACTATTTTCTAATCAATTATGCATACAAGAATGAGTTTTTCAAACAAAAGGTTGAAAACAGAGGATCATCATGCCCCTGTCAAAGGGAAATCCACTACTGCCCCTTCCCCACCTTCAAATGATTATGATAAACATGTGTCCTCTTGCATGCATTAGAGGGACGATTTCTCTCATACAATCAATGAGATGAGACCTAAAGTCTCCACGCACCCTAAGGTAGATTCAGAAGGATTAAAAGATGATAGCAACAAAAAGGGAAATATTGCCTAATAGACTGGAAAATATGGATTTTAATTTTTATTTATTTATTTATTGTTGAGAACAGTTGACTTGAGATTTTGAGACAACATGTTTTTTGGATATATGACTAATATATTTATGAAAATAATTTCAAATATCAATGAGATAAATTGTCAAATATGAATGTGATGATGGGAGTCACAAGGAGAGGTGTTTTACTTAATTAACTGCTTATGTTATGATTGTTAAGAGCTAAATGGAGTCAAAAGGGGTCCCATCTAATAGTTATTATTTATTTAAAACCCTTATTATGATTTATTACTTTCCCCCCTAACTAAAAAGTTGGTTGAGTTTTTAGTTAACTTAATTAATTAAGTAGTTCAACTACTTCAACCAATTCTAATTTTCTTAAAGGCAAAAGGAAAGGTAGGAACGAGAGGAGGATAGAAAGAGAATCATACTAAGGTTTTCTCTTTGAGTTTATGTTGAGATAGTTCAGTTTTCATTTATTCCTTAATTTATCACAAGTCTAATTATTTTTTATGAGAGCATGGTCTCATTGTAGACAACACGATTCAGGGTTGAATTACATCATTCAGACACTTGTTTTTCAAAGGTGTTGATATATCTTTGATAATCTGTGTAGACTTGTCTGTTTGTGAATTAGTTTTCATGACTGGCAAAGGCTATTGCGCAGATTCGAGTGGGAAACAATCTTTGGAACGTTGATTCATCTTTTATAGTTCAATTTTTAATTTTTTTTTTTTCTGTCAGAGGGCCTTTTGTATGTTCCATCAAGGATGTCTAAGTTTGACTTTGGTAAAAACTTCTTCATGAAATTTTGTAATGAGAATGACTCTTTGGTGAATTGGAATGAAATAAAGGATTGCTTTATGTCTCATCTGTCTTGATTATCATCTTGGTGTCTTTTCTTCTGTCTCTACATTTATTTCAGCTTATATTCGGAAAATCATATAAATAATGGATTTTCAAGCAAGATGTTATTTATAAAAAGACTACCCTAAGAAATTGTAATGAATACTTGTGAGTTAGGATATTAATTTTGATGCCTATAAACATAGGGTGACATTCCTGTATATTTTTCTTTAGCCAAGCAGAATATGAAAATTCTTGAGTAAGATCATTTCATATCTTTTCCTCAACATATATTTGGTGACCATACTGGGTAGATCTTCAATATCTCTCTTGTTAATTTTTATACTCAATTATCATCGAATACATCTATTTTTTTTATGTTGATTCTTTGATTGTTTTACTTCTTAATGACTGTGCGTGTTGCAAGGAAGCCCAATATTGAGACTGGTCTTCAAGATCATACCAACATTGCTTTCAAACTGTTTAACACCATTTTAGACACTGTTAATACTCATGTTGAGATTAATCATTCATGGGAAGCAATTGAACAAGATATTAGTGTGCAAGAATGTTGGGAATCTAGACGTAGACAACCTAGAAATCAACAGTAACCTTCTTGTTCCTTCAGTTTTGGCCTTTCTTTCATGTCCTTAGACTCTCGTGTCTCTATAAGAAAAAGAGGTCTATCACCTGAAATTAATCCTATTGTTGAATAGGAAGAAGGAACTTTTTTTTATCTACCCAACAAAGTTCTCAAAGGAGAACTTTGTCTGATTCTTCAAGTTTGTCTTTTTATCCTTCACCTATCATCCACAATATGGAATCTAGTGGTGGATCTGGTGGCACTGGACGTGCTTCCTCTTCTCAGTATTCATCTTCGTCAGTGATTGGTAGCTTATATAGCCACCATATCTCTGTCCAATCTACCACAAATCCCACTAAATCTCACCATATATCTGTGATTGGTAGCTTAGGGTGAACATATTCCTAGGTTTTCAGGAAATATCACTTTCACTACAAACAAGCACCTGGTGGAATTTTCGGATGCTTGTCACAACATAGGAGCCAGTGACAATGATACTTGCATGTGCTTATTCGTCAATTCCTTGGAGGGAAAGGTTGCGGCCTATTTTTTTGACCTTCATCCTAAGATTCTATATACTTGGGAGGAGTTAATATATTAGTTTAGATCCACTTATGGACAATAAAATAGTCCAGCCGAGAAGTTACAGTAATACAATAACATCGCCTATAAGGATGGTGAAACCATCAAGTCCTTCAACTTGTGTTTCACTAAGTTATACAATCAGATCCTTGAACTCATTCGACCTCAGAACCAAGCCTCTTTCATGCATTACTACAATGCATTACCTTCCCCCTACCGTCATAGGATTGAGGAAAAATCCATTGATAATCTTGGTTCCGCTCTGCATACTTTTTTAGAGTATGAAGAACAGCTTGAAAGAACATGTCTTCCTCAGGGAGAATTGGTTAAATAGACAGACATGTCCACCCTCTTACAACTAGTACAAGATATGAATAATCATATGATAACGTTTGAGCGAAAGGGAACTGTCTCTCCTCTCACCCCTAGAGCTTCATCCTCTTCTACACCTCCCTTTAGAAACCCAATTGAAAATAATTTTCAGCCTAAAGTTATCTTGCCTCGAAGTTGGTGTAAATTATGCGAGGAACACCATGAAGAAGCCACATGTGAAGTAAGGAAGAGTGCCAGAGATAAGATATTTGGTAAAATACCAGAAAGTACTATCGTTGTCCTAGATTTTGTAGAGCCAGAAGATTTCATGATCATCAATACTAGGAACAAAACCTATCCTCCCAAGGGAAAATTTGATCCTCCCCACAATTATTATAGCCCAAGATCATCCTCACCCGCTGCTACTGTTCAGGTTCCTAAGGTTCTGGATAGTCAAGGAACAACTTCGCCTCTCCCCTATTCAAGGTATAATATCTTCAATCCATTGGCTAACATCAAAGCAGATGCAACCCTTCTATACATGGTTGTTGTCCCTGAACACCAAATGCATCTTAAACAATTCATGGAAGGAAAAACTTTTGTTGTAGCCAATCTTTTTGAAGAGGTAAATGAAGAGGATTAGTCTGTAAATAAAGTAAGTGTACATAACTTTAGATACCCTGTAAAAAATCCCCCTTTTTACATTTTTGTAAAGATTATGGATAAGATCGCCCATTGTTGTCTCATTGATGGCGGTTCTGGCCCAAGTGTGATGTCAAAGATTATTATGGAAGATCTAGGCTTGTCTTGTACAAATGAAAATTCTAGAATCATCCTCTCCTATAATAGCCTACAACAAACAACCATAGGTGAGATTAAAGATGTAACCTTAGTTTTGTGCGCACACCCTGAAATAAGGACAACCCTTAGTATTCAGGTAATTAATATGCCAGTAAGAAATTACTCAATCATCTTGGAAAGATATTGGCAAGCCTTAACGGGTGGATACCTCTCACTCGAAGGAACACATTTATCTGTTGCTCAGAATGGAAAAAACATTATAGTCCTTAGAGAGGGAAGGATATCACCTTACATAGAGAGTGTCCCACAGCCTAATGTAAACTATATCGAAGAGTACCTAGGAGTGTATTCCATATTTGTTGAGGAGGATAACATTCCCTTGGAACAACTTGATTTATATGATGGTATGTGGCACATGCACTTTGATGGTTCATGCTCTAATGAAGGTAACAGAGATGGGATTATCTTGATTTCTCCTGTGGGAAAAATCCATAACTTTTCTTACAGGTTGGAGTTTTCTTGCACTAACAATGTCAATGAATTCAAAGCTTTATTATTAGGCATTGAGAACACGTATAATCTTGGTTGTGGTCACCTTTCAGGTTTTTGGGATTATGAGCTTGTTATGAACCTTGTACGTAAAATTCTCTCTCCTAGAAACAAGTTGATGCAATGATACACCTAGACTATTTGGGTGCTTATATTGAACCTTTTATATTTCAACATCACTCATCTTAAGAGGGGGTTAAACTCAATGGCTGATCGTTTATCTTTTTTTGTAGCCTCTCCTAATCAAAAACTTCTGCCACATAGACCTGATTGTACCTTTCAATCTCTATATCGTCCACACATCCTCGACAATATAGAATCTTGGCAGGTTTTCCCTAACGTTCAAAGAATTTGTGCTTTCATTCAAAATGAACATTTTAAGCCGAAGGAAATTATATCCATAGAAGATAACAAGATTCCTAAAGGCTTGACCCCTCTAGAGAGTTCATTTTCTTCGAGTGATGTAGGCAACAAGGAGAAACAAAAAGAAGAGGAGTCAAAAAGGAAGGTGGGTGAAACCATTTCCTTGAACATTGGGACACCTGAGGCTCCAAAGAATGTTAAAATAGGTTCCAAATGGTCAGATGAAGAGAACATTAATTTTTCCAAGCTACTTCTGTGAATTTCAAGATGTTTTTTCTTGGTCTTATGAGGATATTCATGGTTTTGATCCTGGTCTTATACAACATGTCATCCCCATTAAGGAAGGAATAAAACTTGTTAGGAAAAAAAAAAGATCTATTAACCCTGTGCTAGAAGAAACTATTCGAAAGGAGTTGGAAAAACTCTTGAAGGCTGGAATCATCTTTCTGGTCAAGTATTCTGAATGGGTTTCAAATTTGGTTCCTGTTCAAAAAGCAACTGGTCAGATCAGATTATGCATTGATTTTCGCACATTAAATCGAGCTAGTATAAAAAATCACTTCCATCTCCCTAATATGGAAATGATTTTGTAGCAAGTTGCAGGGTCACAAATGATGTCCTTACTTGATGGTTTTTCTGTTTACAATCAAATCAAGGTAAAAAGGGCAGATAAATATAAAACCACCTTTATTACTCATTGGGGTACCTTTTCTTATCAACGTATCCATTTTGGCTTATCTAATGCAGGTGCCACCTTTCAAAGTGCTATGCAAATAGATTTTGATGATTTGATTGGTAAGATCATTCAGATCTACCTTGATGAATTAACGGTGTACACTAAAATCTGATCAGAGCATTTTGGTCATCTGAGAAAATTTCTCATGCGATGTAGGAAATTTGGCATTTCTCTAAATCCTTCCAAGTCCATTTTTGACATTACTGAGGGAAAGATCCTTGGACACATTGTATCTAATTCAGGAATAAGCATTGATTCTGAAAGGATTACTGCTATCCTTAATCTTCCTTCTCCCACTTCCAAGAAGGAGGTTCAAGATTTTATGGGGGTTATTAACTTTGTCCATAGGTTTGTTCCAGATTTTCCTATGATGGTCAAACCAATTCATAATGTGCTTAAGAAAGATCGTTCTTTTTCTTGGAAAAATGATGTCGAAAATGATTTTGAAGGGATTAAGAAAGAAATTAGTTATGCACCGGTTTTGGCAAAGCCGCATTTTGAGAATGAATTCACGATATATACTAATGCCACCAATGAAACAATTTGTGCTGTCCTCATGCAAAATGATGACCATGGAAATGAAAAACCAATGGATTACACGAGTCAAAGTTTATCTGATGATGAATTTAAATATTCTTTTATTGAGAAACATGCTTTCGCTCTTGTTAAATCTGTTGAAAAGTTTCTCCACTTCATCTTAGGTAAGAATACGTTGGTAAAATTCCCTTTACCTGTTGTCAAGTTTTTTCTCTCACAGACTTATCTTTCAAGGAAACTTGCACATTGGCTTGCCAAGATCTAGGAGCATGATTTGAATATCGTGACTTCTACCACTATCAAGGGACGTAACTTATCCCTTCACTTAGCTCAACATGTTGAGAATAATGAATAAATTGATGAAGATGACAGTTCCCTATCATCTCTCTTTTACATTGATAACCAAATCCTCCCTATATTTGAACATCCCTGGTACAAAAAATTTATTTACTACCGTTACACATTATTTTGGTCACTCCGATGATGACTCTATAAGCATGTGTTCAAGTTCTCAAAACAATCTTTTACATGAGAAAAATGACTAATTTATTCCCCTACAAGGCATATTTTTAGAATGACGTTGTAGGAAGACAGTGGTACACAATGTGAAAATCCTTGATTTCCGCAAGCTTCTCTATGCGTGGCTCGCGGGATTTTCGCATGCTGCTATATAGGCAGGGTGTGACGATGTTTGAAGATAAGGAAATGAAGAAGTTTCATGAATTTTCTAGAAGAATAATCTTCTAGAATGTGAGGTGGAGTTCGTATGGTTGTGATCCTACTGGATTCTCTGATTTGGTGGGATCATCCTCATCCTTGTAACCACTTCACCTTCTCCTATATAATAATGTATTTCTCATGGAAAAGTTTAAGCAAGATTGAGAAAAGAATTGCTGAAATAATAGGCTAAATACTGTATGAAGATGGTCCACAAAATATTGATGGACAAATGGGGGCCTCAAGCATCAGTTGCAATAGGAATTATGTTACACATTATTTTTGTCACTACTACCTACAAAACCAAAGATGTCCATACAATTTAGACACTCATTAGAGGAGAAGACTCCACCTTGAATCTGTAAGATAGGTCATTATAAGAAACTTATTGTTTCGAAGGTATACTGATGGTGTGTTGCTTCGTTGTGTAAACAATGAATATGCACATAAACTATTGCAAGAAACTCATGGATCTTCAAATTTTTTCATTCATGTAGGAGGTCATTTTTCTGATAAAACCACTGCCTTCAAGATTATTAGAAAATGATACTATTGGACTTAAATCTTTCATGACTCTTATGTTTTTTCGATATCTTGTGACAAGTGCCAAAAATTTGCTGGGAAAGAATTACTTTTAGTGATGCCATTACAACCTGTCCTACCAGACTTTCCCTTTTCAAAGTGGGGATTGGATTTTATTGGTCCTGTTAATCCTCCATCTTCAGTTGGACAAGTTTTTATTTTGACAACCACTAACTATTTTACAAAATGGGATGAATTTGTGCTACTCAAGCATTCAACAGATGATCAGGTAATTACTTTCCTTGAATATAACATTTTTTTCCAGATTTGGGCTTCCATTGGAAATTATTACAGACAATGGTCCCACTTTCATTTCTGCTAAGCTGACCCAATTTTTAGCTAAGTTGGGGGTAAAACATTTCACCTCTTCATATTATTATCCCAAAGGAAATGGGTAGGTTGAGTCTACCAACAAAAATTTGGTAAGAATCGTCAAAATTTTCATTGAAGAGAAGCCTCGTCAATGGCACACTCTCCTAACTTATGCCCTTTGGTAAGATTGAACTACTACCAAGGTAAGCACTAGTTGCACCCCTTTTTAGCTTGTGTATGGTCAAGAAGCCCTATTTCCTAATAAGCTAGATATTTCTTCCTTAATGTTGATGCTAGATATCAAAGAATTAAATTATTTTGATATTTCACAAAGGTTAAACACACTCCTAACTTTGGAAGAGAAAAGGATTTTTGCTTTGGATAATATTGAAAGGAGACAACAAACTGTTAAGAAGTATTTCAACAAGAGTGTCAAGAATGTCAAATTTAAGGTCAATGAAATAATTTTTCTATGGGATTCAAATCATGCTGATAGGGGAAGACATTCAAATTTTCAAAAAATATGGGTGGGTCCTTTCAAGATCACTTTTGTCTTAGGTACTAACTCTTACATTCTAAAATATTTGCAGTAGCGATTGTTTTCCTACAACAGTAATGGTTCTCACTTGAAGCATTATGTGGAACCAACTTGAAAAGTTTTAACGTTGTTTGGGTTCTCTGTAGATTAGTAGTTTATCTCTACTTTGAGTTTTCTACTATTTTTCTGTTCTTCTTTATAGTAGTGTGATTTATGCTTTTTGTTTTAAACATTTCCTACTTCTTTTACATTTCTGTCATTTTATTTCTGTTGTTTTAAATCTTGTAATTTTATTCTGTTATGATTTGTATTGCTTTGTCATATTTTTAATTGATTTTGGTCGAGAATAAGATGTTGGATCAGTTATGTCACATTGACACTCCTGCAAGATATTGTTAGTCAATAACAATCAATCTTACACAATTGTTACAATGTTTCCCCTTAAGGCACACTTGAATTTGTTGTCTACTTTCACTGTTGTATTATAAAGAGATTGGTTATCTCCTGCTTCTTCTTTCCATTTCTTCATCCATTTGATAAATAAAAGAGAAATTCCATTATTTTTTCTCCTTGAAATAAAGAGAAAAATCTGGTTGAATGATTATGCATACAGGGATAAACCCCTTCATACTTAACATTTTTCATGACTTGTTCCCAAATTCCTGGTCATTTTTCCATTAAATCCGCTCACTTCCCCCTGTTTCATAATCATTCTAGTTATATCTTCTTAATCTACTATTCTTGGTCTGTGAAACCATGAGTTCTGAGTTCTAAATCTATTGAAAACAAATTTCCCTATGGAGTTGCCAATTTGTTGATGATTAAAATTGCCATGAGGATTTCGCCCGCAAACTATTGCTATATCCTATGAGGATTTCACTCACAAAGTATTGCTAAATCTTATTAATTATAATCTAATGGTATAAATAATACTAGTAGGTGGGACCCCCTTGTAGATTGGAGGATCAGATATGGTTCTTATTTGATGTTTTTACTGTTATTCGACACTGCTTGCAGGTTTGAGCATGATTGATGATCAATGTTGGTTATATTTGCGAGGAATGAATGATGGATAAGGCATGTTGTGTGTTGTTTTTGTTTCTCTAGGCTCTAATGTCATGTTAAAATGGATTATGATATCCATTGTTACCTTTCTATTTACTCCTTGAATTGTTACTTCTGCCACCTACAAAAGATACATGTTAGTAACAACAAATAAGAGCAATTGAAAAGGGATAAGAGAAATTGAAAAGGAATAAGATCAATTGAAAAGAAATAAAGAAATATGAACAAAATCCACAAAAGGAAGGAACTAGACTATACTAATATGCTACACTATATGAATTGGAATTAAATGGATTTTTATTAGTCCTGGCTAACACGGTTAGTGGCTATATGATTTATTGGCTTATATAGAAAAATATGTGATGCACGCTATGGTGTGGTTGACAGTGGTTACTGTGACATAGGGTGGCGCTTTGGCAAGTAGTGGATGTTGGTTTCGATGCATGGTTTAATTGAATGAATTAATGGATTAGTGGGTTGGTGTGTACTAAGGAATTGAATGACTGGAGGATGGAGGCGACATGCATTTACTGCACGTCACTCCATACCCATCCCACTGGCCATCACCCTGGCTATTGTTCAATTGTGTTCATTGTGGTTAAGCTCCAATTTTCAAGCAAAGGGAGAACTACTTGGTCAAGCTCACATTTTTAAGGTTTTTGTGGTTACAGGTATGTCTTTTATCCATCCATGAACCTGCTCTAGTTATGAAATAGATATTGGCTCGACAATGTATGGGTCTTTGCTTTCCTTAAGTCTGGCAACTATGTAAATTTGTGATATTTTTATTGAATGAATGGCTGGTGTGGTTTGATTGCAATAATGTTTGAAGTCACAGTTTTATTGATCATTCTAAGTGTTAGAAGCCATGAAGGCTCTCTGTAATCCTTATTGGTCTTATTTAAAGGGTTTTCATTCAGTCCAGATTGGTTAGCTATCTCCACACATTCTTATCACCATACACACTCGTTTGTTGTTATGGGGTTTGTTGGGTTTGAAACAATTTGTGTCACTGCGTATCATTTCATTTGGGTATGGGTTCATTCATGTTACTGATGTTTCACAATAGGTTATGATGGTTGTTATGCCAAAGGGATTTCTTAAGGTTGATTGATATTTCTCGGCTCTATTTTATCTCAACATTCTTTGGTTGATTGGGAAAACCATGAGGGTTATACCCTGTTTGTTCTAAGTGTTGTTACATGACCAAAATGAAGCCCTTGCTCCTCTGTTCATAGTCTCTCATATCACAGGAATTGTCACCATGTCTGCGAATTTATTGGTGGTATACCATGTGTGTGCACCGTTGGTCTCAGAGGTTCTCACCCGATGTTGTGGGTCGACTCCAGTCTCCCTATGTTGGTCCACAGAGAAAACCCTTGACTTCTCAAGCCCATTCTTTGATAGAGGGAACCATTATGTCATGTCAGGTATGTTGTTGATTGTTATGAGTTGGCAGTGTACCGTCGACAATGTTCTATTGTTGCCTCGTCCCTATTGATTAAGTTGACAGTGGTTTTGGTTATTGGTATTTAGTCACTACAATTGGTTATTATAACAGTCAAATTGATAAGCTCAGCATGGCTAATTGGTTGATTGGAGAAATGAGATTATACACAGTCATTGTCTTTTACATTGTGATTATTAACTCAACATTATTTTTAATTGATTAAGTCACAACAATTCTTCATGTGTAAGGCATGGGTATGTGTGGCCTTCCTACAACATGTTAGGTTGAGTTAATGATTGTTGTGACTGTGGGTTTTAAATTTCCAAATGGGAGTATTGCAATCGTGGTAATTATGCCATGGCTATCCACTGTATATTCTTGGATATTACTTGATTTCTCCATCAGAGATGGTCACGGGTTTTTAAACAATATGGATTGGCTGGAATTTGATCGATTTGAGAAATGGGGTCAGGCATATTGTCATTGTCTTTCTGTATTAGATTAATAGCTTAGCGTCGTGATGTTTATATTCAGATTAATTAAACATGTGAAGTCACATAAATGCTCTTGTGTTTTGTTAAATGGTTTGTGTATCCTACAACATCATATACATTGAAAGGGTGATTGTTGTGCATTTAAATGGCAACTTAGGATTTATTGAGGATTGAGCTTTTACTGTCCACTATATATGGTTGATGGATATCATGCATTGTTTTAGAGATTGACACGGATTATGTGACAATATGTTCTCATTACAACTTAATTGTTAAATGAACTTGAGAAATGGAATCGAGTGTGATTTTAGTGTCTGTGTTTGATTTGAAGAAATGATTCATGGACCGTGTTTGATGTTTTTATGGAACAGATTGGAACAAGTGATTGTGTGTTCATTTAGAATTTTTTTAAATATTAATGGGAATAATTGGGAAGAAACAAAACTCTTATAGGTTGTTGTGGAAGGCATATTGTCGTGTTTTGATGACACTGTGTTAATGATTTAATTGTGAATAGTGAGCAAGTAATACACAAAATTGATTGAGTTATACACAATGGTTGTTAAATTGAACATAGTGATTATTTGGTTGGTGTTGGATCTTTTGCGTTTGATATACGATAGTTATGGATTACTTAATTAATTTTATGAACAACATCCACTCTCCTCCCTACCATTTTCTCACTTTTTGTTAATTACAATCCCCTCGCCTTTCCATATTCATTTTTCATTCCCTGTTCCTAAAATTTAATTACAGTAAAGAGGAATTATGTATGGTAATAGTTTGAAATCACAGTTTCTTAGATGGATTATAGTGACAGGTTTTTTGGTTTACGTTACAATTGATTTTTGTTGTCTGTGAGCAATAACCATGATTCTTTTTTGCCTCATCTTAACATTTTCCGTTCAATACAAGCCCCTTACATATCCAAGAACCTTTGTTCACCCCCTTCTCATTGACAATGGTTACAAATTTTGTATGGATTGGATTGCAGGAGTCTGATATGTTGTTAAGCCAAAACTCATTTCATATTTTGAAAGAGTTCGCATGTATGGTTGTTAAAGGAACTATTTGCTAATCAATTATGCATACAGGAATGAGCTTTTCAAACAAAGGGCTTAAAATTGAGGCTCATCATGCCCCTATCAAAGGGAAAGCCACTACTACCCCTTCCTCACCTTCAAATGATTTTGATAAATCTGTGTCCTCCCGCATGCATTGGAGGGAAGATTTCTCTCATACGATCAACAACGTGAGACGTAAAGTCTCTGCACAGCCTAAGGTATATTCAAAAGGATTAAAATATGATAGCAACAACAAGGGAAAGATTGCCTCACGGAATGGAAAATATGGATTTTACTTTTTATTTATTTATGTATTGTTGAGAACAATCGACTTTAGATTTTCGGACAACATGCTTTTTGGATATATGAGTAATATATTTTTGAAAATAATTTCAAATATCAATGAGATAAATTGTCAAATATGAATGTGGTGATGGGAGTCACAAGGAGAGGTGTTTTTCTTAATTAACTAGTTATGTTATGATTGTTAAAAGCTAAAGGGAGTCACAAGGGGTCCCACCTACTAGTTATTATTTATTTAAAATCCTTATTATTATTTATTACTTTTCCCCCTTAACTAAAACGTTGGTTGAGTTTTTATTTAAATTATCTAATGAAGTAGTTCAACTACTTCAACCAATTCTAATTTTATTAAAGGAAAAAGGAAAGGGAGGAACAAGAGGAGGATAGAAGGAGAAACATACTAAGGTTTTCTCTTTGATTTTATGTTGAGATAGTTTTGTTTTCATTCATTCCTTAATTTATCACAAGCCTAATTATTTTTTATGATAGCAGGGTCTTATTGTAGACAGCAAGATCCAGGGTTGAATTACATCATTCAGACACTTGTTTTCCAGAGGTGTTGATCTATCTTTGATAGTCTATGTAGACTTGTTTGTTTATTAATTAATTTTCATGAATGAAAAAGGCTATTGTGCAGAGTCGAGTGGACAATAATCTGTGGCAAGTTGATCCAGCTTTTAGAGTTCAGTTTTTTATTTTCTGGCAGAGGTCCTTTTTTATGTTCCATCGGGGATGTCTAAGTTTGAATTTGGTCCAACAATTCTTCACGAAATTTTGTAAAGAGAATGACTCTTTGGTGAATTGGAATGGAATAAAGGATTTATTTATGTCTCATCTGTCTTGATTATCATCTTGGTGTCTTTGTTTCTGTCTCTACATTTATTTCAGCAACTGTTATATTCATAAAATAATATAAATAATGGATTTTCCAGCAAGATTTTATTTATAAAAAGACTAGCCTAAGAACTTGTAATGAATACTTGTGAGTTAGCATATTAATTTTGATGGTTATAACATAGGGTGACATTCCCATCTATTTTTCTTTAGCCAAGAAGAATCTGAAAATGCTTGAGTAAGATCCTTTCATATCTTTTCCTCAACACCCCACATATGATAAAGATATGTACTCCATTGTGCAGGCACGTCAATAGTGGAAGCATTACATTTTGGGGAAGGAAACGATCATCCACGTTGATCACATGCCTCTACAATTCATGCAGACATAAGGACAGTTACAAAATGACCAACATCAAAAGTGTTCCACATACTTGCAACAATTCCACTTGAACATCAATTCCAAGAAGGGTAGAACCAACCATGTCACATATTTCCTCAATCGACCTCTAATTGTGGAGCTAACCAAATTTCTTAACTTATGTCGGCATGATATGTTGGGGTGGAAAAATTATACAATAATGAATCTAAATTTGTTGCTTCCTATCATACATTGAGAGAAGATTTTTTTTTTCCAAAATTTCATCTTCAAGATGGATTTCAATGCCATCTAAGCCATCTTTTCATTCCTTCAAGCGAGCATGCAAAGATGATGTGGGAATCTCATTACAGTCGGGAAAAAGGACATTTTGGTGTAGAAAAAATAGTGGTCATACTGCAGAAGAATTTTTATTGGAGGAATCTTTGACAAGATGTTCACAAGTACATCATATACTACACTGACTGGAGGATTACCAAACCCACCATCAATAAACATAGGCTATACACCCATATGAATATTCTATATAGGATTTTGGAGTCTGTCTCCATGGATTAAATGTACGATCTTCCTTAAACTAAGCATGAGAATGACTATGTCTTTGTGGTCGTTGATTGATTCTCTAAGATGGCATTTTTGGCACCCTGCAAGAAGATCATCAAAGCTGAGGCCACCGCCAAGATCTTATTTGAAGATGTTTGGGTTCATTTTGGGCTCCCACAAACCATTATCTCATATCAAGACAATACTTTCCTGATCAATTTTTGGTCTAGCCTATGGTCAATAATGGACACCAAGATGACCAAATCGACTGTCTTCCACCAACAGACTGATGGAAAAATAGAGGTAGTCAACAGGATGATTGTCCATATCCTAAGGATGTACAATTCCAAACATCCACGAACATGGGAGTAAATCCTTCCTTATGTTCAACATAAATACAATAGATCCCTCCACATCTCTATTGGCCACAACCCTTTTCAGGTGTGCTTGGGGTTCCAACCATTGGCCCCCATTGTCATAGCTCTACCCATTGTAGTTGCATAGAAAGAGTCCTCCCATGATCATACCAAGTTTGATAAAACAACCAAATTTTTTGAGTGAATCCAAAACATCAAACAACAATTTCATGACATTTTTCATAAATCTAATGCCAAGTACAAGCAACGCCATGATCAACATCGGGTACCACACATGTTTTAGGTGGGAGATAAGGTATGGTTTCATTCTCAGAAAGAGTGCCTGATAGGAACCCATCAAAAGATACTCCCACTCTAATACGGGCCTTACACCATCACCAAGGGTGTGGGTGAGAATGATTCTGAATTAAGCATTCCTCCTTTCCTTTTCTTGCCCCTGGTATTTGATGTGGAAATGATTCAACTATATTTTCCACCTCTCTTGGACACTTGAGACATACTCAAGCACTTGTCCCCCACATAGCTCAATATTGAATGAATTGAATAGGTGAAATTTTATTGGATCATGGAAAAAAATATGAAGGGCACCCACAAACAGAGCATCCACTCCATCGGGTCATCAAAGCATGACAATTTTTTCGTTAGGGAAAGTGGCTCACTAGAAGTTAGATTCAACATAAGTTTCCTCATGTGATGGAGGAGCTTGATGCAATTTAGACCATTTCTTTCTAAGTGGGTAAAATTGATATAGGTCGACATCGATGGTTTCCCACCTATTCCACTAACTCAAATTAGAATTTCCATCTTGGTAGTTTTTCTACAGTTTTTTGGGTCCCAAACTTCTGGGGTCGTTATGAGGCCCTAAACAACATTTTTTTGACTTGAGATCACCCTAAAGATATATGTTGGGATTATTAGGCCATTCATATTATGTACTCATCATCTAGACCTTTCCAATAGGTTACTGAACTCCCCAAACGAATATCGTATGCAAAAGTTGTGCCCTCGAGAAGTTGACATATCAACTACCCTCATCGAGGCCCACAAACCTTTTGACGCTTCATATTTCGGGGTTATGATTTTGGATATTTAGGGTTTTCTCATTTCCTCTTTATGTTAAAAAGGCCTTTGGAGCCTCATTTTAATTATCTTCTTGCGAATGAGCATAGCCGACACATCTCTCTTCAAATACAAGATACCACCATTCTAGCTAGCTTGTGTGATTTCCATTTTATAGTCTTTTGTATTCCATACAATCATTAATAGAATATTATTTTTGTTGTATTATTGTTTTCCTTTCCATATCTCTATGTATCTCCTTGTTATTTATCTATTATATTTATTCCTTCATGTTTTTCTAAAAATAATTCGGATTATCGTTGGTCTCGACTGAACTCCCCGTAGACATTCTAAAATTTGAAGGGAAATTGGGCAAGGATCTGGGTGATCATGTGACAATGTTACACTTGTGTTTTTCATCAAACTCAATGATGGATGATTCCTTCATATTGAGACTGTTTCAACACACTATTACCATGGTTTCCACAAAATGGTACATCAAACGTCAAGGATTGTCTTTCCATGATTTTCATGATTTGGTGACAATTTTACTTAACCATTTTTAACTTCCTATCCAATATGATGTTGACACTGACCTCTTGTCAACGTTTAAGAAATATAATGATACTCACATCTCCAACCACATCCAATAATGGTAGAGAAGGAAGATGATGATAAAGGCCCAGATCCCTCATGAGTTTCTTTTCAAATGGTTTTTGAAATCATTGTTTCCTTATATATCCAAAGATGTGTATCTTTTAGCAGTGATATCCTAAGAGTGAGCCAATTTTATATCCCAACAACTAGACCAGATCTGTTCTCAGTCTGTTATCTTGTATAAACATTTTCCTAATGCAACACTATTAAGCATTGATTCGAATAAACACAAGTACAGAGTTATTTTTAGCACCACTTTGATCCACATAGATCCACTTTGAGGACCTATATATTTTACCCTCTCCTTCCACTTCGGTGGAAGGATTAGAGCATGGAGGAATGGTCATGCCACTGGTTGTAGTATAAATTTCTTACAAGCCATACAAATTTCCACTATATATGATGATTCTACTCTTCCTGGGATAGACTCAAAGTTTTATGATCTTACTGTGCCTATATGGACCGCTAACTCTTATCATTGTCTCAAATTATTAGATACAGCTATTTTGTTTGATCATAATATCATTGACAAAATACCTGGGCCCAAACAAGCTTGGGAGGACATTCACAATTGGTCCTACTTCCTCTTGGAAATTAGTAGGGTTAAGAGTGGATAGGTTAGAATGATTGTGTCTGGATATCAATATCGATCTATGAACCCCTTTTCAATAGAGACTGTGTATGTTGAAGATAAAATGGTGAATATTTCAAAAACCATTCCAATCAATATCTCTAGAAATCTTGAAATTGTGGAAAATGTATTTATTGGAGAATACTATTCTTCAGATGAATTCCACACTTATACAAACCCTTTTAAGGAATTCTACGATGTTTTTTCCTAGAAATACAAGGAAATTCTAGGTATAGAGCCTTGAATTTCCGAGAAGAAAATAAAAACTTACAAAAATGAAAATTGGTTCAATAAACGCTTAGACCTGTTAATAGAAAGGAAGCCGCAAAAATAAAGGGATTGGTGGAAAATCTCCGTAAGGAATGCTTTATATACCTATTTCCCCTTACTAAATGGGTATTCAACCCCGTTTCCATCATTAAAGAGATCAAACATAACAAAAGAGGATGGGAAAGAATCAATTTCTCAGTTTGACAACAATCATGTCATCCTTGAATAAAGCACTACGTTTTGAGTCCTTGTCTCAACAAATTGGGTTTTTAGTATGGATTTAGGAAACTAAACTCTGTTCATTCAGTTTTTACTCCTCTGATTGGTTATTCTTCCAATCACTATGGAGAGTCTATTGATGCCTCGTGTGTAAAAAAATTATGTTATTGTTCATTCTGGATTCTATGCTGTCCAATTCACTTTTGTGTCATTATTTTTTTCAAGGGAAATTTGATCCTACGTCGTCCAATCCTCCAAATTCCTAACTTTTCATGTCGTTCTTCCTGTTTCAAGTAATTTTCAAAATCAACAAGAATTTGTGTCTTACACTCATGCCAATATTAAAGGTCCCCATTGACTTCTTGTTGAAAATTCAACTCTTATTGACTATGACACATTTCTTTGAGTTTGATATAGAGTAACACCAATGGGTATTTTCATCATTGATAGGTTACCATGTTCTTAGAAGATGAGAATCCATCATTGGTCGTTGATTGAGAGGTTTCCCATGTGTTTGAGGTCAATACCTCTATTCACACTTTGGGATTCATGCAGTACCTTGGGTTCCATTTTCCTCATTGTTGGAATTCATCTCCTCTATCAATGGTTTTATTATTGACTATTGCTTAGAGGCTCTCTTCCATGTGTTATTCAAACCAGTGTCTGCAAGAGATGTACACGGTGGTGTGTCCATCCAATATATTCGTCTGATTCCTTCAAAATATTTGGACTTCTACTATTCCTCATGTTGGATGATGGGGGATGCCTTAATTCCCTCCTTCCATAAAATCTCTTCCCATTGAATTCGAGTCAATTTCTATGAGATTTAGATATAGAGTATTTTTAGTACCTTGGGGATTTCATTCATCAGTGGCAAGTTCCATTTCTATTGGCAGTGGGAAGACATCAATGTCCCCTTAACGAGAGATTCTACAAGTGTTTGATTTAATCTCATTCATTTACACTTTCTATAATGTAATATGTACCTTGACGCTCGTTATCATTATTGGTGGGTTGTCTTGAATTTGTTAATGGTATACATCAATGATCGATAATCAAATAGTGTCTCACTATGTTCAAATTTACTTCATATATTCAAATGGTGTAGAATTGTACCATCAACAGTATGTTTTGAATACCATGGGTCTATAGTAGCATCACCTATTTTATTCTCCTACTTGATTTGTATAAGATAGTAACACTCCTTTATATGAAATTAGTACTTGAGGAGGATCATTTTGTTCATCTCTTTGATTCCAATTATTCTCCTATAATTCTAATATATAGATCCACGATGTATCTATTCATGGCTATGATATAATTTGACATAGATCCACTATGTAATCATTTTCATGGCCCTGATTACTTATTATACACATATTTCATGGATCCATAGTGTACTTGATTTGACATCCATGCTTTCATCACTCCCACGCATGGGTATGCCTACCCTGGAAAGAGAGTAATCTTATAATTGATTTCTTCTGTAGGTTCTATTTTGGTTTAGTGTTTGAGGAAATTTTCCTGGGCCTACTATGTTGTATCCTCTTGGATTTTATAGTGTATTTATACCATCAGTTTCCCTTCTAAACTCACACATTACGATGCATATGTTATAAAATCCTTAGCCACATCACTGCATAGATGCACTTGTTGGGCTGATTCTTAAGACCATTTCCCTCTTCCAGACTTAAATACCCCAAAGTTCCTCCTTTGAAGATTTAAAAAACTCCCTCTAGCCAGTCATACACTACTTTTGATCTCAAAAGGATTCCCTACTACACTTGTACCCAAAATCCAATGGCTGATTTTTCTGAAATTCAAAAATTATGCGTCTATAATCCGACGACATTGTTTTTTTTAAGCATCGTTGGATATTCGACAGACAAAATCATCTGTTGGTTCATCAATACATCTCCACCAAAGATCCTACTGCATTTTCATGAATATTTAATATCAGTATCCGTCGAATATCCAACACATAAACCATCGGTTAACCTCCTCTTAGATACATCAGATCCATGGCAGGGTCGTCGATCATCTAACCCCTACAACCTCCAGATCTATGGTCCAACGGTCGGAGGATTCCCTTCTGTCCATCACTAATCCGATGCCTATAGGTGTCATAACTATAACACAACCATCAAACGCATAAACACAGTTGTCGTTCACAAGCTCGTTGGAGTCAGATATCCGACACGTCTAATTTAAAAAATAAATAAATAAAAATACCAATAATAGGGATATATCGCTATATAACATTTCCAAGTGGAGTTGCATATTTATAATTTCCATTTTAATCTCTTTATTACCTCTCATGTATAGTTTGGGACATAAATATGTTTTTTTTTACCATATCTATGCTCATAAACAATAATGAAGTATTCCCTTATTTCTCCTTTTAAAGGCTACATGTAGCTAAAGTCTTGATTTCTCAATCATTCATGTGCCATTATGTAATGAAGAAGTCATCAACATATAACATTACAATCGCTTTGATGATTGATTTTGGTAAATAATTTTAAATCTGATGGGTTTCCTCTAGAACCATTGGCTCTGAAGTGATCATCAATCTTATATATCAGGTTGTAGGTGAAAGAACTTATTGTAATTCTCATAAATGTGTAAATATTTAATGATAGCAATAGGTTACATTTTTTTCGATAAGGGTTATCAATTAATATAAGTAAACGATAGTTTATTAGTTATCATGTGTGGTTATATTTATACTTAAATTATAGATTTAATTAATATGGGGACAACCTTTGGAAATTAAGTGTTCGAAGAGGTTACATTTGTGAAGCTTCATATTCAATGTATGCATTCATACTTTTAATTATAATATGCATGTTTTTGTTTCTAGACAATTCTCTTATGGTGTATGCATGTGATGCCAACTCGATATGAGAGCAAAGCTTAACAAACTAAAACTTCAAGAAAAATGTCATGAAAATTTAGGATAGGAGCATAAAAATGGTGTTTATCACTTTATAGCGGAGACAAATATGTATATTCAACCTATGTCCAATAGTGTTGGTTTGGTCATGGAAAGGTTTTGAAAATTAACAATTTTGAAGATTAAGAATTATTTAATGTTTTAAATAATAAATAATAATCTAATTTTAAAGTCATGACCAAGACAAACACAAAATAGGTGTATTTTACCCCCTTGTTTGTGGGACAAAGGACCCCCTCTTCACAATGATTTAACTGCTAAATTTTATAGAGTTGTACATACCCTACAATAATTGTACATACCAACCATTCACACATAATATATTTGATCAATAGAACTTATAATAATGGCAGAATCATTATATGGTTGTTGTTATTGTAGAAATTTGACTTGAAAATACTAGATAAACATGCTAAACAAAATGTTGTTGCAGATTTTGTTTCAATACTAACACATAATGCAGATTAAGAGAATGAGGATGACTCTTTCCCATATTAATATCTCTTTGTAATATCACTACAAACCACATCACTATAGTAAAGTTTTGTTAACTCTTTTCCTTACGAAGAATGACGTGAGATTATCAAGACGAGTTCCACATACACATGGATCAAGGGATACCTATTCAAACTTGGACTATAGCAAGTAATCAGACATTACATAAGAGAAGATGAGGTCCATAACATAATGCATTCTTTTCACAATGAACCTAATGGATGCCATTATGATACAAACAAGAAATGAAACAAGGTTATTCAAACATGATACTATTGGAAAACACTTCACAAGGACACTGAAGCATATATGCCACATTGTTATGAGTGTTAGAGAAAGGGGAAGCCTACAAATAAATATGAAATGAAACTTGAACCACAAATATCAATGGAGCCCTTTGAAAAGTTAGGATTAGACTTTGTGGGACCTATAGAGACACCATCCAATCAGAAGGAACATATACTAGTTTGCACAAAATACTAGACCAAATGGATAAAATTGAAGTCAATGAAAATTGCCAAAGAGGAAAAGGTAGTATAATTCCTTCATGAGAACATATTTTCAAGATTTGAATTTATAATAGAGATTGTCATAGATCAAGGAATTCAATTCACTCCAAGTCGCATTGAGATTCATATGAACTTGTAAAAAATCCAACACAATAAATTGGTTACTTACCATTCTCAAGAAAATATCTAGGTAGAGATTACAAACAAAGAGTTGGAGAACATTATAACAAAGACAATCAAGAAACATAGAAGAGATTGGGAAAATAGGTTTACATAAGTTGTATGGGAATACAACAATACATGGAAAACAACCACAATCTTTACACCCTATGATTTGGTCTATGGAAAGAAGGTTATGATACCCATAGAGTTTGAAATTCAAACATTAAGAACAACCCTCCAACTAGGACTTGAGCTCTCCGAGGCACAATAATAACGATTACAACATCTCTATGCATTAGATGAATATAGGAAACAAAATTTGTTTCACACTAAAATGATCCAACAACAGAGGACAAAGTGGCATAACAAGTACATTAAAAAAAATCTTCAAGGATATTAGGCCCTATTGTATGACTCAAGATTCAAGGTTTTTAAGGGTAAATTGAGGACAAGATAGTTGTGACCCTACCAAATTGACACACGCTATGACAATGTCTTTGGGAAAATCGGGACAATTGGTGAAGAACAAGTGCCTATTTTGGTCAATGGATATAGACTCAAACTCTATAAGAAGCCACTATCGAAAGAGGAATTTACTACAAGAATTCAAGGTCAACATCTATGTCTAATTGAGAGTAGTAATTTTCTCAAAACATAATAATTATCTCAAGCAAAAAAAGAAAAAAAAAATTATGGTTAAAACCTCCCTGAGGCACTTATGACATGTGTGTGCTTGAAAACATCCTTTGAGGTAAGCTTAGGTCTGTAAAAATAAAAATAAATAAATAAGAAAATTCCTCATGGTGAAAACCTCTTTAAGGCACCATGAGGAAAAGCACTGGTGAAAACAAGCAAAGGCATAGTTGCTTTGAGGAAAAAAAGAGGAAAAAATGAAGAAAAAATGTATTCTTGATTGCTAATCATTATTGCAGACATGTTGAATTTACATAACACATGATAAAACCTATCGCAAAGTCAAACAAGAGGTTCAAAAATATTTGACTATCTACATGGGGCACTACACATTCCACCCTGCATCATTAAGTCTTCATATTCAAGGTCAATTACAAGGGATACCAACTAATAGTGGTCTGAATGTTCAAGATTTCCTATGCTTAGGAATAGTCAAAATGGTATCCATTCCAATCCTTCATTTTATTTTTCATATTATCATAGAATTCAAAGTATCTTCCTTCAAGGGTCACATTGCATACCTTGTACAAAAGCTTACAAGGAATTGAGTAAGCATTACAATTGAAGAGCTACCAAGATTGAAATCAAGGCCATACATTGACATGCAATATTTAGTCAATATCAAGCATCCATTTCACTCTACATTACATCAAGACATAGTTTCCAGACTTAACAAGACCAAATAAATACACTCTAAAGAAGAAAAAGTATGGGTTTCAAGCTACAACAAGAAATGCCACTCGAATATCTCATAAAGGGAGGTTGCATACAAGTTGCAAATCAACAATTATACCTGTAATATGGTATCATATTCAAGAATCAAAGTTCATACTACTCTTGGGATGAGTTTAGGTTTAAAATGTCACTCTAGAATTGATATCTTATCCATATAGAGGTAATATCTTAGTTTATGCTACAAAACCAATAAAAAACTTGAGATACAAAAGCTTGAGATAAAATTTCAGAAGCTATAATTTGGAAAGGAACTATGTAGTAAAAAGTGATCCATGGGTATGAACTGCATTATTTCTATCACTTCAAGGAATTTTTTGATAAATTTCAAATAGAAAGAAAACATGTGAACCTCAACTTTCCTCATTAGATCAACCAAACTATAATACACATTCCATACTTTCAAGTTCTAGTTTGGAAAATACTAAGGAAGAAATCTTATAAGATAATATAATCCCTACTCTACTTCAAACAAACAATATTGGAATAAGGTTCCACAATATATGGATAGTCAAGGTTCACCAAGTCCAAGTTTCAAGCTTACTGAGATCCCATTGCAAAGAATGTACTAGAAATAATTATCCTCACTTAGAGATAGAAAGGCTCTCCATAGATCTACAAATATGTATATGATGCTACATCTTGGGCATAAAAAGAAGAAAAAATAGATTATTCCATATTTACATAGATTCCTCAAATTACTATACAAATATATAGGGAAAATATAAAGTGAAATGCCAGTTCCAAAAGTAGCATGCTTACAACAAAGCAATTATTTCAAAGAAACCTAGATAGAGTATTGCTAAATAAGGTATTGGTGAATAAAATATCAATGAGTGAGTATTGGTACACAATGTATCGATAGACAGAGCATTGACCAACTGTCTTTTATTAAACATAGTAAAATATCAAAGTGCAATCACATAATGAAAAATCCATTCCAATCAATATAGTTTAACTTGAATTGTTGCAAAATCAAAGTTTTATTAGTAGTTGGTTGATCGCAATTCCATTCATTCCACTCACTCCAATTATCCATCTCATCCAATCCACTCATTCATCTAACACATCCCACTTATTGATTTATTTTCATACACACTCCATACATTCCAACATGATATTTATTGCAACTATCCAAGTCATATTCCACAACCTTGAAATTTCAATATACCATTGTATGCCTTATGAATACACCTATAGGAGACTCCAAAGGTATTAGGTCACAATTTTTTTGTAACACAAGTTCCTATAGGTAACTATAAGAGAGGATCACTACATGTGTGTGTCCCTATAAGACACTATAGGAGACGATTTTTTACACTAATATGCACCTGCAAGAAAATACAAGAAAGGAGCACAATAATTTCAACCTACATGCATCTATAGGAAATGATCACTATAGGAGTATCACCTACAAGAAACAATAAGAGAAACACACTACTAATTGAAAACATACAGAGTGTTACAAGAAACAAAGTAATCAATCTATACATTCCACATCACCCAAATAAAGCACATGAGCCACCTATAGGAATATCAAAACCTTCATCAAGGGAACATGCAAAGACCTTCACACACTACATTACATTTCTTCTAGTAAGAAATTACACCAATGAAAATATGCATCACATCTAATAGTTTTTAAGTAATTATGTTTTTAGATAGCATGCCATGTCACAACACCTCTATATTTCAATCACCCCACTTCTTTATACCACTACCCATAATCCTTGTCAACGTGGAAATTAAAATATAATTTGGAATAATGAGGAAAGGAAACCAACCATATTAGCAAAGAAATATTTCCTCAGATCCTATGAAAAAATGGAAGAAACTAAGAATGGTTTTAAGAGGGAAACCCTACCTTCAACATGGGATGAAGTAGCCCTATATATCATGAAATATGTAATCTATGAGTGTAGGAACAACCTGGCCTATGACTTTCATTTCAAGTTATTTAATCACCTAAGGCATTTTTATTATCAAAATTTAGAAAAGAACTTGAGGATGTAACGAACCGCCTCGTTACGACAACTACTCTAGTGCCAGGTGCAACAATAAATTTTTTTTTTGAAGTGTGTGTGTGCGCCTATACGAGTAAACAACCAGGACGAACATCAGAACATGACCAAGACGCAAGATACGTAACCACATGCATAAATGAAGATCACACGACAAGTGAAACTGACTGCTAAAATATGACTGACCTCCCGCCCGTCCTACCCTGCAAGGTTAGGACCTCCAAGACACAGAGTCAACGCTCAAG
>ML778818.1:358672-433675 GCA_009831015.1 Picea engelmannii
TCTCGTGTGTGGCCCCTTTACTCCATATGTGAGCACGGTTGGCAAGCTATCGTCAGCCTGCATCATCAACCATCATGTCAGATCATGTCAGCAACATATCATATAATCAATAGTACATCATCAAAATGAAACAATATCATCATGAATGAAACAACTCAAATACCCCACTCCCTGACTCAATCCGGAGTCCAAGGGAGTTCCACCGATGCCTCTGCATCCTCCAGGTCTGACACCCTGCACACTCAAAGAAACTGAGTCAGCAGCACCTGTCTACACCAAGGTAGTAAAAACATCCTGTCATATAACTCAATGCATCATAATGAAAGAAAAGTTTTATCATATAAATCCAGATCACTTGCGAGCAAGTGTCCTCAAAGAATAAGTTAGGTAAGTGCGCCAGAGCGGGATGTTACAGAGGATCCCTTACTACTTGTTGCAATCTCCGAGGGATGTGAGTTCAAAGGCACAAAGAGGAAAAACATAGGCAATATCCCACCATGGGATAATTAAACTAATTATGTGTGATTCCTTGGAAAGGAAAAAATGCCAAATTACTTGGGATAGATTCCTGACCATGAGAAAGGAGGAATTCTTGGCCCTATAAGTTGTTCCAAGCTAAGACGCCCCTACAAAAGAATTTAGAAAGAATTAAAACACTGGAGACAAGGAAAGTATGAGAAAAAAGAGAAGAATAGATAAGAAGAGAAACATAGAGGAAGAATAAAAGAAGAGTTTACCAAGACAAAAGATGAATATAGGGAAATTGTTTCTACCTTGGTCTGGATAAGCACAACACAAAATAGTCCTCTCAAAATCACTATAGGAAACTCATTAGGGGGTTATAAATGAAAATTTATAAGAGAAAGGACCAAATCCCAAGTAGCAAGAAAGTTATTTTTTTTCCAACGAACCCCTTCCATAGTCATTGAGAAAAATATATATTCTATCCTAGCAAAGGACTTGGGAGAATATCATGAGGTGACTCACACTGATAAGAATGAGCCTAACATCAAATAAATCATGGCTCAATTAGAAGAAGCTACAACAAAGATCCTAGAGTCGAAGAAAATTGCAAAGGATTAAAAGGAGAAAAAAATCACAACCATAGGGGGCTCCCAATCACAATATGAACAACAAATTGTAGGCTTACAAAAAAAGGTCCAAATCCTTAGGATGAAATACTTGGATAATAAGAAGTAGTTGAAAAGTGAGAACAATAGATTGAATATGGCATTTGAAATACAAGGAAGGGAGGTCAAAGATAAAGTGGGCATAATTTAAATACCATATAAACTATCCATAAGACTATAGAGGTTGCATAGAACATGCCCCCTTGCAGACCTTCAATAAAAATCCTATGTATTATTCCTTCAAGAATAATGGCTTAGGTTTCAATTCGACCATATTTCCAAATTCCTCCCTCATGAATTGGATACTCAAAAATAATTCACATAGACATATCAACAATGAAATGAAGAAGATAAAAGTCAGCTCTATGAGTTATATCTCGACAACTTTTTTATGCCTTAGCCATACATATGGTCCCCCAATACTTATGTGGGGGATACCAAAATCAAGGAATTCTACTTCTAGGCTCAAAGTGAAGAGAAAAGGGTTGTCGAGGCACATGGATATAATAATTAAGAGCACAAAAGGGCCCTTTGGTTGACGGACGAATCCACTAGGCTTGAAGAAACACTCAAAAACCATGCAAAGATAACTTTTGACATATTTTTAGTTCAAATACTTGAGGAGAAGTAGAAGGGGATATTTTCTCACTATGAAGTCACAGTAAAAAAATCAAGAGATAAAGTGGTGTAGATGCTCCAAAATATCTATGATTTACCCTAAGGATATATGGAGCCTCACTCCCCATCCAATGTAAAAGTTGCTCTCTTAATATCCAATCTATATATTGGAACTCTTAAGATGTCAAAGCTCAATTAATTAAGGATTGTATTCAAATAACCATTACTCCTCGACCACATTCCCTCTTGGTATCCTATAGGGGAGGTGGATGAAGAAGAAGAGAAAAACAGATGGGGATACAACAAGGATGAAATCACCTTGATTGTATCCTATGACTTCAGACATACAACATATAGGGAGCAATAGTTAGAGAATGAAGGTGGAGTAGTGTTGAGATCAGTTTTTGAGGAGTTGTTTTGTTTCATAGGGGCGTCCAAAAATTCTAACTATGGGGTAATTATGGGCTTCCAAATTGTCCATTATTTGTCCCATATTATGTAAATCCTCATGTGAAACATTTGTTCTTTTTAATGATCATTAAGGACATTGTGACATTTGTTTCTATAACTATACATAATTTCCTTAATTTCCAAGTATGAATTTGATGAAATTGAGATTGAATTTTTTTGATGATTTATTCATATATATTTTGTCAAAACTAATGTGATATATATTAGGGTAAATATGTATATAGTCCTAAATGAATGAAATAAACTACGTATAATAAATGAAGTAAAGCACTACAATGCACATGAAAGGTAAATACCTAAAACAACATATAAAAAGATAGATTCATGAGTATTATGCACCTTTTAGTACAATTGATGCATCTTCTCCACATAGGCTAGTGATCATTTGAAATTCCTAGTGCAAAGTCATGTATAAATCAATAAACCATGAAATGTTAAATTTATGAAAAAGAATTTAAGAAATAGACATGCATTTCAAAATTTACAAGAATCTATAATACATAAGAATAAAGAGAATTACCTTATTGAGATTCTCTTTGTTTCGATAATAGTTTAATATTATCTATTGAACAAGGCCAATTGTGTGAAGGTGGAACCTCATATGCCCCCCCCCACCACATCACTCTCAATTCCCCATACCCAATGCATGTACTTGAAAATAAATGAATTTATGTGCAAATATGTGCTTTTCGTAATAAACAAACATTCAACATTCATTCATTAAGTACTTATAACATTCATTCATTCATTCATAGGAAAAAAATATTTCATGACATTAGTTTATATTATCAAAAACAATATGTCATAATGTTATTACAATCACTTATTTTTTGGCTTTTTACTTTTCACAAATTCAGAAATCAACTAATCATCTTCTACAAATTTTTTATCAGTTATTTTGGCCACCTATGCAGGTGCCAGGATCTACTACAATAATGAAGAAATGTTAAATTGATATGATTTGTTATTATCATTACAAGTATTTCATTAATAAAAAAAACATTAGATTTGTTCTCTTTACCTGACCCAACCACATCATGCACTTCATATTCCTATCTAGCTGCCTCATCTTGTACAGGATGACCTTTTGCATGATCTGGAGTTGAAACATCAAAGATTACAATTAATACACTATTTGCAATTAAAAAATTTAGTATGTAATACATACTAATTTTTTTGTGGCGCATGAATACATCCATTACTAGGATTCACAACATGACCTGCATTGGGCTGTTCTCCATCCTCGACATTATGTGTATTGTCTCTTTCCTTCTTAAAATGAAGAGACTCAATATTTTATGGCCAAAATTAATAATGAATAGATTTCACAAGTAATCAATCTTAAATAAACTTTCTTGATTTTATTTACCTGCGTTCAGGATAGATCACTGGAAGACTATGTTTTCCCAACACCCAAGATTTTCCAACGTTCAACAATAGCTACAAAGTCATGTTGGAATCCAAGCCTCAAGTTGTCCTCCATGGGCACTTCGTTGAACCGATCGACTTGCAATTTTGCATAAGATCATCAATTTAGCTTTTATGGTGAAATAAAAAAACTTATATGCAATTTATTATTTGGATACAATATTTATTCATGCCACTAGCTTGGAATAACCACGAGGCCCAAGCTTGTGTTGGCCATGTTTTTCTTGTCTTGCCTTTGTGGCCTTTGTTGTCTCTGGCATCCTATGAAAAGTTTGAAATACGTTATATGTTGCAAATTTCATGTAAAAATAAAGAGTAATAAAAATATAATTACATTGTTCATAGTATTTCATACCTTCCTGTGCTTGGTGGCATCTTTCCCTATTTTATTAAATCCCTCTCCCTTCCATCATCCAGTAGGGATTTCCACTCCCTTACTGGAATCATTGGAGGGAACTCATACCTAGGGTTCATTTCTAGATGAACCCTATATTGGTCCCTCACAATATTTAAATGTTGGTTGGCTTTCTTGAGGACCTCCACTTGGTTGAAGGTATCACCACCGAGCATCCCAATCAAGCGATTAGTGAGCTCATATTTTAAATTTTTACTTTGTTTATCCCAACTCGTGCAAATGGTGGGCCCAAATATCTCCAATGACCAATCATTTATATGTTTATAAAAAACATCATTTCCTTCCAAATGATCATGTGATCATTAGTTTAAAAAGAATGATTTATAAGTAAATTAAAATCATATTATTCATAATAGTTAAAACATTTTTTAAATACCTGGGATTTTATCTATTTTTATGGGAATGAGATTTTCATCCACCAAAAATGTTGTCTCTAGGCTTCCCATGCTAGTGACACGGGAAGATCCAGGAAATGTTGTTTGAGCAATATCAATACTACTCTATGTTGCATCGACCCCCTGACCCTATTCTACATGATCTGGCATGCATCGACCAGTAGAGGGTGCACCCACATCTTCCCTCTGGGGTGTCGTGCTATGTGTTGTCAACTATCCGGTCGACAATAATGGAAAATGATCAAATGCACGTGGGGTTAGATTCTCATGATCTGACGACTCATAAATAACATCAATAGTACTAGCATGCCCCTAACCAAGAGTATGTGGATGCAAATACACCTTTAAAAACAAACCATATTTTAGTTCATGACATATATGAGTAGAAAATATAAAACCATAAATGAATTTATCTTCTATTAGCGTCACCATTTTTCTTTCAATTAGAGTCAGTTTTCAATCAAGTTATAGCCTATGTGTCAAAACACCTGAAGTCGGGTACGTAGAAATGAGGGAGTCGAAGTTAGCAAGTGGTCGGTTGGCCCTTGGAAGCGGGAAGGGATGTCAGAGTTGAAACATACGTGAATGGTACGAGTATGTTGTTCCCAGAAAGTCAGGTCCTGTAAATGTTAGTCTCTATGTGCCCCAGGTCGATTCAAGTAGTTAATGGAGCTCACATCGGTAGGTGCTGTAAATATTATCAGTTCATCATGAAGGCCAAAGGAATGAAAAATTGTAGCGTTCGCATCACCTATTCCCTTCATCCCTTATCGCATGTACCTGACATATAGGGATTTGTTATGCAAAATATGCGGTTCAATTCGAAACATCTATTTGCCATGAATTCATTTTTCTTTGGCATGATTATTCCTTTCGCCCGATTTGTTATAAATCCCAAAGGTTCTACACCCATTTTGTTCACGAAATCAAATTCAATCTCTATCTATAAGTTCTATTGTAGGCCCATGTCGATCATATTCTCTATCTTGGGCATCCACCCGATATACTGTACACAAGATAGATACTGGTCGCACCATGGAGACCTCTCAGAACATGGAGAAGGGTACACGTAGTGGCACGATCGCCAAACCTATGCCCCAAAGTGATTGGGATTCATTCTCGCTCACAACAGGCGTCCCCAAGGATATAAAATGGATTTTTCCTTTACCCACAAGAACGATGACATCACATCATGCATAACTTGGAGTAGAAGGAACTTCACAGGAAAGAAGGATAGTGGAATCCCTGTCTCCCCAACAGTAGATACCTGGGAGAAGGGGCATGCCAAGGAAGAAAAAGGAAATCGAGGAAACTTGAATCTCAGATGAGCCACACACATGATCGATCGTTGAACAATTACTTATGCGCGTCATCCACCTGGAACCTTTGGATGGTACCAGCCGAGAAATTTGAAGCAGAATGAAGAGGATGGATGTCACGAGTACAAATGATTAAAAGACATCTCAGCAGATGAAGCAAGCAAAGCTACCCATCGCTGAATTGTACCAAGAAAAGAGGGAGTTGAGACAATAGTTGGCTACAAAGAATACAGAAGCATCAATAGCACAAGGTCATGAAGGGAACTTGACGTGGCTCAAAAGACTTCTTAGAGAGGCACAAGATACGATTGTATAGATGTGTGAAGAACAATGGCTATTGGAAGAAAGGTATGCCAAACACTCCAGAGAATGTGAAGCGGTCGAAGATATATCCTGCGCATGTCTCACCAGTGAGAAGAAGAAACAAGATTAGCCAAGTTCATTCCTGTATTTGTAAACAAAAGGAAAATATTGACAATTTTGAAGGAGACATCGCCCAAGAAATTTTTCCATTTAAATAACGGTCGTGACTTTCTACATCCACTTTCCACGCACACTTCCCCCAGCAAATGAGCATGCGATAGGAAATCAAATCCATTAAAGCAGACAACTGGACTCTGACAAGCACTTGTCCACTCAGACATCTGGTCGAAGGAACTAACTGACACATCATTCCCCATAAATATACCTTATCGATAACTGAATCCCCGTGGTGGATCACAAACACTCATGATGTAGCCAGATGTATTCATTGTCTATTTTTGGAAAATGTCATGGGAAGAGTTTTGTAACGCAGAACAGTCAGTTTCCTAGTTTGCAGAGATAACAGTTAGAAGAGTAGGGTTTCCCAAGTGGTGCCCTCCTTTATATACTTGATATTTTCTATGTAAGCCAGGTTGGCTGGAAAAATTAGTATAGAGAGTAACTATTGTATGTAATTTGAGTCCGATCGAAACTTAATGCAAAAGTCCTCTAGCTTGATGAAAAGATTCTAATTGTAGCAATTGGATGTATTGCTTCCCTTTCTTATGTACATGCTTCCTGGTTTATTTATTCATATCCTTTTCTGTCTAAATCGGAATGAAATTTCGAGCCTATGGATTCGCTACGTAGCACCCCTTGTTTGCGCCATTTAGACAAAACAATTTTGTTCTAAAATTTAACTCTGAATTCATCTGGAGCGATGCTCCGAGTTACTTCCTATGTTTTATCCTCACCACATATTATGATTTTGCACTAAATATTGTTTGTCTCTTATCCTTGTCCTCTCAAGTTCAGTCACCGATTCATTTGTTTCTGTCATTTTTCTCGATTCAAATCCATAGCCCAAAGTCTTACTTGCTTGTGCCAATATAACCAAAACCCATTATTTCAAAAGTGTTAAATCTATCCATATCTTTAAAGCCATATCTCGCACGGAGATAAATTCTCCCAAGAGAGCCCTCTACAGGTCTGAAAGGCTAGTTTCGGGCCTTAAAGTTGGTTGAAACAATTACCTTTGTCGTTTGTTTATCAGGTGAACACATTTGTAGAGTGTTAACATTCTGGCGTCGTTGTCGTGGAACGTAATTGAATATATTTTCCCTAGGAGAATGAATAACATTTTAGTTTGACCCATGAGGGTAATAGAGGGACAAACATCTATACCGATTGAAACTTTTACACTGGAAAATCTAGTCAAAAATACCAGTAGCTTCGATTAGCATAGTTTAGGAACCCTAGCTCTGAAGACGATCTATACCAGAGCAAATCTTGACCCAAACCCTCTAGAGCCTATGTACGACCCCGAGAAAATTGTGCATAGGACCAAAGAGCAAGCGTCATACCAGTTCTATTACCTGAACAAAATCATGTCCTTAACCAAATATGATGCGCAAAGCATTGACAACCTGGAGTTTGATGCATTCTTTGAGAAAACCATGTTCAGGTCTAAGTCAGAAACCATCTTAGATGAGACAATTTTTGACCAGAAGAGATTCCAATCCCTATTGTATAATAATATCCCTCAAGTCCCAAACCCCCCTAGAGTCATGGCCTACAGATTCACCCCCCTCATTCTTCCAACTCAGCTGCATGATTCGCCCCAAAATTACATCCAGAGGATTAAACTTTACGATGCTGAAGGGAATGTTACAGCCGAGAAGCATCTGGATTGGTTCAATGATTTCGTCGACCTGGAAGAGGTAGACTATGTAGATGCGAAAATGAGGTTGTTCACGCATATTTTTGCAAGGGAGGTGAGGAAGTGGTTCAAAGCCCTACGAACATCAAGTATTCAAGACTTCACCACATTCAAAACATATTTCACAAATATTTGGGGAGAGAAGAAGAACCCTTTGCAGTTGTTGATGCAGTACAATAATATGAAGAAGGCATCGGAGGATACGGTGCAAGAATTCTCATCTCGTTTCATGAAGGTTTATAAATCGATTCCTGCAGAAGTCCAACCACCTCCCAGGGCTATGCAGTTGTGATACGCCGACTCCTTCAACAATGAATTCACTTTGTTTTTGAGAGAAATAAGATCAACAAACCTAGACGCGATAATGAGAAATCCGATCAAAGTCGAGGTAAATATGATGGTGTCAGGGAATATCAAACAAAGACTCAACAAAGGAAATAAGAAGCCCCAAGGAGACGCAGATCCATCAATGTCAAGATTCGCAAATGAAAAAATTGAATTAATGATGAGAACCATGGAGAAGCTAATGGAGAAGATGTCTATAGGAAACAGACCCACTGCCTGAGAACAACATGACCCCCAGCCCAGGAATCAGAACCTAAGGAGGGATCAGGCTCCTCAAATCATACAAAGGGAATAGAGGGAGAAGAGAGATCAAGGTGACCAACAAACAATGCCTCCATTCCAAAAAATCCATGCGGATGAAGACCTCAATCAGATGTTCGAAGACCAAATGCATTGTTGCGATGACAATAACCTATGTGTGTTTTTGACAAAGAGATAACATGACACAGAAAGGACAATTTTATGCTAGAGAAAGACAATGCATTGATTGGAGAAACTGATGATGCGTTGTCCTAGGAAACGAAAGAGTTCATAAAAGGTTATCAGAAATCCATCATGTAGTTTCAAAGGAAATATAACCTCAGGATCAAGGAAACGTCTAACGAGCCTTACCAGACTAATCCCATAAGGAAACCTCTAGTGGACACCCCTTTCACAATCCGACCGAGGCCGTACAACATGAACAAGGATATGACGAAGAAGGAAAAGTCAAAGGAGGAGGCCCTGAAGAAAACTTTGGAAGTAAGCCGAGAAGTGAGTGGAAAAGAGGTAGAGAATGTTTGTCCTCCCTTTAATTTCAAGCATTAAATGGATAAAATCAAAATCTCTGTCCCTTTCAACGAATTTATCAGAAAGGGTGAATATCGAGAGAAAATTATTAAAATGCTAAAAATGGGAGGGACCCTCGACACTTTGAATGTACAAGATGATCACCCCACTATCCTGTTTACTCTGTGCGTTGAAGGGACAAGTGATATTGAGGACATCCCTCCATTCTACGTTAGTTTGAAGGTCCATGACATGACCCTGCATAATGCCATGCTAGATTCAGGTGCATCGCACAACCTCATGCCAAAGGTGATCATGGAAGAATTTGGTCTGGATGTCACCAGACCTTATGAGGACCTTTTCTCTTTTGACTCGAGGAAAGTCAAGTGTGTGTGCCTCATCAAAGACTTGGTCTTGTCGTTGGCCCATATTCCTTCGAAGAACATGGTGATGAACATGGTCGTGGTAGACATGCCCCCTAATTTTGGCATGTTGTTGTCCAGATCGTGAACTGTGAAGTTAAAATGGACCCTACAAATGGTCATGTCATACGCCACCATTCCTATCTTTGGCCAGGACATACAGTTATATAGAGAAGTGTTGTTGAAGTACATGGTGAGCAACAAGACGCAACCAAATAACCATCCCATATACTCCATCGACACTGAGGTTGGTTCTTCTATATTCTATGATGACCTGAGTTTTGAAGAAGAAGAGTCAACAACCATCATGATAGTTGATGAGGAAACATCACGGAAAGAAGCAAAGTGCGCCGACTCGAAGGACCGTGTGGAAAATGGGAAATGGAACATGATTTTCGACGACTGATCAACAAAGAAGGGGATGGGGATGACGTATGGGTAAGCCCCCCTGAAATGGGCACAAAACATTGATCATACAAGCTCTTATCTGAATGCATAAACAACATGGCCGAGTATGAGGCACTGATTCTGTGCCTAAAGGTGTTGAAATAATTAGGCGCAAAGAGGATAAAAATGTGTGGAGACTTCAAACTGGTCATAAACCAGGTTAAAGGCATATATCAAACAAAGCACCCCAGGGTGAGAGCGTATAAGAACTTGGTACTTGACCTCCTCAAGGAATTTTTAGAGTATGACATATCTTCTATCCAAAGGGAACAAAATCATATCGTTGATGCGTTGGCCACCTCGGCCTCAGTTTTTAAAATCCCCATATTCCCAAACAAAAAATACAAGATTGATGTCAAACATAGGCTGGAAGTGCCTGATAATATCAAATACTGGCAGGTGTTTGAGGATGAAAAGCATGTAGAAAGATTTCTTCAGATGAGCGACGAGTTCACTAACATAAACATTGATGATGAATGTTGATGCGATGAATATGGGAGCGCGGATCCGCATAGTAATGACGACCCTTTCCAGAACGAGAACGCGGGAAGGGACATAATACAACTGAATAATAACATCATTCCAAAGGGGTTAGTGCCGCTAGAAAAGTTGTTTGACGAAAATGACGTGGCTAAAAATCCCAAGATCACTGCAAACGAAGAGGACGTGGAAGACTACAACATCGGGACTAAGGAGAACCTGAAAATGATCAAATTATCAAAAACTCTCAGCCTGGAGGCCAAGAAAGACTACGTCAATCTCATGAAGGAGTTCCCCGACATTTTCGCATGGAGCTATGATGATTTGAAGTTGTATGACACTAAGGTGATCCAGCATGTTATCCCTCTCAAGGAAGATCAGATACCTTTCGAATAGAAGTTGAGATGGATAAGCCCCATGTTACTGTCGTTGATGGAGAAATATGTGAAGAAACTTTTTGTTGCTAAGATTATCGTTTCTTTGTGGTTCTTGAAATGGGTAGCTAATTTGGTGCCTGTAAGGAAGAAGAGAGGTGAGATAAGATTGTGTGTAGACTTCCGAAATTTAAACAAAGTGTCCCTCAAGGATCACTACCCTCTTCCCAAAATGGACTATATCCTGCAAAAGGTGGTGGAGTCCCAGAAGATGTCCATGCTGGATGATTTTTCAGGGTATAATCAAATCATGGTCCTCCCAGTTGACAGAGAAAAAATAGCTTTCACAACTCCATGGGGAACATTCATGTACGTCAAGATGCCCTTCATCCTAATGAACATTGGAGCCACTTTCCAGAGGGAAATGGACATCATGTTTGCCGATGAAAAGGACAGGTTCATTGTGATCTATCTGGATGACATCACGGTATACTCTGCTTCCGATGAACAACACCTCGAACATATGAAGAAAGTTTTCCAGAAAGGTAGGAGGTTCGGCATATCGCTAAATGCGAAGAAATCAAATTTTGGGGTGGAATAAGGGAAGTTATTGGGACACATTATATCAAAGGAGGGAATTAATATAGACCCCAATAGGGTCGAAGGAATCTTCAAGATCGACACTCCGCATAGTAAAAAAGAAGTGCAATCCTTCCCAGGAAAAGTGAACTTCTTGAGGAGATTCATCCTGAATTTGATAGAGATTATAAAGCATATCACCTGCATTCTCAGAAACGGAAATGAGAACAAGTGGAACCCGGAGGCCAAGAAGTCATTTGAACATATCAAGGTGGCATTGAATAGAGCACATGTGCTATCTAGTCCATATTTCACGAAGGATTTCATCCTATTTTAATTCTCCTCAGAGCATACGATTTTCAATGTGCTATTACAGAAAGATGAACAAATCTTGGAGAAGCCTATAGCTTATTTCAGCAGGACATTGCGGGATGCTCCACTAAGGTACAACATTATGGAAAAACAAGCATATGCTTTAGCAAAAGCCTTGAAGGATTTTAGGACATACATCTTGCATTCCCACATCATTTCTTATGTGCCCAACAACTCAGTAAAGCATATCCCGACTCAGCCCAACCCAGAAGGAAGAAGAGGTAAGTGGATATCAGCCATGATGGAATATGACCTAGATATCAATCCTACAAAACTAATTAAGGGTCAGGGCCTTGTGAAGCTAATGGTGTAGTCAGACTGAGACTCTGTGGGAATAAATTTTATCATTGATATGTCAGAGAGTACTCAAGAAAAAATGATTGTGCAAGTGTTCCAAGAGTTCCTCGATTCATCGTGGTATACAGATATCATCTATGTGTTGAAGAATCTCTAGGACCCTTTGGTCGTAAGTAAGACTAAGGCCATATAGTTCTACATCCTTGACAACTCACTCTATTGGAAATATCCTAGGGGAATGTTGTTGATCTATTTGCTGGAGAATGATGTGAAGCAAGCAATAGAAGAATTTCACAAGGTCGACTGCAGGGGACACCATTACTACAAAACCACCATGCAAAAAATCCTAAGGGTTGGTTACTATTATCCTACAATATTCACAGATGTGTACAAAGCAGTCTCCAGCTGCCAAGAATTTCATATTTTTGACAGGAGAAGAAAGTTGTAGCCCCTTCCACTAAATACGATCTCAGTTGAGGCATCGTTCATGTAGTGGGGTTTGGATTTCATAGGGGAAATAAATCCACCATCCTCGACATAGCACAAATGGATACTCATGACCACTGACTACTTCACTAAATGGATAGAAGTGATCCCCATGAAGCAAGCTATCGACGCAGTCATCATCCAATTCCTGGAGACAAACATCTTGTGGAGGTTCGGATGCCCCGTCAAGATCATAACGGACAATGCGACCACATTCAAGTCTAAGAGGATGGAAAAGTTTTGTTAGGATTACAATATAACCCTGGGGCATTCTACGACATACTACCCACAAGGAAACGGGTTAGCATAATCCTCAAATAAAATCCTAACCCGGATCATCAAAAAGCTCCTGCAAGACAAAGCGTCATAACGAAGGGGTGGTGGTTTTCATTATGATTACATATTTATATGTTTCTTGTCACATGAGAACAATCCTACACCAGACTGACTTAGAACTTTGTATAAGGGTCTCTCAAAATTTCTAGTACCTTTTTTCAACACATATATTGTACCCATAGATATAAAATACATAAACATATACCCATCTATACAGTAATGTATATTTATGACTTGAATCCTAACTTTCCCATTTGATATTTGATTCTTCATGCTTGTGCGTGAATATATAACATTGAATTTGTAAACTATAGACTCCTTTCCCAAAATGTGTGAATATCCATCGTATAACACATTAACCATAATAACCTAGCCACACGTTAATATCGTGGTACTTGTTTAAGCTAGCATTATCACTAGGGATTAAGCGTTTAGCACAAGGGACAAGGTTATAATTCGGTGGAACACAAGATAACTAACAGTGTTCAAGTAGTTCCTGGGCTATGGTTAAGTTTCCAACCATAACCAGAATGACCAAAAGGGTTCGGTCTAAACCTAAATAGTCTGCACTTAAATCTTCTCCATAACTGAGCATTAAGTAAAGTGATAGGAGCAAACTAGCAATACTTAAAGACCCTTCCTGTGATATTAATTAGAGGTCTGGTGGCATACTCCCAGGGTTAATGTTCGGCCTCCATGCCAACTTTGCTTTCGCCACCTCAAGCTGGTCACATGGCCTCATCCCGTATCCTTTACTCACCCATTACTCGGGCCGTCGGGAAAATTTTCCATCATTGTTTTCCTTGTCGGACTCAAATCTTGTGTAAACACATGATTCGGTCATATTACTTCTGTTACTCTCAGCCCAAACGAACAGTCGTCCATGGGATACTGGACTCACATCGATTCCAGAGTACCTACAGAGACCTTGGTTGGAGACTTTGAAAGGTAAGCATATTCTATACTCGTTATTTTTGTTAACCTGTGAAATTACCTTGTCTAGAAGTATATATATAGATTTTACCTGTATTTCCTCAAATGTTTGAAACCTTTGTAAATACTTAAAACTTGTTTGAAAGTTCCTTGAATTTAGGATTCGATTGAGGTCAACTCTGTCATTTCATAAAAAAAAATCTTTCATCCTCCACCAGGAAAGTAATGAAGACTTTTCTTTTGAACCTGAGTGTTTTAATATTAGGAGGTCCTCTGTGTCTTAACACCATGGAAAAAGTTGTAACTCTATGCTTAGATAAAAGAAGGTCATATGAGGATTCTTCGCTGAGCTTGGGGTTCAACTCTCTGTTGTATAGTCAATCATTTTCTACCGGTTGTTATTGTGTTTTTGGTAGGAGCAAGTCGTATTTCCAAAGTATTGAATCTTTATAGTTTCTTGACCTTTCTATAAGGATTCATGGCATACTGGGTTCTCCCGTGAAATCTTTACTGTAAGACAAATTAGTTTTTCTTTACTATTCAAAGAATAGGGATATCCACGAAAGTTCTAAAATGTAGCTCAAGCATTTAGGAGAGGTGATGGTTCCACTACACAACATTACTTTACAGAGTCTTTAATGAATTTTCCTGATAGGGTTATTCCATAAGTGTTCCACGATACTTTGATTTCTAGCATCTCGAACTCTGTTGACTCTCATTTTTTTATTACGGTCGGTCATCCACCTCTAGAAGTTATTACAAGGCAAGGTTGAATCATTCTTGCAACAGTTACAGAATTTTATACTATTTTGGTAGTGTAGGATCTCTATATGGTTTTAAATAATTTTAAATTTATAGTTCCTTATAAGTTTTTCTTTTGATTTTTAACAAATTGTTTGCATCAATCTGATGATGGGACCCCCTGATATTTGCAAGGTACCCATCAGTTCAACCTCGACCCTCTTTCCCTTTCATTATGTGGGCGTTCTCCTCGACCACGTGGTGATACGTCTAATTCAGATTGTAAGTTAAGTGATGATTCATTCTTATGGATATCGAGTTTTTTGTAGCATAAAGGTTGTCTTAGATTTTCCTTAATCTAGTTTTGTTTCAGAGTTCCAATGGTTTCTCGTTCTCATTATTGTTTGTACTTCCTCACAGGGTGCTTGCTCACAAATATTTTGACTCAGAGTCGTGCCATGTGAAGAAAAAGGTAATCGGGTTCTAAGTTAGCGCTTCAACTTCTTACAGCTTCCAATGAGTGCTTCGATTTTGATATAGTCATCATGAGTAGAGATGAGAGATTTTTATGATGCATGATTTAATTATGTACTTGGGTTTTTATTTAATTGAAGAAGCCCTAAGGGTTGCACCCTTAACACTATAATGAACAATTAAAGTCGATTTTACTGAATGCGACCATTCGGTCCATTTCCTATTGGCACATTGTGTAAGATATAGTTAGGGTTTTAGGCTGGGTACCTATTCCCAGTTATTACTGAATACACGAATGCTTATTGAAATTAATTTCTAGATTCTGAGTCTATGATAATTCAAAGATTGTACATACTGTTTTAATTTTTTAGTACTTGTCATCGAAATCAACAATTTTATTTAGTTCTTTCATTTCATTACTGTCAGGCTATTATAATTCTTGTTTAATAGAGCCTGCGGAATTTCCATATATATGTATGTCTATTTATGGGATTCCAAATAGTCTTTGAGTTTTGTCGGCCCTCGTGCCTCTAGCACTTAGTCACAGATCTCTGTAGTAGTTGACAAACCTTTGACTTGTTTTAATTCTAGGACTTCATGTATGGTCAGTTAGACCTAATCGACTTTTGTTTTATCAAGAATACTTATGGATATATATATATATATATATATATATAGAGAGAGAGAGAGAGAGAGAGAGAGAGTAGTTTCTTATAACGAAGTTTTTACCATTTGCGTGCTTAATATATATATCATAGTTTTCCTGTAGTGTAAATCTTGCAATTTCACATGCTTATTTCATATATATATATATATATATATATATATATAGGTACTCATATGTAGAGTTGTCTCCTATTCCACTATAGCCATTTACAACAGTAGTGTAAATTGGATAGGGTACCTCCCACAAAACAACCATAACTCATAGGAAATATATGCATGTGTATTATATTCGAGATACCAGTTTTGTATCTAACATAAAATCAATATTGGTAGATGTTTATTCTATGTTTGTCCCATCATTCGTAGTTTTAACTCTTCACCATAAATCACATAGTAATTTACTAACTCTACTCTTCAGTAATTTGCATCAAAATGAATTCTTAATTAAAGGACTCTCAACAGAAATGATTCAACCAGAAATATATATATATTTGTATTATGACAGCCATTCAAACAAGAGACATATAACCAGGAAAAAGTAGAAGAACATATATGAACCAATTCACCAAAAGACAAAACATCCACGTTCCTCCCAACCTGAGAACAAGATAGCCAAATCACATGTCATGTTCACCCCCTATCCTGACCATGAATCCATGAGGGAAAAATTGGAATTTCCTCTTCAACAATGTATTCCTCTGTCATTCATCTTCTCCTTGCCTGATGCTCAACAAATAGTTCTCACAACAACAAGCAATCAATATTTCCTTTCCCCAAAATACTAGACAGCGTCCTGCCTCCTCACATATGCCATATATCAAAAATTCCTTTTTGCCTAGGTCTTTTCCCTCCCTTGGGAATTTTCATAGCTTTCTAAATCCATGATTTTCAGGGGCTTCCAATGGACAAATCCCTGATTTTCCACTTGTAACAATCAACCCTGAGTTAGTTCCAACATGTTCCCCACTCATGGAGTCATGGTCAACTGATTTTAACATGGTTGTTCCATTTGTCCTCTTGCAATATAAAATATTATGTTTTCATACAAGTGTCATAGTCAAATAGTTAGTTGGGTCAAATCAATTTTATTCCCAACAATCATAATCATTAATTACAATTTACCAAATTTGAAATTCAGAATTGCCATAAATGGAAAAAAAATTTGAAATTTGAATTTACCAAAAATGGAATAATTTTCCTAACAAATTTCAAATTCAAAAATAATTTATTTTGGGGGATGTCACATCCTTTCCTCCTTCAATAAAACATTGTCCTTAGTGTTCATTCCTTTCTTGGAATAGGATTGGATGAGAATTCCACAATTCTCCCTCCAAATCCCAAGTGGCCTCCTCGGGACTAAAGTGATTCCATTGCACCTTTACCTGAGCAACGACTTTGTTCCGAAATGTTATTTATCTCTGGTTCAGAATACGTAGGGGTTCCACCTAGAACTCACCTTCTGGTTCCACCTACACCAAGTTCCAATTGACCATCTGAGTAGGGTCATGAACATACTTTTTCAATAAATAAACATGAAATACGTTATGAATTTTTAAATTAGCTGGAAGTGCAAGTTGGTATGCTATGGGTCCAATTCGAGCTAGTATCTCGAAGGGCCCATAAAACCTGGGTGCCAACTTGGCGCAATTCCCTAACTTTAGTGAACTCTTCCGGGATTTGACTTTTAAGTAAACATGATCTCCCACTTGAAACTCCAAGTGTCTTCTTTTCTGGTCCGCATAACTTTTATGTCTATCATGTGCCTCTTTCAAGTTCTGTTGTACCTTTCTTATCATACTTTCCATTTTTTGGAGCATCTCTAGTCCAACCATAAGTCTTTCAACCGGGTCATCCCAACTAATTGGTTTCATAGACTTTCTACCATACAGTACCTCAAAGGAGCTCAATTTAGTCGAAGTTTGGTACCCATTGTTATATCCAAATTCTACCAAGTGTAGGTAGTCTTCCCACTTGCTTGGTTTATTTCTTACATACATGAAAAGCATATCCTCTACGATTTGGTTTGTCCTTTTGGTTTGTCCATCCGTTTGTGGATGATAAATCGTACTAAAATTCAAATTAGTATTTAGCCCTGCAAACAATTCTTTCCAAAAAGCAGATGTGAATTTTACGTCTCTATCTAAAATCACCATTTTAGGAATACCATGCAGTCTAAAAATTTCTTTCATAAATATTTCAGTAATGTTTATAGCTTTAAAAGTAGACTTTATAGGAATAAAGTGTGCAAACTTACTGAATTTATCGTTTACAACCATAATAGAATCATTTTGTTTCTGAGTTTTAGGCAAACCTATAATAAATTCCATCGATATGGTCTCCCATTTCCATTCTGGTATTGGTAATGGTTGTAATAGGCTAGTTGGATGCTGGTGTTTGGACTTAATATACTGAAAATCTTGGCACCTAGACAAGTATTATGTTGTTTCACCCTTCATACGAGGCCAATAAAATAGTTTTCTAAGTGTCATTATCGTTTTCTAGTATCCTGGATGACCAGAATACGATTTCTTATGCACTTCATCCAAGACTGTTATCTTTAACTCTAACACATATGGTATGTAAAGTCTGTTTTTAAATCATAATAGTCCATTTTTGTCGATACTTAGATATGGTTTGTTTGAGTTTGTTGTACTGTTTTTGTAATTCTGCCATTATCTTAGTGTAATTATCATCGTTAATACTTGTCGTACTTATTCTCTGTTCCAAATAACCCATGGACTCTTCTGCTTAAAGCATCTGCTACCTTATTTTTCTTACCCTTGATATGTCTTACCTCAAAGTTGAATTCGCTCAAAAAGGCTAGCCATCTTGCTTTCCTTGCATTGAGATATGCCTGGATAAGAAGATATTTCACACAACTATTATCTATCAATAATAGAAATTTTTGGCCAATTATGTAGTGTCGCCACATTTTTAAGGCATGTATTACCTCTACTAATTCTACGTCATGAGTGACGTAGTATCACTCATGCTCCTTTAATTTCTAGGACTCATAACAAATAGTGTGTCCTTCTTGAGTTAGGACACCACCTAGTCCTTCCTTACTCGTATCAACACATACGGTAAAGTCTTTATCTGGGTCTGCTACCTTTAAAATGGGTGCGGTTGTCAACAATTCCTTCAACTTGTTAAAACTATCTTGACACTTATGTGACCAGTTAAACTTGGTCCCTTTCTTTTGTAATGATGTGATCGGGTAGGCTATTTTGGAAAACCCCTATATAAATATGTGATAATATCCAGTGATTCCCATGAATGACCGAATAACCACTACATCTTTAGGTATCGACCATTCCATGATGGCTCTTATTTTCTCAGGGTTGATTGCAATGCCTTATGCAAAAATTACATGTCCTAGGTACTGTATTTTATTTTGATAAAAATCACACTTATTGAATTTAGCATACAGTTTGTGCTTCCTCAAAGTTTGTAGAACTATTCTTAAGTGTTCTTCATGTTCTTCTTTTGTTTCAGAATAGACCAGAATATCGTCGATAAATACGAGTACAAACTTGTCTAAGTACTGATTGAAAATACTGTTCATTAGACACATAAATGTGGCTGGTGCGTTAGTAAGTCCGAAAGGTATAACTACAAATTCGTAGTGTTTGTATCTTGTTTGAAAAGTTTTTTTTCTTATGTCCTCCTCTTTTATCCTAACTTGGTGATAACCGGATCGTAAATCCAACTTCGAAAAGATCTTGGCCCCACCTACTTGATCGAACAGATCATTTATCCTAGGTAAGTGGTACTTGTTCTTAATCATCATTTTGTTCAATTGTCTATAATTGATGCATAGTCTTAGAGTACAGTCTTTTTTTTTCACAAAGAGGACTGGTGCTCCCCATGGTGAAACATTTGTTCTAATATACTCTTTGTCCAATAATTCTTGTAGTTGTATTTTTAATTCCGTCAATTCTGGTAAACTCATTCGGTAAGGTGTCTTAGAGATAGGGGTTGAACTAGGTAGAAAGTCTATAGAAAAGTCTATTTCCTTTCTAGGAGGTAATTCAGTTATTTCATCAACAAACACGTCTCGGAATTCACATAAAACAACAAAGTCTTCCAAGTTGGGCTTATCTTCGTTTTCTAACAGATTCGTTATTTGGATGGCGTAAACTTGACAACCTTTTCTCATGCATTTCTTGAATTGCATTTTTGTGACTTGTCTAACTGATATTGGTTTCGGTATACCTTGGGTTGTTCTAGTAGTGTCATAATCGCCTTTATACTTAAGTGTCTTTTCATAACAGTCTAGTATTACTTTGTGCTTTTCCAACCAATCCATTATGATAATCACATCATAAGATACTAGTGGTAGAATATTCAGATTTGTTCTTATGTTTTGACCGTCTAAACTGAACTCAAAATCAGAAATAAAGTCAACCACTTTCCTTTTAGTTCCTGTTGCTAGTTATACCAGCCATGATTTTGCATGTTTCATTTTCTTAAGTTTATTTGACTCTAACACACCAGGAGTGATATAACTTAACGTATCTCCAGGATCAATTAAAACAAAAATATGAGTGTTATTGATTTTACCTTCGATTTCCACCACAGAAGATTGGTGGTCAACTTGCCGACAGTCTACGGCCGCATTGATTCGATGCAAGATTCTGCCTACATCACCCGCCATCAAAGCTTCCTGCAAATTATGAAAAACAGTTATGTTTGATGAATTAAAACGTGGTCAGTTCCTCCTCATATGAGGTTCTCCATATTCCCATCATTTTAACAGTTCCTGGGGGCTTTCCCCAAACTTCTTTATTCCCAAGTTTACCAGTTTACCGCCTCCTTGTGTCCTTGGTTGGTTTGAGTGAAAATATTTCCTTGGAAAGATTTTTGTTGCATTCCGATAAGGGGTCGGTTGGTATCTCTTCTTTCGTTGGTTCAATCGGTCTTGTTTCTTATCCTTCCAAGCTTTGGGAAATTATGTCCATTGTTTGTATTGATCATAACACATTCAGGATTTTCTAAATACTTCACTCAGAGTCTTGGGATTATCAAACTCAATTTTGGCCCTGTAAGACTGTGGTAAACAACTTAGAAACTTCTAAATTTTTACTTTATCCTCCCAGATATAAGGTACGAACCTTAGTAATTCCATGAATTTACTTATCATATCTTCCATCGACATTTGACCAAGTCGTAACTCATAGAATTATTTCATTTTTCTTTCATAGTATCTTTTGTATAGGTACTGTTTCTTAAAGTATTTCTTAAATTCAAACCATTCCATATGTTTCTCCTTTAGGCCCTTGGCCAATTTCAGATCTTGCCACCAAATGCTGGCTTTCCCTTTCAGATTGTAAATGGCCATTCTAACCTTCATATTGCTGGAATAGTTATATATATGGAAATATTTTTTTATGTCTAATAACCATGCCTCGGCTTCCTCCCCGGTTCTAGACTCCCCATCAAGGGTAGCTAGTTTAATTTTCTTAAATTCTCCTTCAAGGTGGTCTACCTTTTTTCTTTTTCTATCTATTTTTGTTTTATCCTTAGCTAAGGGTGTACCTTCAGATGAGTTGTCCCTTTTTTCTGCTTCTGGACCAGAATTCTTGGAGGCCCTTTTATTGAACTCTTCTTCCTAGTTGTCATCCTTTAGGGATTTATTTGTCACTATACTTCACAGCAGGACTTCATTTATTTCCTATTGCTCCTTTTGTGCTTTCTTCAGTCTCTCATTGTCGGCTTTGAAAACCTGCAGCTCGACAATGAGATTCCTCATCATTTCCAGAACTTCAGTAGGTGAGATAATGTCACTATTTTGTCTTGGTTATTCTGGATGTCTTTGTTCAGGATTCCCATCAAGTCTGATTTCTGCATCATCCTAGGCTTCCATGATTAATCACAAAACAAAAAGGGTTTTTATGTTTGTAAAAATTAGGGTTTTGTTAGTTTTATATAAACAAAATTATGTGATAAGTAAATAAGATGGCCCTATTCAAGGTCCAAGTGTTGTAACCTTTTCTTTGATACCATATGTAATGTACCTCAAATTTGACATAATTTGTTTTTTTTCTAAGGCGTACCAATCTCCATTTTTGCTTAAAAAACTTCATAACGAAGGGGTGGTGGTGTTCATTATGATTACAGATTTATATGCTACCTGTCACATGAGAACAATCTTACACTAGACTGACTTAGAACTTTGTCTAAGGGTCTCTCCAAAATTTCTAGTACCTTTCTTCAACAAATATATTGTACCCATAGATATAAAATACATAAACATATACCCATCTATACAATAATGTATATTTAGGACTTGAATCCTAACTTTCCCATTTGATATTTGATTATTCATTCTTGCGCACAAATCTATAACATTGACTTTGTAAACTATAGACTCCTTTCCCAAAATGTGTGAATCTCCATCGTATAACACGTTACCCATAATAACCTAGCCACGCGTTAATATCGTGGTACTTGTTTAAGCTAGCATTATCACTAGGGATTAAGCGTTTAGCGCAAGGGACAAGGTTATAATTCGGTGGAACATAATCTAACTAACAGTTTTCAAGTAGTTACTGGGCTATGGTTAAGTTTCCAACCATAACCAGAATGACCAAAATGGTTCGGTCTAAACCTAACTCGTCTGCACTTAAATCTTCCCCATAACTGAGCATTAAGTAAAGTGACAGGAGAAAACTGGCAAGACTTAAAGACCCTTCCTGCGATATTGATTAGAGGTCTGGTGGCATACTCCCAGGGTTAATGTTCGGCCTTCATGCCCACTATGCTTTCTCCACCTCAGGCCGGTCACATGGCCTCAACCCGTATCCTTTACTTACCCATTACTCGGGCTGTTGGAAAATTCTTCCAACATTGTTTTCCTTGTTACACTCAAATCTTGTGTAAACAAAGGATTCGTTCATATGACCTTTGTTACTCTCAACCCAAACTAACAATCAACCATGGGATACTGGACTATCGTCGATGTCGGAGTGCCTACAGAGACCCTGGTTGGAGACTTTGAAAGGTAAGCGTATTCTATACTCATTATTTTCGTTATCCTGTGAAGTTACCTTGTCTAGAAGTATATATATAGATTTTACCTGTATCTCCTCAAATGATTGAAACCTTTGTAAATACTTAAAACTTGTTTGAAAGGTCCTTGAATTTTGGATTCGATTGAGGTTGGCTCTGTCATTTCATAAATTATTTTCTTTCGTCCTCCACCAGGAAAGTAATGAAGACTTTTCTTTTGAACCCTGAGTGTTTTAATATTAGGAGGTCCTTTGTGTCTTAACACCATGGACAAAGTTGTAACTCTATGCTTAGATAAAATAAGGTCATACGAGGATTCTTCGTCGAGCTTGGGGTTTGAATCTCCCCTATATAGTCAATCATTTTCTATCGGGCGTTATTGAATTTTTGGTATGAGCAAGTCATATTTTCAAAGTATTGAATCTTTATAGTTTCCCAACCTTCCCGTAAGGAGTCATGGCATACTGGGTTCTCCCCTGAAATATTTACTGTAAGATAAATTAGTTGTTCTTTACTATTCAAAGAATAGGGATATCCACGAAAGTTCTAAACTGTAGCTCAAGCGTTTAGGAGAGGTGATGATTCCACTGCGCGACATTACTTCACAAAGTGTTTAACGAATTTTCCTAATAGGGCAATTCCATAAGCATTCCACGATACTTGCCTTTCCAAAATCTTGAACTCTGTTGACTCTCATTTGTTTATTAAGGTCGGTCATCCACCTCTAGCAGTTATTACAGGGCAAGGGTGAATCATGCTTGCAATAGTTCTGTAATTTTATACTATTTTGGTAGTGTAGAATCTTTGTATGGTTTTAAATCATTTTAAAGTTACAGTGCCTTATAAGTTTTTCTTTTGATTGTTAATGAATTGTTTGCATCAATATAATGATGGGACCTCCTAATGTTTGCGAGATACCCATTAGTTTGACCTCGACCCACTTTCCCTTCCATTTTGTGGGCGTTCTCCTCGACCGAGTGGTGATACGTCTGATTCAGATCGTAAGTTAAGTGATGATGCATTTTTATGGATATCGAGTTTTTTGTAGCATAAATTTTGTCTTATATTTTCCTTAATCTAGTTCTATTTCAAAGTTCCAATGGTTTGTCATTCTCATTACTGTTTGTACTTCCTCGCACGGTTTCTTGCTCACAAGTATTTCGACTCGGAGTCGTGCAATGTGAAGAAAAATGTAATCGGGTTCTAAGTTATCACTTCAACTTCTTACATCTTCCACTGAGTGCTTCGATTTGGATATAGTCATCGTGAGTAGAGATGCTAGATTTTTATGGCGCATGATTTAATTATTTACTTGGGTTTTTATTTAATAGAAGAATCCCTAAGGGTTGCACCGTTAACTCTGTAACGAACAATTAAAGTCGATTTTACTGAATGCGACCATTCGGTCAATTTCCTGTTGGCAAATTGTGCAAGATATTGTTAGGGTTTTAGGCTGGGTACCTATTCTCAGTTATTACTGAATATGCGAATGCTTATTACAATTAATTTCTAGACTGTGAGTCTATGATAATTCAAAGATTGTACATACTATTTTAATTTTTTAGTAATTGTCATCGAAATCAACAATGTTATTTAGTTCTTTGATTTCATTATTGTCAGGGTATTATAATTCATGGTTAACGGAGCCTGCGAAATTTCCAGATATATGTATTTCTATTTATGGGATTCCAAATAGTCTTTGAGTTTTGTCGGCCCTCGCGCCTTTAGCACTTAGTCACAGATCTCTGTAGTATTTGAAAAACCTTTGACTTGTTTTAATTCCAGGACATCATGTATGATCAATTAGACCTAATCGCCTTCTGTTTTATCAAGAATACTTACGGATATATATATATATATATATATATATATATATATATATATATATATATATATATATATATATATATATATATATNCATGGTCATATGTAGAGTTGTCTCCTATTCCACTATATCCATTTACAACAATAGTGTAAACTGGACAGGGTACCTCAAGCAAAACAATGATAACTCATAGGAAATATATGCATCTGTATTATATTCGAGATACCAGTTTTGTCTCTAACATAAAATCAATACTGGTAGAGGTTTATTCTACATCTGTCCCATCAATCATAGTTTTAACTCTTCACCATAAATCACACAGTAATTTACTAACTCTACTCTTTAGTTATTTGCATCAAAATGAATTCTTAATTAAAGGACTCTCAATAGAAATGATTCAACTAGAAATATATATATATATATATATATTTGTATTCTGACATTCATTCAAGAAAGAGACATATAACTAGGAAAGAGTAGAAGAACATATCTGAACCAATTCTCCGAAAGACAAAGGGAACAACCATGTTCCTCCCAACCTGAGAATAGGACAGCCAAATCACTTGTCCTTTTTACCTCCTAGCTTGACCATGAATCCATGAGGGAAAACTTGGAATTTCCTCTTCAGCAATGTCTTCCTCTGTCAGTCATCTTATCCTTGCCTCACACTCAACAAATAGTTATCATAACAGGAAGCAATCAATAGTTCTTTTCCCCAGCATACTAGACAACGTCTTGCCTCCTCACATATGCCATATATCAAAAATTCCTTTTCTCCTAGGTCTTTTCACTCCCTTGGGAATTTTCACAGATTTCTAAATCTCTAATTTTCAAGGGCTTCCAATGGCCAAATTCCCTATTTTCCACTTGTAACAATCATCCTTGAGGTAGTTCCAACATGCTCCCCACTCATGGAGTCATGGTCAACTTATTTTAACATGGTCGTTCCATTTGTCCTCCTGCAATAATTATAAAATATTTTGTTTTCATACAAATGTCATAGTCAAATAGTTAATTGGGTCAAATCATTTTTCTTCCCAACAGTCATAATCATTAATTACAATTTACTAAATTCAAAATTCGGAATTGCCATAAATGGCAAAAATTTTCCAAATTCGAATTTACCAAAAACAGAATAATTTTCCTAACAACTTTCAAATTCAGAAATAATTTATTTTTGGGAATGTCACAAAATCTTGGCATAAAAAGATTATCTATGCATTGTGGGCAGATCAGGTTACCACCAAGAATTCCATCTCAACGTCGCCTTTCCAGATTGTATATGGCGTAAATACAATTTTTCCTACCACGGGTGGGTTTCCCATCATAAAAATGTTGCAAGAGAAGGAGGCCAAGCCAAATGGTGTGCAGAGAAGAATAAATTAGTTGTTTCACACAAAAAAGATGAGGGAACAAGTGTACAATCAATCACAACTCCACCAGGAAAAGATGAAGAAATCCTTTGACAAGAATTCCAAGCCAGAGGAATTTCGGTTGGTTGATCTATTGTTGAGATGGGACGCGAGAAATGAGGACAAAAGAAAGCATGGAAAGTTTGATAACCTGTGGGTGAGTCCATTCAGAATTGGTGCACATCGCGAAAATAATGCTTATTTTATGGAAGAACTAAATGGGGAGTGTGTTGCTTGGGGGCCTATAAATGACAGGTTCCTCAAACATTATATGATGAAATAAATTCCATTTAATTCATTTGTCATTGTAAATAGTCATTTTATTTTTGTGTCAAGTCAGTAGGTCAGCAGAAAATTGAAGCCCGAAGTGAAGGCCCTGAGTTTTATGCTGAGCCTTTTAGAAGCTGCATCGATAGGCTTAGGTTGCGTCCTGTTTTTCATATTGCAGTGTCGAATATTTGAAATAAGTCACAATGGTTAGGCACCTGGTCTACTATTATTTGCTACCTCATAGGGAGGATAGCATCCCCGTTGGAGCCAGTTGTTAGCACTGCCATTTTTATTTCAATTAGAGTTTTTTTTCAGTCCAGTTATAACCCATGTGTCAAAACAAGTGAAGTCAGATACGCATCAATGAAGGGGTCGAAGTCAGCAAGTGGTTGGTTGGCCCTTGGAAGCGGGAAGGGATGTCAAATTCTAAACATACGTGAATGGTATGGGTATGTTGTTCCCAGAAATTCGGGTCTTGTCAAAGTTAGTCTCTACGTGCCCCAGGTTGAGTCAAGTAGTTAATGGAGGTCGCATCGGCAGGTGTTGTAACTATTATCAGTTCATCATGAAGGTCGAAGGAATGAAAAATTGTGGCATTCACATCACGTATGCCCTGCAACCCTTATCGCCTGTACCTTATGCGCAGGGATGTGTTATGGAAAATCTACGGTTCAATTAGAAACATCTAGTGGCCATTAATTCAGTGTTCTTTGGCACGGTTCTTCCTTCCGCCCGATCTGTTATAAACCCCAGAGGTTCTACACCCATTTTTTTCGTGAAATCAGATTCAAGCTTTGTTTGTAAGTTTTCTCGTAAGCCCAAGTAGATCGAATTATCCATCTTGGGAATCCACCTGATATATTGCGCATAAGACAAATATCAGTCACGTCGTGGAGACCTATCAAAACATGAATAAGGGTACACGTAGTGGCAAGATCGCTACACCCGATCCCCAAAGTTATTAGGATTCATTCTCACTCAAAACAAGTGTCCCCAAGGATGAAAAAGGAATTTTCCCTTTACCCACGGGAACGATGACATCACACCACGCAAAACTTGGAGCGGAAGGAACTGTGTAAGCAGGAAGGACAGTGGAATCCCTGTCTCCCCAACAACACATACCTCGGAGAAGGGGAAGTCCAAGGAAGAACAAGGAAAATGGAGAAACTTGAATCTCATATGAGCCGCGTGCACGACTGATCGTTGAACAATTACTTATGCACATTGTAGACCTGGAGCCTTTGGAAGGTACAAGCTGAGAAAGTAGGAGAAGAACGAGGAGGATGGATTCCGTGGGTACAAATTATCAAGAGACATCTCAGCAGCTGAAGAAAGCGAAGCTAGCCATTGCCGAATTGTAGCAAGAAAACATGGAGCTGAGACAACAACTGGTGAGAAATACTATGGAAGCATCAACACCACAAGGTCACGAAGGGAATGTGACATGGCTCAAAAGACAGCTCAGAGAGGTGCAGGACATGATTTTACAGCTACGTGAAGCACAACGACTGTCAAAAGAAAGGTATGCCAAACACTCGAGAGAATGTGAAGCGACCAAAGAGATATCCCATGTAGCTCTCGCCAGTGAGGAGAAGAAACAAGATTAGCCAAGTTCATTCATGTATTCGCAAACAGAAAGAAAATCTTGACAATTTTGAAGGAGACATTACCCAAGACATTTTTCCATTTAAATAATGGTTGTGACTGTCTACAGCCACTTGTCGTGCACACTTCCCCTAGAAAATGAGTGCACGATATAAAATTAAAGCCGTTACAGCAAACAACGGGACTCTGAAAAACACTTTTCCACTCAGACATCTGGTCGAAGGAAAGCATTGACACAACATTCCCCATGAAAATACCTAATCGATAATTGAATCCCCATGGTGGATTGCAAACAATCATGATGTAGCCATATGTATTCGTTATCTATTTTTGGAAAACGTCATGTGAAGAGTTTTGTAACGTAGAACAGTCAGTTTCCTAGTTTCTAGAGATAACAATTAGAAGAGTAGGGTAGCCCAAGCGGTGCCCTCATTTATATATTTGATCTTTTTGATGCAATCCAGGTTTGTTAGAAAAATTAGTATAGACAGTAACTATTGTATGTAATTTGAGTCCGATTGAAACTTAATGAAAAAGTCTTGTAGCTTGATGAAAAGATTCTAATTGTAGCAGTTGGATGTATTTTTTCCCTTTCCTGTATACGTGCTTCCTGTTTTCTTTATTCATATCCTTTTCTATTTAAATCGGAATGAAATTTCGAACCTGTGGATTCGCTACACAGTGTGCCTTGTTCACGCTATTTAGACAAAACAATTTTCTTCTAAAAGTTAACTCTAAAGTCATCCGCATCGGTGCTCTGAGTTACTTCCTATGTTTTCTCCTCACCACATATTATGATTTTCCACTGAATATTGTTTCTCGCTTAGCCTTATCCTCTCAAGTTGAGTCACTGAGTCATTTGTTTCTGTCATTTTTCTCAAATCGACTCCATAGAACAAAGTATTACTTTCTTGTGCCAATATAACCAGAACCCATTATTTCAAAGGTATTAAATGTATCCATGTCTTTAAATCCATATCCCACGCAGAGACAGAGTCTCCCAAGAGATCCCTTTGTAGGTCCGAAAGGCTATTTTTGGGCCTCAAAGTTGTTTGAAACAGTTATCTCTTTCATTCTTTTATCATCCAAACAGATTTATAGAGTGCTAACATATTATAATTAAACATCCCATGGATTACATTCAAGGACTAATTTCTTATCGTCAAACAATCAACTCTAATCTCATCTGTTTGCGACTGAAAGAATACTAGACAAAGCATTTTCGCATTTTGTTTTCAAGGACCTCTTTTACATCTCAATGGGGTTCATGGATGATGCAATGTCAATATCACACATGATTTCATCCACATTGATATCTATGGATTTCTCTTCTGATGGATATGTATCTTGCGAAAGAAATATATAAAAAATTAATATCGAAATGAAACCAATAGACTCACCAAAAAAACATAATAATACAACATATTTAATTTGTACAATTACTATGAGTTATACATACTGCCTCGAGTATGGTGTCCTCTTATCCACCGGGGACTTCCGGATAGGTGAATATCCTATCGGTTTCTAGACCCCTAATACCAAGACAAAAACATACAAATGGACACTAACATCCCTTTGAATTCAATTACCTAATCAGAAAGATAAAGATAAGGAAGAAAGTGTGATGCACCTTATTCCATGGTTCATCCTTGCTTCCTCCAATCTGAGCTTGATCTCCAAAATATTCATCGCCACTTGATACCTGCAATGGAATGGAAAACAAAAATACAAAGAACTCCTACTCTACTCTATAAGATTAGACTAATCAAATTCATCTATCAAGATCGATATCATATGAAAGAATACACAATCTTGAAGGGAATAGGCCAAGTAATATTGATGATAACTTTAAAGAGATACTCATAATCTGTAGATGAAGTTGCAGCAACCTCTCCAAGTCATCCTCGTCTAGCCCTTGCATGATGCTCCCAATATCATAAGTTTAATATCCAAAAGCTTCCTCCCAATATCATAAGTTTGATACCTCAAGCTTGCCTCTCCTTCTCCATGAAAATCCTGCATTATATAGGATTTGACAGGTTAACCACCATGGAGAGGATCACTCATTAGATCCACTAAAATGGGATCTCCAAGATATTTAGGGAGAAAATATATCTTCAAGGATTTTAGGGAGGAAATATGTAACGTCCTCGACCACCTAGGTCGGCCCACGATACACAAGGGAACACTTTTGTTCTCTCTGCGGAACATATTGTAACATACCCAACATCCAACTGAGCTATGCCATGTAATGTTTTCAAACTGCATGCAATTAAAACATATACACACAGAACTCTTGTGGAAATTTATATATATAATGTAAACAGAAAAATGCATTATGTAATTGCACGGAGTCATATTGAATTAATAGTAAACACATACATGCAACATATACAGGAAATACCCATAAATATAAAGACAATTATAACCACACATAGGTTAAACACATAAATAACAATGAAGCATGTAATTTCATCACATAGTTGACACTTATCTTAGTAAGAATATCACCAACTGCATGGAGACCTTCCATGAACCTCCTAGCATTAGACCACACTTCTCATCACTCTCAAGAGTGGGTCACCCCCAAGATAGGACTAAACTCCACCCAGGTAAAATGGATTACTAACCAGGTTACGACTCATAGAAAAAAGGAAAGACTTTGTCACAAGTTCCCACTCAAACTAACATCCTATAGTCCCTCATTCCCCACACGCCTTTACCACCCTAGGAAGTGTGCCCCTTCTCTCCTCAACATTCCTTTGGCTACCCCACTTCCTTTCCTGGCTTCAGCAATAGGCCAAACAGGAAGTCTCAGAGACTTGTAGTTGCATTTTAGCACCTTCAATAAATGAATTCCCAGCAATTATCTCACCCAGAGAGGAATTTCTCATGGGCCTGACAACCCACCTCTTCAATATTCCATGGGCCTGACAACTCGCTTCTTCAGTCCATCTCCCAAGCTAACCAGCTACACCAACAAGTATGGCTATGGATACAGGTTCAGGTACATTCATGAAGGTACGAAGGATAGATCAATGGGTGAGTGAATGATCCTCGAAAAATGGTTGAGTGATGGAAGGAATCCTAGCCATAATTATGGAAAATGAACTAATTCCAAACAATATGTATGCATGTACCCAACTTGACACTTGTCATGTTGGGAGCTACTTTGGCCCACTTTTCCCCAACATTATAACTTATGATAAAATAATTATCCATAATTTATCCTTAAGAAATATTAATATAATACTCCTTTTTGGCTTAAGATCCCTAGCTTAGCCCATTTTCCTTAACTTGTATCCCCCACCCTTTCCCTAACTAGTGGATTTTAGTCCCCCATATATTTTATCATGGTCAGTCTACGCGCAACGATGTAATTTATATTAATGGTGAGACATATACAAAAATAGGCTCACTGGCCTTTCACATCTAGGCTCTCCAGCCTAATCATCACAAAACTACCTCACCATCCTAGCAAACGCAACATAGACATAAAGGCACCCTGGCCTCAAAATCGTTCGCACTTAAGTTGTTGTGCGTGGTATACTGGAATGTGCACACTTCCTCATTTTACTACGCAGTACATGCGGGCAATATCCCATGAAAGGTGCATACAAAAATGATATCAAACAACTCACCAGCGTAAGTGCATTTTCATTTTACATTTACAATTGGGTTCGGCCTAGGGATATTACAAAATACCTCTCAAGGATTTTAGGGAGGAAATATCTCTCAAGTATTTTAAGAAGGAAATATTTAAACCATCCAAGAGATCCTCAACCTCCCCTTAAAAATAGGAAACCAAATGTGAGGTGGATGCTCACACTAAATTAATTTCCTTTTCATGAATATTAATAATTAATTCATCTGCACATAGTATTTTAACCTTCATATAATATATTTCTCCTCCACATTGACTAGGGATTGTGACATATGTTATTTCATGGTGTCGAGGTGTATGCAACACTTATAAAGGTTCATATCAAACTTATAGGACACTTGAGAAATTTAGGGAGAGGTACCTAGGTGTGGAAATTTGATGTGTAACAGTATGCCCCCTAAAGTCTGAGGTCAGAAGAGAAACTGATGGCCAAAACAATTTATAATTATTCAATTCAAGGGCGTGGAGTTGGAGAACCTGGAAGAAGCTACAAACAACCATCAAACAATATTAATATATGTTCCATTTCTAAGGCACACATACCTATGCTCAGAATACGAGATGACTCAAAGCATGGCCACGAACCAATACATTGTGGATCCATGAAAAATATTGATTAAGGATATGGCCACCAAAGATACAATGTGGATTCATACCTCCATGACATGAACTGATTGTACCCGCGAAAAATACACAGTGGAGCTACGAAATGATAAAATATAGCCACAAACCAATACAATGTGGATCTATGTCATAGTATATATATCAACATGCTCAAATGATCTCCTTTCGCAGCTTGGGAAAAGAACATATCAGAGTGAACACTCAATCAAGGGTCTTCTTCCCAATCCATATGTGGTGCGAATATAGCCATGTGAATAGATGTTTTTATGTCGAAAATGGTAGAAACCACTTCATTTCTAGTCATTGAGGCAAGTAGTTAACAAGTACGATGGAAATCACCAGTGATGTTAATGACTCCCAAGGTACCCTAGTACAATCCAATGAATTTGAATAAATGAGTTGAAGTCGAACATTCATGGAATCATTCGATGAGATGTCAATGATGTAAACCTACTTTTGGAAGTGAGGAGGCCTACCATTTAGGCATGCAGGTCCCAAGGTACCAGTTGGTTTCTAAGTCTAATTCTCGGATGATGTGTTGAACTTAATAGGAAAAGACTCGTCAAAGAATATCCTTGATGTATCCCCCATCAACGACACAAAAATGACACCGGAAATTGATGTATTATGGTGAATTGAATGAGTGTGGAATGACACAAGAAATGGAAATTGGCATTACTACAGATGGATGGTTTGAAGTGAAACTTCCATTGAACATTATGAGGCACGAAAACTGACTTAGCATCATTGACTCGACGAGTACGAAGAATGTAATGTGACAACAATAAGAACACTCTTCGACTAAATGAAAAAGTATGGAAACACATGGAATTGGTATGACTCAGAGACAAGTAGATTACCCAACTATAAGACAAGATGCAAACAAGGGCCATGTTCAACGGAAAAAAAGGATGCCATAAAGGATTCTCAAAAACTTGACCCACTTCCTTCAATTTTTCCCCCACCCAGATAGACGAGTACCTCTTTTTCATTTAACGAGATCAAGGAGGGCAACCCATGCTCAATATAACTCACCTTCGGTAAGTTCCTCTTCCTTTGTTTAATGACCTGGAAGAAGTAAGGGTTTGTTCCCATATGGGCCATTCAATGTGTAGTTTAGCGAGTCCAGAGAAGGATAAATCGGTGGTTTTCATGTTTAGAGAATTTGAAAAGAACTTAAAAAAGAATCTAGGGTTGTCCTTTTTTGTAATTTTAGTCTCGCGAGGCCGAAAAATAGATAAACTACCACTCAAAAGATTCCCTTTCAAACCTTTTAACGAGTGTGAAAGGAAGAAATATCACTCGAAAATATTTTAATGTTTAGAGAGTGTGAAAAGAGATTAAAGGAGACTCTAGGGGGGTTCCTTTTTCGTATAACCTTTACGAGTCTGAAAATTTGATAAAACTATACTCGGTCACATTCTCATGTATTTAAGACCACAAGAAATAACAAAGACTAAGTTCGGTATTGGTTTCATATTTACACAAGCTTGAAACAAAATTAAACTATGCCTGTAATTTCCAAACATAATTTCCAAAGGTTTTGACGGATATCCATGGATGGTTGGTACTCTGCCCCCAACTTGTGAATCTAGCAGATTAAATCCAAAATGATAATCAATTGTTTGAGATATTCCCCCCAAGTTTCATTTCATTCACCAACTTTGAGGTTGTCACCAATTTCTGTATTAGATGGAGAAAAAGGATAAGGGTGGATGAAATGAAGGTTCAAAAATGAGACCTAACGAAATACTTGACTCAACATCTATGAGATCTAGCTAAATAATCGACTTGATATCTACGATATCTAGTGAAAAGACTTGACTTGATAGGAGATATGATTTTTTCATGCTTTAATGAGATTGATGCAGGAAAAGAACTATGCTCAAAACCTCTGTTTCATTTTTTAATGAGCTTGCCATAGAGAAGAAAAACTATGCTCAAGACCTTTGTTTCATTTTTTAATGAGCTTTCCACAGAGAAGCAAAAACTGTGCTCGTAACCTCTCCTTGATCATGGCTTACAAGAGGACAATGCTATGGAAGGAATACATGTAAAAGGAAAAATGTCAGTCATGGCTTCCATGATATCTTTGCTAGATGGAAGAAAAACACTCCAGAAGGAATACATGTCGATGAACTCGATAAGGGTAGGGAGATTTGGCTCTAATATCTTTATTGAAGAGATGACCATGTCAACTACCAGTTCTAAGTCAGGAGAAGGGATAGGTTCCCTCTTGTGCGAGGTTGAACGCATGGGGAAGGTCGTTACATAATTGACCTGCGGTGGGGAGGACATCACTGACATGTATGAAACGTTCAGGGAAGGTGGATGGTTGACCATCGGATGATGGTTAATGAATGAAATATGGTCAACCGTTACTATGTTTATGTTTTGAGGTAAACACGTCACTCGAAAGAGAGTGGACACAAAATACCTCATAATGTAGACATAGTCTTGCCCAAGGAGAAGTTTAAAGTCCAAAGGGTCTTGAACTACCATCACATCAACGTAGACCATTTTTCCTCCCTAAGTAAATGGAAATTGAGGAAGGATCCCTAAATGTTGACTAACTCTTCCGTCAAAGGTCAACAAATTCTGAGTTACGGGCGCAAGCTTCGAGGAACCAAAATCTTGTCGAGCATTCATGGATAATATGCTAATAGAAGAACCTTCATCTATTATAGTGATAGGAATATTCCTATCAAAAACTTGCATGGTGGTTTGGAAAGGAACATAAGAGGGAAGACGAGGTTCTATCAAATGATTCCAATTAATAGAAATAATTTAATTGCTTGAAGGGGGTTCCATTGGGATGGGCGGAGTGAGCCCTTGTCTAGGTGAATCAGTATTAATGAGGTAGACCTAAGCGACATCCTCACACTTTGAATGAGTAGTGGGATCAACCGATGATGGAACCGGGTTGACCACTTTAGTTGCACTCTTCAAGGGAGGAGTGGAATTGACCAACGACCGAACCGGATTGACCACTTTGGTTAAACTCTTTTGAGGGAGGAGTGGGATCGATTGATGACGGAACCAAATTGACCACTTTGGCATTCTTTAAGGGAGGAGTGGGGCTAATCGATGAAAGAACTGGATCAGTCACTTTGGCAATCTTAAAGGGAGGAGTGGGGATGATCAATGAAAAAACTAGATCAGTCACTTGGGTTTCACTATTCAGATAAAGAGTGGGGTTGATCAATGAAAAAACTGGATCAGTCACTTGAGTTTCACTGTTTAGATCAAGAGTGGGGTTGATCGATGATGGAACTATATCAACTACTTGGGTTTTTGGTTGAACCGATGATGAAACTAGATTGACCACCTAATCAACTGGACTAACTGGGGATGGAACCAGATTGACTAGTCCATCAACTAACGATGGGTTGGGAGATATCTTATGATAACCAGTTGGAAGTTGAATCTTTTTGAAAATATAAGAAGCCTCATCCATACGAGAGAAAAAGTCAGAGTAATGATCACCTTCACATAACAAGCAAGGAAATTTGACAGTTCTATTATTCTTACCAACTTTAATGTCACTAGTTGACAGGGTGTCACCCGCATGTCCCGTCGGGGATAATGACGTGTAAGACCACATTTATAATACCTTAGGGATACCAGGACAATCCCTAATAAAGTGGTTACCCTTAAAAATCCTATAAGGGAATTTGGGTTTAGGATTATTAATTTTAGACTTGTCGACTTTATCAACACTCCCAGTACGATTAATCGTAGTTGGTTTCTTGGATCCAACATGATCTGATGTGGTTGGAGGCTTGGTCCCTTTCTTGTTTTTCTTCTTCTTCTCTTTTTGTTTCTTCTTCTTCTTATCAACTTGGCTACTCGCTTTAGAGCTTTCACTAGGTGAAGAAGGAGAAAGGGAAGGAAACTTGATGAGTGAAGAAGGAGAAAGGTCGACATGAGGTTGATATGTCAGTGGTGTTCTTACATCTGAAGCATTACATGCATCTGAAGCAATGGGAAGATTCAATATCACTGGAGTGGGGAAAAATAAAACCGGTAATCTGATTGTGAGTCCCAAAAGACTCAATGTGGCAATGCACAAAGGACCAACATTTTCAAAAGAAGGAAAGGAGAAAGGTTCCCCAGGAAAAGGGTTTCCTCTGTTAGTACTCCCAGGAGTTGATGCCATTGAAACTGACTTGACCTAAGGTCCACTAAGGAAAACAAACAACACATGCCATAAATATAAGAAGAAAATAATCAAACAAACCTTCCCAAAATAAAACCACTAGTTGGTGATGAAATCCAACATAATGAGATCAATATAGGAAGGGGTTTGGATAGAGAGGGTGGATAAGTTATGTTGGTGACCTACTTAATGGAATTACACTTTGGTGCAAGTTACCACACAATTTTACCCATGAGTGTAATCTCCAAAGAGACCAAGTGATTTTGACCAACGTCTGACCCAGGTACAATGAACACTCCCCTTCACTATCACCTTGTGCATCAACCCTACAGATACAGGCCACTAAGTTTACCAAATCGCAGTCAGTCTTTGGGTGGGTACAGTCAACATTCGAGAAGGAACGTATGGGCAGGATAACAAGTCCAAATTATTCAAGAGAACTGAAGACAAGTGGATCAAAATACTACTAAGAACCTCGAATGGATTCAGGATTTACGAAGCTCCGAGACCAAATGAAACCAGTTGTTTCTCAGGAATAACCCCCAATATACGATCTTTTTTCTACGTGGGTTAAGCTTGGGAGGGGAAATGTTCGCTTCTCTCCCACACACGACCTCGTTTTTAACCCCTATGACAGAGGAGGATCCCGTCTATGCTTATACGAACAATTGGATTTATTGCTCCCTAGCAAAATATTCTAAGTTTGTTTGACGGCTTTGGAAATTTATCCTCACAACCTATTCCAAATCCCTACACTTGCTAATGTAGGTTCGCTACCAAAAAATATAAAAGTATCTGATCAATTTTATAAGCAATTCATTTTAGGGTTGTTGTTTACTCAAGGGTGCGAAAGTGAAATTTATTATGTTGTAGACTCAACTCCAAAATAATGAAAAAAAATGAGATGCAAATATTTTTCTTCAATGAGTCCTACATACGGGATGGAGAAGAGGTTCAACTTTCTTCAACAAAAACACCCAATTCCCAAATGAAATCTTCTAAATGTAACCTAGTTATCTACACTACCAAAAACAAAGAATGCAACTATCTTCTTTGTTTGATTCTAATATCTAAAAAAAGCAAAAGAAAATCCTTTAACACTCCATTACCTTCAATCGAAATGAAAGAGTTGAATGAAGATACAAAAGGAAAGAAGAAAAAAGATTTCAAACAAAGCATGCACTCACAGGATAATGAGAACTAAAAGAATATGACTCACTCAATCAAGTACTCGACAATCGACAAGCATTCAAGGAGTACAAGAAATTTCAAAGAAGAATCCAAAAACTGATAGGGAGAAAGAGGAATCACTCAAAAGTCTTGACAAAACAAGTAGCAAGAAAGAGAAATCCAAGAGCATTTTTGGTAAGCATAATGTCTCAAATCATTCAAAAAGGAAGGATTTGAAAAGTTACTTAAGACCAATAAACCTTTGCATACCTTTTCAATCAGTCAGATAACCATAAACTTTGCAAGATTCAAACCAAACCAAGAAAAACAAGCCAAATCAATATCACAATTTGGAAAAGGTCGCAAGCTCAAAAAAGAAAAAGAAAAAAAGTGATAAGTACCAAATCTTCAACACAAACAAATCCACAAGCCAAAGTACACACTATGGGAAAAAATCTATGCAAGATAAACTATGAAAAACTAAGCAGAAAAGGGTAGAAATCAACAAAAAAGGAGATCAACGCTCTTTTTTTCAAGGGTACAGAGCATTTTAGCACTATGATATACACTGTAGGGGAGCATTGATTATAGATCAATGCTCTGATATACACTCTAAGGGAGTGCTACCTTTCCTAAAAACTCATAATAGAGGCTTAAAACTCAAACAAATTCACCTAGAATTCCCATAATTTTGTGAAATTGCCAATGAAGAGGGGAGAAAGGAAATAGATCAGGAACAAACAATAAAAATGATATAAAAGTTGGAAAAAGGAAGATACAATCCAAGGAAATACAATTCAATGTCCTTCCCCAGTGGAGTCGCCAATTTTTGTTATGGGAAAATTCTCTTGGGAGAAGGTGAATATCCTCTGGGATTCTAGACCCCTAATACCAAGACAAAAACATACAAATGGACACTAAAATACCTTTGAATTCAATTACCTAATCAAAAAGAGAAAGAGAAGGAATAAAGTTTGATGCACCTTATTCTGTGGTTCGTCCTCACTTCCTCCAATCTAATCTTTTGATCTCCAAACTCTTCAGCACCAATCGATACCTACAATGAAATGGACAACAAAAGGACAAAGAAATACTACTCTACTCTACAAGATTAGAATAATGAAATTCATCTATCAATATCGACAATCATATGAAACAATACACAATCTTGAAGGGAATAGTCCAAGTAATATTCATGAGAACTTTAAAGAGATACTTACAATCTGTATATGAAGTTGAAACATCCTCTTCAAGTCCTTCTAGTCTAGCCCTTGGACGATGCTCCCAAGATCATAAGTTCAATATCAAAAAGCTTCCTCCCAAGATCATAAGTTTGATACCTCAAATCTACCTCTCCTTCTCCATGGAAAGCCTTCATTATATAGGATTTGGAGACTTAACTGCCATGGAGAGGATCACTCATCAGATCCACTAAAATGGGATCTCCAAAATATTTAGGGAGAAAATAACCCTTCAAGGATTTTAGGGAGGAGATATCTCTCAAGGATTTTAGGGAGGAAATATCTCTCAAGAATTTTAAGGAGTAAATATTTCAACCATCCATGAGATCTTCAACCTCCCCTTAAAAATAGGAAACCAAATGTGAGGTGGATTCTCACACTAAATTAATTTCCTTTCCATGAATATTAATAATTAATTCATGTGCACATAGTATTTTGACCTTCATATAATATATTTTTCCTCCACATTGACTAGGTATTGTGACATATGTTATTTCAAGGTGTCGAGGTGTATGCATGATCCAAAAATGATCTTTAAAGACTTGGTTGAGTTTTAAGCATGTGTTTAATTACCATTTAGGAATTAAGGAAAGAAGAAGAACTTAATGAGATATTATGGAAGCCATCATAAATAAATGAAGATCAGAATATAAGCATAAAGAACAACAAACCATAAAAACAAGGTTGTTAACGGAGTTTGACAAGATTTCCTACATCTCCAGGCCTTTGTCTAAGTGGGGGAGGCTTTATTATTTCTCTTGAATGCTTCAAAGTACATCATAAATGTATGAAAATGATTACAAATTGGTCTGGTTTTCTTCTTCTCGACCTCAAGAATCCAAAAAAAATGACTTCATTGAAAAAGGTTGAGTGTAGCTCCCAGAATTGGCCTCCAAAGTTCGCTTCCTCAATGGCTTCCCTGCATAAAAATGGCTTCAAGCTTCATAAACTCATCATAATTATTCTAATATGAACTTATTTGTCTGTCAAAAACCTATAATTTATATAGTATTTGAGTTGGGGTTCCTATCCCAACCTCCTCCCAAGATCTGGCCTCAAATCGAGCTCCAGATCCCCCAAAAATGGGCAAAATCCACTAAAATCAGCATTAAAATCATAAAAAATCATATAGTGTAGTTTGAAAACCCAAAAATTTCCAAATATTGGGCGCAACCCCTTTCTCCCGGACCCCTGGTCATATGGTCGTTTCCATATGGCTGAGGGATAAGCATTGTCCCTAGTCCTTCGGTCAAGCTCCTTGTTTCTCGGACCTTAGTCCCATGTCAAGCCATGTGTCCTGGTGCTAACCCCTCGCATGCCCCAAAATCATGGTGCTAATCCCTGGTCCTTAGCCATGGTCATGTGGGGCGTTTATCCCTAAAACTATGCCAAACTCACCACATAAACCACAAACCTTTCATAGGGGATAATTCCTATGGTTAGCTAGGTCGGTTCACCTCCTTTTGCAAAGACATGGCTCGTCTGGAGGTTATGGGCTCGAAACCTTCAGAGGTAGAACATATTTTTTGACCCATCCAATATTGGAAAAATAAGGGGTGCCCTGTGGCACCTTGTGATTTGGATACATGTCACCCTGTGGTTGGCCCATATGGTCCAATCACCACATAGTCAACAATCCAATCAGCATGCCCAGTCAGCTGCCACGTCACCTTTCACGTCGCTATTGTACAACCACATGTCGTACCATGAACCTACCACGTCAGCATCCATACATCCAAGTTACCTGCCCAGTCACCCTGCCACATCAGCATCCATACTTCCATGTGTCAACCTATCATTGGGCCACATCAGTATCTGTACAGTGCCATGTGTCGCATCCATATAGTGCCATGTGTCAATTTTTTATTGGTGCACATAAGCCCCTGAAAATGCCAAAAATGGGTGACATGTGTCACCTCCTCATCATTCCACATGTCCCTACTAACAACGTCATGATTTCATGCGGACGTCACCTGTCTTACTGCTGACATCAACAGTACGACCTATTGACTTTTTTGTATGTTTAGGAAATCGATCAAAACACGATAAATTTCGCATACGGTGTCCATTTTTGGAAAACATTATATGGCCGAAATCGGTGAGACAAGGCCGACGCAATGGCGTTGGTTTCGTCCAATTCCAAGATTTTTTTTTTAGGTCTTCCTGGATCCATTTTGGATCATGGCTCCCCACTAAGACCTTTTGGTTCTCCAAAATGGTATTAACCAGTCATCAAGTGTGGGATAGGCCACCCCACTTAGCCTTTGTCTTTAAACTCTGTCTTGTGCACATGTCGCATCATAATCAATTTCAAAACAACCATGACAACTGAGAGAATATTGTTATCCACTTGAACTCGTTCAAATCTTACTGAAGCCACTACCATCCATGTTGAAAATATTAGCAACGATAACATCAGAAATATGACTGCAAATGAACTAATATGTTTGATGTGCTTGCACGACATTAGCTTATCTTGAAGAAAATTATGATTCAATTTCCATTCTAAAACCATCTTATATTCATGCTTAAGATCAACTACTTTACTTGGCACAATTATAGGTGTGTTTCTTTCATAAGTTTCCTTCCTTAATTGTTCCATTGTTTGAAGAGATTGATTTTCTTTTAAGTGATGAGCATGTACAACATATTTATTTCCTTCTTTAGTTAAGTAATATTGATTATGTTCCCTGTAGAATATTTCTTTGCGGTCATACAAATAAGGCTTGCCTAAGACCATTCCACATTCATTTAGTGGCACCACATCATGTGTTACCACATCCACAAACTTTGATGAAATTGCAAACTTTAAAGTGCATTGCTTTCTTATGTGAAATTTATGATTGTTGCTTATCCATTTAAGTGAGTAAGGTTTATAATGTAGCTAAGTTTTCAATCCCAATTGTTTAACCACTTCCTATGAAATCAAGTTAAATTGAGATAGACTATCTATCAATGCATCGACCTTAGTATGTTTCATTATCACCCTTATGTGAAAAAATTTACTTCTAGAATCATATCCATCACAATTTTACCTGTCAAACCAACTACTGTGATTTTAGTCTCATCACCTGAATCATATCCCAAGTTTGTTAGTCGTGTTGTTGTTGCAACTGTTTGCCTCTTTTTCCTTTCTTTGAACCAGTTTTGTCTCTTCTCTAGGTGCAATTGCCAGCAGTGGTCATCATCACACCCTTCTTTCTTTCAATGCTTGCAAGAGAGATTTTTGTCCTTCCTTGTCACTGAATTTTCTTTCTTTCCATTCCCCTTTGTTTTTTCCTCTTTACTTGAAGAGGATTCCCCTGATACACCAAATCTTATTTTCCCTGCTTCAATGTATGTTTTTTGAATAAAAACCTCTTCAATATTAGTAGGTCTAAACATCGATATAGTGTTACGAATATGTGCAGGCAAACCTCCTATATACTTCATAAGAGTTTATTTTGTATGTAATAGAATATTTACCATTATTGTCATCTTATGAAATTCATTCGTGTATTCTTGCATTGTTTTCCCTTTTCTTAGTTTAAGAGTTTGACATTCAATTAAAAGTTTTTCCTTATAACCCATAGGAGAAAATTGCTTTCTAAGTGCAAAAACAAAATCTGGCCATGATGAAAATACATTACCAACTTGTTGAGTATCATGTTGCAACTTACTCTGCCACTAGATGAGTGTTGTTTCTGCAAGCCGAAGCGATGGCAACTTGATTTAGGCTTCCTCATCTTTGATTTGTTGCACACTGCAATAAACATCGATCTGTCTAGCCCAATTATCAAGCCTCTCAACATTGAATTCACCATCATACATGTGTAATTCAAATTTCACATCAAGCTTAAGTAAAGGCAGATCATGTTTATGTTTATGAGAATGTTTTCTTGTGGTAGAAGTTGCATGTGTACTTGAAGAAGAAGAAGATGATGGAGATGGAGGTGAAGGAGGAGGTTTAGGAGGATCCTCTCCTTATTCACTTTTGTCATGTTTTGAAGATTCTCCTTAGAAAGGCCTCTTCCATTCCAAGTAATCATCATATAAGACCCTTACCATCTCATACATGGAGAATGAATTCTTTTGCGACTCTATGTCGTTCTAAGACATCCCTTCTTCCGATGCCATCTTCTTAATTTGCGAAGTCCTCTTTCTTGATCCAATCTATGGATATCCTTCTACAAGTTCACCTTCACCATGACTTAGTTTTTCCCTGGTAATCATGCAAACTCAAACAACCAATTGTCAACCTGCTCTGATACCACTTGATCTGAAAATGATCTTTAAAGACTTGGTTGAGTTTTAAGCATGTGTTCAATTACCATTTAGGAATTAAGGAAAGAAGAAGAACTCAATGAGAGATTATTTTAGACATAATAAAGAAATGCATATCATAATATAAGCATAAAGAACAACAAACCATAACAACAGGGTTGTTAATGGAGTTCAACAAGATTTCCTACCTCTCCAGGCCTTTGTCTCAGTGGGGGAGGCTTTATTAGTTCTCTTAAATTCTTCAAAAGTACATCCAAAATGTATCAAAAGGATTACAAACTCATCTAGCTATGTTTTTTTCAACCTCAATAATCCAACACAACTGACGACACTGAAAAAGGTTGAGTGTAGCTCCTGGAATTGGCCTCCAAAGTTCGCTTCCTCAATGACTTCCCTGCATAAAAATGGCTTTAAGATTCATAAATTCATCATCATTATGCTAATATGAACCTCTTGTTCTATCAAAAACCTTTGATTTATGTAGGATTTGAGTTGGGGTTCCTATCCCAGCCTCCTCCCAAGATATGGCCTCAAATCGGGCTCCAGATCCCCCAAAAATGGGAAAAATCCACTAAAATCAACATTAAAATCATAAAAACTCATATTGTATAGTTTGAAAACCCAAAACTTTCCAAATATTGGTCGTATCACCTTTCTCCTGGGCCCGTGGTCATATGGGCGCTTCCATATGGCCCAGGGCTAAGCGTTGACCCTAGTCCTTCGGTCAAGCCCCTTGTTTCTCGACCCTTGCTCCTGTGTCAAGCCATGTGTCATGGTGATAACCCCTCATGCACCCCAAAATATTGTTGTTGATCCCTTATCCTTAGCCCTGGTCACGTGGAGCGCCATGGGGCCTCGTGTTGGCCCCCTCCGACCGGGGCTTAGTCCTAAAACTGCACCCAACTCACCAGATAAACCATGAATCTTGCATAAGGGATAAGTTCTATGGTTATCCGGGATAGTTCTCCCCCTTTCACAAAGATGTGGCTCGTCTGGAGGTTATGGTTTCGAAACCTTCAGAGGTGGAACAAATTTTTTGACCCAGCTAGTATTGGAATAATTTGGGGTGCCACATGGTGCCCTGTGATTGGGCCATGTGTCACCCTGTGGTTAGCCCGTATGGTCTAGTCACCACACAGTCAACAACCCAGTTAGCATGCTGAGTTAGCTGCCAAGTCACTATCGTACAACCACGTTTTGTACCATGAGCTTGCCACATCAACATCCTTACAACCAAGTCACTTTCTCAATCACCCTACCATGTCAGCATCCACACTACTACCTGTCATCCATACTTCCACGTGTTTGCCTATCATTGGGCCACATCAACGTTCATACAATTCCACATGTCGCATCCATACAGTGCCATGTGTCAATTTTTTATTGGTCCACATAAGCCCCTAAAATGCTAAAAATGAGTGACACGTGTCACCTCCTCGTGGTACCACATTTCCTTGCTGATGTCATCATGACGTCACCTGTTATATCACTGACATTAGCAGTACATCCTGTTGACCTTGACGATTTGACTTTTTTGCATATTTGGGAAATCGATCAGAACATGATAAGTTTCACATATGGTGTCCATTTTTCGAAAAACATTAAATGAATGGAATTGACGCGATGAGCCCAATGCAATGGCGTTGGTTTTGTCTGATTCTGAGAACGTTTATTTTTAGGCCTTCCTGGATCCATTTTGGATCAATGCGACACTGAGAAAGGTGCATATGAAACTTTTACGATACTTCCAACACTTAGGGCAAGTTACCTATGTGTGTAAATTCGATGTGTAACAGTTAGATTCTCATGATGCGACGACTCATCAGTAGCATCAATAGTACTAGCATGCCCCTCACCAAGAGTATGTGGATGCAAATACACCTATAAAAAAAAACATATTTTAGTTCATGACATATACGAGTAGAAAATATAAAAACATAAATGAATTTATATTCTAATTAAACATCCCACAAATTACATTCAAGGACTGATTTCTCATAGCCAAACGATCAATATTTGCTCTAATCTCATATGTTTGTGGCTGAATGAATACCAGACAAAGGATTTATGCATTTAATTTTTTCAAGGACTTGTTTTCCATCTTAATGGGGTTCAATGATGATGTGATGTCAACATCACACATGAGATCATCCACATTGATATCTATGCATTTCTCTGCTTATGGATATGTAGCCTGTGACATAAATAGAGAAAACATTAATATCGAAATGAAACCAATAGACTCACCAAAAAAACATAATAATAAAACATATTTAATTTGTACAATTACTATGGGCTATACCTACTGCCTCGAGGATGGTGTCCTCTAATCCATCGGGGACTTGCCCCGATCAACAGCCTGTAGCAAAAATATTGAAAACATTAATATTGAAATGAAACCAACAGACTTTCGAAAAAACATAATTAAAAAACATATTTCTTATATTTAGTTTGTACAATTTACAATGGGGTATACCTACTTCCATGATGATGGTTTCATCTGATCATTTGGGGACTTGCCCCAATTAGCAGCCTGTAAGAAAAATATTGAAAAAACTAATATCAAAATGAAACCAATAGACTCTTGAAAAAACATAATTAAAAATGAGGTACACATGCTGCCTCGAGGATGGTGTCATTTAATGAAACATATTGCTTATATTTATTATATCGAAATGAAACATTAACAAAAACATAAGATATTAGATTCATTAACTACAGGTTTGGTGAAATGTTATATGTACCACTCCCATAGTAACAACATTTGTATCTATCTGATTAAAATTGTAATTGATCAACAACTCTTCCCCTACAACTATTGATTTTATGGCACACACAAAAACACATTTTCCTTCAAACCCCTCAAATATGAAATTGGGTTGTTTATTTGTAGACCTAGGTTGTGTATTGTTTATAAACCCTGCAATATTCAATTATTCTTTTGACCTTCTGTCAATGTACATACTCGCTCCTTTATTTTGATTATTTTATTTTAGTTGTAAATAATTTGTAGACACTCTGTATCTGCGCATACTACGTGTGCATTGGACTAGCCACATCCAATATCTATAATTGTAGCAGAGTCTGACATACTCCATCAATTCAGTACATCTACCATAACCCACCTTTATTCCATCCATGCAAAACAACCCGAAACCATTTAATGACGATGGTGCAATCTGAAAGATCCTCTCGTTCACACAAAAATATGTGTTTAGTCGAGGAAAATCCTTGGGCACCCATTGTTTCACTATATGTTTGTACCTCAAGGGAACCTCTATGTTTCCTATGATCTCATCATCATAAGAACATGGCCCCCCTTTACCAAGAAAAAAATACATTCGTTTATGGATTTTTCTTCTAATTTTTTGACATCTAGTTGATCTCCCTCTTTTAGGCCTACTAGAGGTCTCACTTTCCTCTAATGTTCCTGAACTTCCCTCGCTCGAGGAGGACATATCTGAAAAATACTTGTTTGGTTGTACGTGCACTACATCGAATGAGAGAAATAGTTAACAAACATTCGTAGAAGGCTATAGCAATCTCTTGATTCAAAAATATGATTCACAATAATAAGAGTTTCATGTAGATATTATGAGCGTTGGCCTTGTATATATGTATGCCAACTATGGGAACATAAATATTGCCCAAACATTATTTCGAAGAATTCCTAAACAAGATCTTGTGTCATAGAATACAATCTATTGTCACCTTTCGTGACATTGTCAAGTGGTCCCAAAATTTGAAATGTTAAGTATTCGTAGAGAAACTCTTAAGACTCCCTAAAATTTTTTGAAAACTAAATATTTATTCATTTCCGAAGCCAAAATACTTTGACTCTTTCTCCCTCTTCGAGCTCTAAAACATGAGAATTAATGGAATTGTGTCACTCACATATAAAATTTAGATAGCATTGCGAGATTCATTCCAAGTTATCCTCTCATGATGAAAGAAGTCAAAGTATGACTAAAACTCTATATATGGATAAGTAAGACTAAAACTCTTTCTCTCTCTACTTTAATTTGAATGGAGTTTTCTATTCTCAAGCTTGTATTTCCCCATCTTTGTCTAGTGATGTTAGAATATAGAAGATTGTGCTCATTTTACCATTGACAATACCCTTGTCACCCAACCATAGGCCGAAGCCACCCTCCGAGCACCTTAACCTTGACTGAGAATTACTTCGGAAGAAAACCCTAGGCTAGATAGCCAAACAAGGTGTAGCGCATTTTCCTCCAAGGATAGCGCACCAACAAAAGTTGATCAAATAGTCCAAACCCTAGCCAAGAGATAGTCCAAGCCAACACTGAAAATCGGTTGTTGCAGCAGCTGCACCTGTAGCTCTGCTCCACACGTGCACACCAAACTGGGAACTGTAGTGCACACCAGTTGTTGCTCTGCAATTCTGAGATGTGTCAAATGAGAACTGATGCCCTGTATTTATAGCGGTTCTGTCAGATTTGTTGGGGCCGACTTCTCCTTCTGGGTACATGTTTGTTCAATTTATTATTATTATTTCTGGTCGACTTCTTCTCTTGGAGGCTAATAACCTAATATAAATTATCTTCTTGAGCCGACAAGACTTCTAGGGTTATTAGCCAACTCATTAGGGTTTTCTCTTGCTTTCAAGAGTCTTCTATTCTTGTCAGGTTTACACGTGGAGGTAAATATCTCCCGCAACTACCATAATATTAACACTCCCTCCTAGCTAGGGAGGTATTACAGGTAATGGTCTTGAGCACAAAAACATACCATTTACCCGGTAGCTTCAACATAGTTGTTTAGACTATCTCATGACTAGATCATGAGCATCACCATCACCATCAACTGCATCATCTCTCGAAACCATACTTCATCTGAGTAATTAGACATGATGTTGGATAATTCACTCACACCATAGAGTGATACAAGAGTTATTCTTATAATCTAGAAGAGTAAATTCTCTGAACTATTTTCCATCTGGAAAATCTTTGTTCATCATTCATCTGGATGATGATTATATCCAATAAACTGCTAATAGTATTCAAGGCAATTAGAACAAAGATAAAACACAATTGTGTCTATCCATAGTAGTATATAACTACAATCCAGTGGTACACTACCACACCAAGTAACACACAAGTACTTGATCAAAACCGTATAGTCACAAACAATGGAACATATCCACCACAGTAGTCTACATCTACTATCATATAGTCTTCATAAAAAAAATCTGATAGCAACCTGCACAGAAACAATGTTATGATATAAACTGAATCATCTGGGCCAATCTTTCACTGACATCTGTGAGCTCTGAAAGAATATATGCCTCACAGATAGTGGAACATATCCACCACAGTTGTCTACATCTACTGTTATACAGTCTTCATCTGATAGCAACCTGCACATAAACAATGTTATGATATAAATTGAATCATCTGGGCCAATCTTTCACTCACCTGTGAGATCTGAAAGAATATCTACCTCAGAGTAGATAATGAGATATGTGGACTATTCTTCTCAAGCAAGGAAGAATAATTATCCTGTCTTCTGAACCTGGACCATTCCCCACCCTAGGCCATTCTTCCTACACTAATCAAAGTGCACCCTGGAGAGAATGTATAACCCTAAGGAATGTTGATCCTGGACCATTCCCCACCCTGGGCCATTCCTCCTACACTAATCAATGTGCACCTTGGAGAGAATGTATAAACCCTAAGGAATGTTTGTCCCTAATTGCTAAGCTTGGACCATTCCCCACCCTGGGCCATTCCTCCTACACTAATCAAAGTGCACCCTGGAGAGAATGTATAAACCCTAAGGAATGACTGTCCGGATCATTTCCTCTATTAACCACAAGAGGAAAAGATTGTCCCGCATCAACCTCCAAAACAGACCATTCCTCATTTTAACCACAATGAGAAATTGTTGTCTGGCGAGGCGAGCCATTCTTATTGAGTAACCCTCAAGAAGAGAGACTGCCCTAGACCACTCCCCATGTTAACCACAATGGGAAGTCATTGTCTATGATACATCAACAATTAGACTACTTCCCATGTTAACCACAATGGGAAGTCACTATCCGTCAGAAATCTCAATCCACTTTTCGAACAGGAAAGCATCTGTCCAAGATGGACTATTTTTCAATAAATGTCTTCAATAATATTTTCAGTGCTCCCTCCCAACCTGGGAGTCATTTCTTCCTTTTTCAATAAGGAATTTGTTTCCACGAGCTCCAGCTTGAGTACACAAACTCTTTCATCTTGGATAGAAGCTTTACCAAAATGTCTGCTTATCTGCTCATCTATGGAGTTATGTATTGGAGAACCATTTTCTCCTTTCTGGACTTCATCATGGATAATGTAATGCTTGATTTCAAATTTACTTTACTATGGAACACTGTGAAGGATTCATGTAGATCTGAACAATAGAGTATATCATTATTGGAAAACTGGAACATATCCATGTGGTACTTCTTCTGTCATCATGAGATCTAATCTACTGAGTAATCATCTTGATGTTATAGGGAATATTCACCATGCCTCTGCTGTGTACTGGAGGTTCTTCCACCAAGTTATCTTCTTTTAGCTGCATACAAGGGTGTCTTTCTGGTATGCCTCAAAGTCTTGATATTTCTCTTCATACGCTCTTTATTCAATTTCTCTAGAGAACATTGATGTAGAACTCCAACTCATGGATGTTGCGGATGATGTAATGACTTATGTGGAGATAAGTCTAGTTTACTGGAACAAGTAATTATCATAGTATTCTCCCTCCATCTGGGAGAACCTCTAGTTCTAGGTCTTGCAATGCTTTCATTCATAAGTCTTCCATACATTGTTCTTTATCACGACTTTTAGTTCTTCTGCTTGATTGCTTTTAGTGAGTTCATATCATGATGATAATCTTGTGATTCTTGATACAATGACTGGTTGTTCTGATTTCTCTTTCTTTCTTGGAATCTTCATGTTCTTCTTCATGTTTTTCTTTAGATCTTGGGTCCATGGAGTTTCTTATAGATTCCATGCCTTAGAGATTCCACTTCTTCCTTTCATCATAAGGTCACGGATCTGGATGGACAACTAGGGATACTTTAAGGCTTCTCTTCGAGGAAGACTTCTTGAATTGAACACATACTATCTTTCATGGTTACTACCATAGATATATAGTTCATCATTTTCAATGGATCATAGGATTAGCTGCCTCCTAACCCTTGCTTCATGTAAGAGTGCATATAATCAACTCCCTCCATTTTAACAGAATCCATGCTTCCATCTGCATCCTTATTGTCTTCTGCAATATATAATTGGCTCTCTTGTCTAATAGAATCCATGCTTTCATCTTGTTGTCTTCTACAAAACATCATAAGTCTTTTTTCCAATTTCCTCTCGATTTCTGACTTCTTTTTGTCTTTGCTTCTTCTAAGTCTCTTCATGATTGATTTAGCTTAATAGATTCCACATGATTTGTATTTCATCCTTTCATGTGTATTATCTAATGATATCCATTTTCATCTTGTTTGTTCTTCCATAGGTATAGTTCTTCTTGGAACACATTATCTTCCAAGAGATAGATATACAAGATATGTACAGAGACGATGCAAACAAGATATGTACAAGAAATAATAAGAGTGTTGTTACCTTTTAGAAGAAGAATTCTCTTCCATCCTGCTTAGTCTTCTTTGTAGGTTCCTTTTCTTCAGCAATTAATGCTTCGTGTTTCTCCTTCCTTTTCTTTAGCTCGGGACAATGATTCTTGTAGTGACCATACTTTCGACAGTTGAAGGATTGTACTTCTGAAATGTCTTTCTCTTGATTTGGCTTCCTCCTTGAACCAAACTTCCTTTTGTTCCTGAAGTTATTGAATCTTGCTATGAAGGCTTGATCGTCGTACTTCTTTTGGGGTTTCTCTTTTGCATTGATCCTTGATTCTTCTTGAGCACAACAAGTCCAAATTTCTTCAAATGTCGGATACTCCTTCCTTGTGTTCATTCTTGCGGAAAATGCATCCCAGGTTTTGGGAAGACCATCGAGTACTATGTTCACCAATTCCTTTTCCAAAATGGTCTCTCCAATAGCTTGTAGTTGATCTCTTAACTGAGATATCCTCACAAAATATGATGTTATGCTATCATCATTATTCATCTTCATGTCACAGAGCTCATGCTTCAGACTCATAACTTGTCCAATGTTTCTGACTGAGAAGAGATTTGTTAGGGCATCGTACATCTTCTTCGATGAGTCAAGATGGGAGATGTAGGGTATTTACTGGTCTTTTATAGAATCCACTATGATACTCATGGCATTGATGTCAACATCTTTGAACTTCTACATAGCTGCAACGTTCTGCGGTTCCTTCTCTTTTCCTTCTTCAAACTCTGGTTTCATGATATCCAGCACTTTATTCTTGGCAAGGATGAGGTCAATCCTTGTCTTCCACGCTCTGAAGTTAGAGGCTCCATATAACTTGTTCTCTGACTTCATAGAATAAGTCATGGCTTCTTTGACTTGGTCAAACCCTAGATTTGACCACAAACTCAATCTTCATGTCTTGGCTTGCTGAGAGTATCAGAGAATGTGCTAGGCTAGAGCACATTGATCTATCCCGGGATTGGGTCAATCCATTCACTTAAGGTGTCTCAACATAAGGTTTAGGGTTTCTGCAACTGCTCCTGCTAGTAACCCTAGCGGTAGTGTCTTGAAAACTGTTTCTGCTAGTAACCCTAGGAGTAGTTCCTCAACGAGCTCAATATCCTAGTGGCTATGTTTCCTTCTAGCATTTAGACTGAATGAAGGAGGTGTGGGCCTAATCCCTTAATTCAGGATTAATTTAGAAAACCACTAAAAATAGAAAAATCCGCTAAAAATAACAAAAACTGCTCCAAAACAAATTTTGGGGCGATGCCCCGAATGTTGCGCGCAACTAGGGGGGGAATACCTGGCCCCCCCTGGGACCCCCCTAGAAAGAGCCCAATGCACACGACATAAAGAGAAATACTATAGGGGTCGCCAGACGCAGTTGTCAAACCTGACGCACCCACACACACACACATGCAAATAATATAACATATACCCAACATTCTCCCACTTGTTGTTTTCTTTGCATCCAAGGGTCCACAGGGTTATATAGTCAACAATCCAGGGAAACAATGCCCATTGTTACTCTACACCAGGACAAATTTTCTATGCTCACAGACCTTGTCACTAAATCTGCAACATTCTTCAAAGTGTCTACCTGTTCCAGCAACACCTTTTCCTCAACGATGTCCCTCACAAAGTGATACTAAACATCAATATGCTTTGTCTTCGAATGATAAGTTGGGTTCTTTTCTAGGAATATTGCACTTTGACTATAACAATCTAATCTCACTTCATTTTGTACCAACCCAATACCTAAACACAATCTCTGTAACCATACTGCTTCCTTTCTTGCATGAGTGGCTGGCATGTATTCAACTTATGAGAGTGCTCCTACAACTTGTATTTTTCTCATCCAAATAATTGCTCCTCCAAATAGGTTAAGCACATACCCACTTGTAGATCTTCTGTGATCCATATCTCTAGCCCAATATGCATCAACAAAGCCATGTATGTCGATCACTCTGTCCAATCTCGATCTTCCTTGGTAGAAAAATCCATAATTGGTAGTGCCACGCAAATACCTGAAGACCCTCTTTACTGTTGTTCAATGATTATTCCCTAGTTTTGACATATACCTGCTCAAAAATCACACTGCATGTGCAATGTCCAGTCTAGTACAGACCATTGCATAAATCAAACTACCAACTACACTGACATATAGAACATGGGACATGTCCTCTTCTTCTTCTTGTGTCTTGGGACACTGATCTGCAGATAACTTTACACCTATAGGAATAGGAACCTTGAACGGTTTACTTCCATGCATATTAAACCTCAGCAATAACATCTCAATATATTTTCTCTGATTCAACTAGAGTTTCCTGTTTGCACGATCTCTTTTAATCTCCATTCCCAGAATGAAGTTAGTAGCACCAATATCCTTCATGTCAAATTTGGAGGATAGTTGCGATTTCAACTCCTTGATAACATCCATGTTATTTCCTACCAACAACATGTCATCAACATACAACACTACATAAATGAAGTGATTACCAACTTGCTTGGAATATACACAGTGATCAACCCTGTTTCTCACAAATTCCAATCCAAGGATGTATGTATCAAACTTTTGGTACCACATCCTAGGTGATTTCTTCAGACCATATAGTGACTTATTTAGCTTACAAACCAACTCTTTCTTTCCCTTTACTACAAATCCTTTTGGCTGCTTCATGTAGATTTCTTCTTTTATATCCCCATGTAGGAATGTTGTCTTCACATCCATCTATTCCACTTCAATATCAAAATTAACAACAATAGATAAAAGAAATCTAATAGAACTTAGCAACAGGAGAAAAAATCTCACCAAATTCAATTCCCTCTACCTGGGAATAACCTTTTTCTACAAACCGAGATTTGTATTTCTCCACTTTTCCTTTTGCATTAAACTTCTTCTTAAACAACCATTTGATACCAACATATTTTCTTCCAGCTGGAAACTCAACTATATCCCATGGCTCATTCTTATCCAAGGCATCCATTTCTTCAACCATGTCCTTCTTCCAGAGCTTACTATCCTCTGAATTCAATACTTCCCTGACAGTTTTGGGATCATCATCAGTAATAGATAAAGAAAAATTGTAACGGAAATCAGGTGGACTATACCTTTTTGGTTGCCTTCTTTCTCTCACTAATCTCCTCAATAATAGGGTATGAATTTCTTCTTCTTCTTCCGCTTCATATTCTTCGAATGATTCATATTTTTCATCATCCAACTCTAGCTCTATTTTCTCAGGTTCTTCTGGACTTTGTAGGAATTGTTGTTTGGAAACATCTTTTACCTCTCTGAAAACAACATCTCGACTATAAACAATATTCTTGGTTTTTAGGTTCCAAATCTTATAACCTTTCACACCATCTTTATAACCAATAAAGATACACTTTTCATCCTTTTTATCCAGCTTACTCCTATTTTCCTTTGGAACATGTACATAAGCATCAAAACCAAACACTCTAAGATGTTGAAGAGAGGGTTTCTTTCCAGTCCATACCTTGTGTGGAGTTTTATCATCCAACATTGATGAGGGTGATCGATTGACCAGGTAACACGTTGTACCCACTACCTCTGCCCATAATTCTTGTCCTAACTCGACACCGATGAGCATGCTCCTTGCTTTTTGCATCAGTGTCTTGTTCATCCTTTTTGTAACTCCATTCTGCTGAGGAGTGTATGGAGTAGTCTTATGCCTTGCTATACCACACTTCTTACATAATTCTTCAAATTCATTTCCGCAGAATTCTCCACCATTATATGTTCTCAATACCTTTATTTTCTTCTCTGTCTAATTTTCTACCAGAGCCTTAAACTCTTTAAATTTATCAAATACCTCAGATTCCTTTCTAAGAAAATAAATCAATGTGTTCCTTAAGAAATCATCTATGAATGAAACATAATACATAGACTTACCTAGTGATGGAACAGGCATAGGTCCAAACACATCATCGTGTATCAATTCTAAGATCCCCTTTGCTCTTGTAGCACCAGATGAGAACCTTACTTGATTTTGTTTACCATATATGCAATGTTCACAGAAATCAAAATACAAAGTGCAATTAGACATACCTTCAACCATGCCTTTACCGTGTAGTGTTTGAAAGCCCTTTTCTCCAATATGCCCCAGTATTTGATGCCACATCATGGTCTTGTTTTCAGGGATAATATTGGTCTCGTCTCCTTAATTTCTCTACTTAGTAGAATTGTTACACCCATTAGTATAAGTGCTTCCCAACAACTTGTATAGAGTTCCACACCGAACTCCCCTCATCAACACCATTACTCCTCATACAATCTTGCAAGTGTTCTTTCCAAATAAAGTATTCACTCCTACATCATCCAACTTGCTTACAGATATTAGGGTCCTGGCTAGTTTTAGAATGTACAGAACCCCAGGGAGAGTTCTAATCCTTCAATCTTTTAACAACAACTTAACCCTTCCACGTCCCAAGATTTTGGCTGTCGAGTCATCTCCTAGGAATACATCACCACCGTCGTATTTTTCATATTTAGAGAACCACTCCCTGTGAGGATTCATATGGTATGACGCACCTAAGTCGATCAACCATACATCATGGTCTGCATGTGTACTTGTAGATTCTAGGTAAACATCACCTCCTTCTTTATTGGAGGTTTTCGCCTATGTGGAAGAGGTACTATCAGATCCCTTTGGTTTATAAACCTTCTTAGACTTGCAATATTTCTTATAATGCCCTTTTTTACCACACTTCTAGCTTTTCCTCAAAGATTTTCCTCGAGACTTAGATATACCTGTACATTTAGGTCTCCCACCCGAAGACTTACCAGGATTCCTATTTTGGGTACGCCTATTACAAATAAAACATCTTTACTATGCCCATCCATGCTTTTCCACCTCATCTCTTCAAATAACAAGGATGCAACTACATCCTCATATTTCAATGTAGATTGAGTGGTACTGCCAATTTCTACAACAAGATTATCCCAAGATTCTGGAAAAGAACATAGCGAAGTAATACACTTATCTTCTTCTGCAATCGTAAAATTAACATAGACAAGTTGACTTACCAGAGTATTAAAGGCATTTAGATGTTCTGTCACAGAATCTCCATCTTCCATCCTAATATGATAATACTTCTTTTGAAGAAACAACTTGTTTACCAAGGACTTTGATTGATACGAATTCCCCAACTTATCCCATAGTTCCTTAGCTGTAGATTCTCCCGAGACATTCAAAAACACCGAATCTTCCAGGCAGAGTCGAATAGTACTCCTTGCTCTTTTGTCCAGCTTCTCCCAATCTTCCTTCGACATACCAATAGGTGGTGTACTAGTAGTTTTTGTACTAGTAGGTTGTGTACCAGTAGCCTATGTGCTAGTAGACGGTGTACCAGTAGGCTGTGTACTAGGATCTACATCGATCCATTGTTCTTTTTCTACAATAAGTTCCTCCATCTTGAGCTTCCATAGCTCAAAGTTTTTACCATTGAAATTATCTATCTTGATTATACATGATCTCACCATTCCTCTTTCTATACTCAAATTTCCACTGCAAAAGCTCCCACTAAACCCAAGTTTATCACAGGCCCAAGATAAACTTGATCTATCAAGACCGAGCAAAACCCTCAACAACAAAGGTGTCCCTCTGAAGCCAAAAATGAGCTATGATACCACATGTAAGTTTTAAACCTGCAAAGTAAAGAAATGCATATAGATTCTTAAGCAAAACATAAATTAATCAATGGCTCATTCACATAGTACACAAAGATTTATACTGGAAACCCTCAATCGGGGAAAACCTTTCTTATTTCATTATATCGAAATCCCCTCTAATGCAATGAGGGAAGAAAGAATTTTACAGCTAGTTCATAGTGATGTTTTTGGACCTATGTCAATCCCATCATTAGGAAAATTTGTGTACTATGTCTCATTTATAGATGACTTCTCGAGGAATAATTGGATATATTTCCTCAGAAATAAATCTGAAGTTTTTGACAAGTTTAAATATTTTAAGTCTCTTGTTGAGAATCAAACACAGAAAATAATTAAGGTGTTTAGGACAGATAATGGTGAAGAGTTCTGCGGAAATGAATTTGAAGAATTCTATAAGAGGTGTGGTATATCAAGGAAAATGACTACTCCATATACACCTCAACAGAATGGAGTTGCATAAAGGACGAACATGATGTTGATTGAAAAAAAAAGGTGCATGCTCAGTGGTGTTGAGTTAGGGAAAGAATTATGGGCAGAGGTAGTGGGTACTGCATGTTACCTGGTCATAAGATCACCCTCATCAATGTTGGATGAAAAGACTCCACAAGAGGTATGGACTAGTAAGAAACCTTCTCTCACACATCTCAAGGTATTTGGTTGTGATGCATATGTTCATGTTCCAAAGGAAAACAAGAGTAAGCTAGATAAGAAGGTTGAAAAGTGTATCTTTATTGGATACAAAGATGGTCTCAAAGGTTATAAGCTTTGGAACCCATAAACTAAGAAAGTAGTGTATAACCGAGATGTGGTATTTAGAGAAATGAAGGATGTTGTTAAGAAGGAATTCCTACCAAGTAAGGGAGAACCAGAGAAAATAGAGTTTGATTTAAAGGATGATTAATCAGACTCCACAAAATAATAAGGACCGGAAGAAGAAGATCCCCATACACCAGTATTGAGGAGATCGATTCGATAAGTAAGGATATCAGAAAGGTATACTCCATTCGATTTGCATTCAAATTTTTCTTTGTCTATTACTGATGATGATCCTAGAACTATCAGTGAGGTAGTGGATTCATAGGATGGAAATCTCTGGAAAAAGGCTGTGGATGAAGAAATGGAAGCCTTGTATAAGAATGACACTTGGGATCTAGTGGAGTTGTTGAATGGAAGAAATCCCATTGGAAGCAAATGGGTATTTAAAAAGAAGTTGAATCCAGAAGAAAAAGTGGAGAAATACAAAGCTTGGTTAGTAGATAAGGTTTATTCCCAGGTTGAGGGAATTGATTTTGGTGAGATTTTTTCTCCTGTTGCCAATTTAACCTCTATAAGATTTCTGTTATTTGTTTTTTCTGCATTTGATTTTGAATTAGAACATATGGATGTGAAGACAACATTCTTGCATGGGAATATGGAAGAAGAAATCTATATGAAGAAGCCAGAATGATTTTTTGTGAAGGGAAAGAAGGAGTTGGTATGCAAGCTGAAAAAGTCCCTTTATAGTTTAAAACAATCACCAAGGACGTGGTATCAAAAATTTGATAATTATATGTTGGAACTTGGTTTCACAAGAAACAAAGAGGATCATTGTGTGTATTTTAAATTAATTGGTGATCATTTGATTTATTTGGTTTTGTATGTGGATGACATGTTGCTCATAGGAAAGAACAAGGAGATTATCCAAGATGTGAAAAATCAGTTGTCCTATAAATTTGATGTGAAGGATCTCGTTGCTTCAAATTTATTTTTGGGCATGGAAGCTAAAAAAGATCGGAAAAAGAGGAAACTCTGGTTAAATCAGAGAAAATATGTGAATACAATATTGTAGAGGTTTAATATGCAGGAATGTAAACCGATCAAGGTTCCTATTCATGTTGGTGTAAAGTTATCTTCGAATCATTGTCCCAAGACACAAGAATATGAGGAGGACATGTCTTGTGTTCCATATGTGAGTGGAGTTGGTAGTTTGATGTATGCAATGGTCTGTACTAGACCATACATTGCACATGCAGTGAAAGTTTTGAGTAGGTATATGTCGAAACCAGGGAAGGAGCATTGAACAACAATAAAAAGGGTTTTCAGGTATTTGCATGGCACTGCTAGCTATGGATTGTGGTACCAAGGAAGACCATCACTAGACAAAGTGGTGGATATACATGGATTTTTGGATGAAGAATGGACTAGAGAAATGGATCGTAGGAGATCTACAAGTGGGTATGTGTTTAACCTCTTTGGAGGAGAAATAATTCGGATGAGAAAAAGATAGGTTGTAGTTTCACTTTCAACTACAAAAGTTGTATACATGGTAGCCACTCTTGCAAGTAAGGAAGCATGATGGTTACAAAGATTGTGTTCAGGTATTGGTTTGGTACAACAAGATGTGAGGATAGATTGTGACAACTTAAGACTGCAATTTTTCTGGCAAAGAACTCGGCTTATCATTCAAAGTCAATGCATATTGATATCAATATTACTTTGTGAGATGAGCAAACAAAACCCCCTTCTTTGGATGTGCTCCTTCCTAAAACATCCAAGACTGAGAAGGTTGACTTAAACTTTGACTTTTAAGGGGCACTATCTAAGATGCATGTAACCATTCCCCTAAGAGAAGTCATTAAGGTGCCATCTATCAAAGAGCGTTTTGACAATTTCTTCCAAGGATCACATGGACCCATGGATCCCCCTATCATGTTACAAGCTGATCACTTCAGGGTCCAATATGGTGAAAACCCCCCCTTCTTCATGACCTTGGTAATGAACAACAAGAGCCTCAACAAATGCATGTTGGATACAGGAGCAGGTGCCAACATAATTCTTTTTAAGGTCACGCAACAATTGGGGTTGAAAGTTACATGTTCTTAAATGAATGTGTGTGGTTTCGAATCTAAATCCATACCCACACATGGAGTAGTTGAGAATGTGGACATTTCCCTTAAAGAATACCCTGAGAAAGTAATCCACATTGACATCGTGATAGTAGACATCCCAGATATGTGGGGGATGTTGTTGTCCAGGAAATTTGTTTCAATGCTGGAAGACACTCTTGAAATGGACCTTTCCTTTATAGAACTACCTTTGAAATCTAGAATAATGGGTCGTCTCCTGAATGAACCAGTAGCTAAAACCCATGTGCATGAAGCTGATCACCCTGTCAGGAATGACAAGGCACATGATGAGATCATACAAACTCTTCATAAATTCCCTCTTGAAGATATGCCTTTCGCATCGGAAGAAGACTTTGATCAAGTTAAGTGGCCCAAAAGGGAAGAATACCAACAACTCATGGATGAATTCAAGGACAAGGAAATAGGGACTGTGAAGATACTAAAAAGACTATAATATGATGTATAGATCCATCTGTCCCCGTAGGAGGTATTTACAGCAGAATATGACCCTCCTACCTCTGCACAATACACCTAGGTTGTCCAAGAGACAACCAAATACAAGATCAGGAAATACAAGGAAGGAGATATAGTATGGATGTGGGATACTCAGAAAGGAGAGCCAAATAATGCCAAAGGAAGCACTCAGTCATGGCTCATACCTTTCAAAGTTGGAAGAGAATCAATTGATGACTCCTACTATCTGTCCACTTTAGAAGGAGGAAATTTTCCATTACCGATCAACGAGAGCCTCCTCAAACCCCACCAAGGTGGGGGAACCTGACTTCACAGGTAAGTGGAGGTAAGTAGGCATTTTGCATTCATGTATTATACCATTTTCATTGCATGTTAGTTTTCTTTCACACTCACCTTATTGATTGTGTTATTTCAGTCTTTATATATATATATATATATATATATATATATATATATATATATATATATATATATGTTGGGGTGGAATTACTGCCCCGTTTTTGTTACTAATGCTTCTACTTGAGATCAAGCAGGTCAACAGGTTATGTCAGAGATGCTAAGGTTCTTATGCTCTCTATGGTGAGCACATGTACCCGATTTGGAGCCATATGTTATCCCCCACTTTTAGGGATAACGAGGAGATCATGTCTCGAGGCCCACAGGTCCTAGAAATGGAGTACAGAGAGAAGGATTGATATCAGCATGGCCCTGGAGGGCCCACCTTTTCTCTCTTCCAGCATCCATATCCTGTTAGCAGCAACAACCTCCACCACCATTGGCTTGGTCTTGTGTCAGAGAGGGTTCTTACTTCATGAGGTAATTAGTTCAGGTATCATGGTATGTGTCACTTTGATCATCAAAACCATTGAATGTATGCAACTGATACATTTTATTTCTAACAACTGCTTGGATCTTACACTTGCCCACTTGACCATGTTTTGGGGATTGACAGAGTGTCTTAGTAAGCTTGTGTCTGTTGGTTTTGGTTAGCCAGTGGAGTTGTCTCTGAGAAGCCATCATCCGCTCCATTCATAGTTTCACTTTTCCATTTTGTTTCCCGCTCACCTGTCCCATTCCACTTGTCCGGGCTCTGGGTTGACCTATTTCTAGGGTTGCACCTTATCTAGTGGGAAGAAGGGGCTAAAGGCCCAGAAGGTAAAAGCAAGCTAGTAAAATATAAAATCCTAATAATAAAACCTAGAGATGCTTCGTCGAGGGATCCCCGAGAAAGCAATAAAAGGATTCTCAACAAGAAACAAGATGGACCCTAAATAATAATAATAATAATAAAATAAGACCTAACCAAAGGATAGGGGATCTCATCACGAGAAAACCTATTAGGTCCATGGGTACCTAGCAGTATGACATTGCCATCAGCTGGTTACCACGCTAGGGTAGTGACCTTTGGTTGCATGGCCAAGGGAAAGGGGGTCTCATCATGAGCCAACCTTCTCATTTCTGTGAAAGTACTTGTGGGTAACGTTGTCACCACTGGTAACCACGCCATGACAGTGTCCCTTGATTATCTCTTAAGAAAAAAAATAAGCAATAAAAGATGAAATAACAAAAAGAATTAAAGGCATGAATGGGCTTGGAAAGAATTGCATCCATGACAAGTACAGATCGCCTTCTACAAAGGCACCCACAGGTAACATCTTACATCCTTGACCTTCATTGCACCCACCTTCTTGGATATCCCTTGACCACTTCATCCACTTACATGGCTTGTAAGAGGTCTCTTTCGGGAAACTTCCCTTATTCATGGAACACTAGCCCAATATGATTCCTTTCCCTTTTCCCAGACTTGTATTGCGGGTTTGTGTAACGTATTTGAGCTATTGATTGATCTATTAGGGGTTTTATGCATATATTTATTAATATTGACGATGAAATTTTATTGACATTGCTATGATCCTTGTGACTGATGAACCCATGCAAGGCGTAGCTTTTGATGTGCAGGATCATGCTCGACAGAAAGGTACCATATTGGACCGGTACACATGGGGAGATGATTAGTTTGGACCTCCATGGGGCTGAAGATCCCATCAGGTGGATGTTGATACCCCATCAGGGGGGGATACAAGATAGAGATGGATCCGGAGCTTTGCACTAGAGGAGAAGAGGATGTTCCACCAGAGGCACCTCGATAAAGCTTGACCTAGGGGGGATGACCCTTCCTCAGTGGAATGTTGGCCTTGGGAGGCCTAGGAAATCACCACATTGACCATGATGTCACTCGACATCATGGACATTTTGGGAGGTAGACTAGGCAGTAGTGACACGTGTGGCAGGTTGGAGAAGCCCAAGGAGGGCTAACGTTTTGCTCCAGGACGCTCCATCTTCCCTAAAAGGGGATAACATCTCCCTTGGAGGGTATTTTGTCTCTTTTCATCTTGATTTAGGATTTAATTTGAAAATTTAATGTATAACAATATGATTTTTGTATTTTGGCCTTGCYGGCCTTTTACATGACCTAAAACGTAAAATTAGGTCATGATATTGTATAAATGGAGGATTTTCTCCTTCATTTTTTTCATCATCTTTCACTCATTCATTAGTGAGGTCTGAAATTTGTGCCCTCTCTTGGGTATTTGGTTGATTTGGTGAGGCGCACTTGTTGAAGGAAGACATTTTTGGCATTTTATGGTGTTTCTCTTGAAGGAAGGTGTTACAACTAGGGTTTGCATGGTTATTTCTTGGTGAATTGTAAGTATTTTTCTGCAAAAATTCTTAATGAATGGTTTTAGTTTAATTTTTTGCATATGTTTATGAATATTTTTGAATCAAAACCCTAGGTGACAAGCACACAAGTAGGTCCTTGTCTCATGTCCCCTGATAGAGAAATTTCCAGCCATTGAAGAAGGAGAGATCCTAGCCATTGCTACACACTCTTCCCTTCTTCTTCTATTGCTAGTTGTACTATTTAGAAGCCAATAAGAGTGGGACATCCATCCCCTAGGTCTACTACACTAGAGTCATACTCTTTCTAGGGTTTGTTGAAAGGCCTTGTTGTAGCAACACCTTGTCTCATCAACCCCTCTTGTTTTGGTTGTGTTCTTTATTCTTGAGCTAGCCATTTTGCGAGGAAGGAGGAGAGAGCACAAGGCCTTGTTGTAGAAACACCAGAGTGAGCCTCTCTCCCCTAGGGTTTTGATTTTGAGGCCTTGCTTTAGCAACACCTCAAAACTTCTCCCTCTAGTCCTTAATCTTTGCCTCTTTCAACTCCTGTGTCCTTCACTTTTGACTCCATTAAACCCTAAGGCACTGATCTAAAGTCCCCCAACATTGAAGTGAAACTTGATTACAACACTCTCAAACCCTTTGAATTGAAACCCTAACTACTAACCTTAGTCTAAGAGCTAACCCTATTAACCTTAAGTGTTGTTGTCATATTTTTCTATTATATCATTAGTGCAGCTAGAATTTTTCTTTATGAGCAATTGAATAATGGTTAAGGCATTTATTGAATGAAATATTGATTGGTTACATTGAATTCCATATTTATTGGTGAAGCTTTATAATTTTCATTACTATTGATAAACATTGACTTTGTCAATATTTATTTCCAATTGCTTATATGTTATTCAGATAGTCATCTATTATATGAAGTACTAACCCCATTGAAATATTGTCAACCTATCCTCTCCCGTCACGCGGTTATGAACTATATTTCCAAAAACGCTTCTAAAGAAGAGGGTCGATCAAAGAGATATCATCATATGTTGACTATAATCACGGATACATTGTGTCCAATAGATCTTGCTTCATTTTACTATAGGCGTTTCCACACATAAGCTATAGTCAACCAAGATATAGGCACCCAAGAAACCTGTCATATGCTGCAAAAACTCCCCCTTGTCACATGTAGTTGTCTTTTCATGACACTAAATGTTGGTAACCATATATTTCATCAAGTCTCCAAACATACATCTGATTGTTTACCTGGCTCTACCTTCATTGATGTCTATATCAATCAACCTCCTTGCATTAAGCCCCTCCCTCTCATTGAAATTGCAAAATAAATGAGATATAGTCTCCATAGAAAAATTAACCCTTGGCGACGAAGGAGCTCTCCAATAATTGTCCTTATCTCGCCATGCTTCACAATCATTTCGACACCAAATTCCAAATCCTTTGAAGAATTCTATTGGAGTGAGTTGCTACTATACAAAACATTCAGTAACTTTGCAACTAACATAGGCCTCTTAAGAGATACTATCATACACAATTGGCATAACATAAAAGGAACCTACCATGCATGGCGTGTAGACCATTCCCTTGCAAATGTTGAAGAAAAACCACTAGATAAAGCTGAAGAAAATGATACAAATATGCATCCTAACATGGATATAAATGAGTGGGAATTATTATCAAGATTGATCCCTGCTACCAATATAGACTTCAACGAGCTTGACATTCTTGGACATCGTGACTTTAACACCAAATATTTTTGGAACAACCCAGACATTCCATAAGCAGTTCTTACTTATGCAACACAGTTCATTGAAAGAAATCGGCCTTGTATGAATGTGCTACAAAGGCACAAACCTATCAATCTAGGTGCTAATACATTTTCACACAAACAATATCAGGCATTCAATATAGTATTATAGTATTCGCAACAAAAAGAAAAAAAAACACCCCTAATGATGATCATCCAAGGAACTACTGGCACTCAAAAATTTTATCTGATCAATTGCATTAAAGATTCTTTGAATGGACAATATCCATATGGAAATAGTCCAATACTACTTCTTACTCCCACTGGAGTTGCATCTTTCAACATACAAGCAACCACTATACATTCAACACTTAAGATTCCAATAAAAAATTTCCAGCCTTTGCAAACACAAACATTGGCAGTGTTCCAGGAAGTGATGACACATATCCGGTATGTCCTCATTGATGAGATGAGCTTCATCAGGCCTAAACTATTTGTGAAGATTGAAAGCCATCTATGTGAAGCCTTTCCAAAAACTAATAATTTTCCATCCGATCATTGCTCTATAATTCTTATTGGTGATCTATGACATCTCTCGCCTGTAATGGATAAGCCTGTGTATACATGTGCAACACCAGGAAGGTCTCTGTGGAACTCTTTAACCATTGTTGTAACCTTGCAACCAAGCTTCCACCAACAAGGGAAGGATATACAACAAGTCCAATTTTGTCACCTATTGACAAACATACGAAATGCAACTCCACTATAAGAATATTGGGAGATCCTTCAATCCTGTACAAATACATACTTGTCTACAATAGAATGCAAAGAGTTCAATGTGGCCATACACCTATTTGCAACAAATAATTTGGTGTACCAACATAATAAAAAAATGATTCAGTCCTTGAATAGGCCAATAGCACGCTACATTGCAGAATGCCTTGGCTCTTCTATCTCTAAGGAAGATGATGACCATCAATTAGAACAACAAATCTTGTTATGCATTGGCCAACATGTTATGTTGACCTACAATTTATGGATCCAAATAGGATTGGTTAATGGATCACTAGGATTCGTCACTCAAATTGCCTACACAGAAGGAGTCAACCCTCCAAGATTGCCATCATATGTTGTTGTGGAGTTTGATACATATCTCAGTCCACCATGGGATAGTGTCAATCCCAACAAAATACCAATCCCACCCATTAAACGTGGAAATAAGAAACAAATCCCACTCAAAATGGCACGGGACTTGACTATACATAAATCCCAAGGATTAACACTCTCCAAGGAAGACATAGACATTGGAAAGGTTGAACGACAAGGCTTAAACTTCACTGCAATATCACACATCAAATCATTAGCAGGTTTGCACATCTCCCCCTTCTTCTCTTTTGATTGTTACACAAAAATGAAAGATAACACATTTGTTGCAATGAACAAAAAAGAAGAAGCACGCTTACATTCTTTGTCATTATAACCCATTTATTCTCTTCTCAAACCAACAAGTCTATCCATAACTATGTGATATGTACTTCATCTCTTTTTCCTTCATATCCTCATGGATTCAGCTGGTTTCTTATAATTCCTTTTCAAATACAACACTTAGTGTAAGCAAGCTTATCTGGTTTCACGTTGTAACCCATGCTTACTCTTCTCATATGACTAAATATACTCCATCTCATTATCCTTCACATGTCATGGATGTTTCTTGTTTCTTAATATATTTAGCACACATTTTCACGTTCTTTTTTATTCCTTAAAAATTAAAGGTACCACTATAGCCTTCATATCCTTCTTTTACATTGATTTAAGATGAAAAACACATAACATAAGGTTAAGGTTAAGCTTGCAATTTGTACACACTTCTTTAATGCTCATTTTTTTATCTTCTTTATTCCACATCTACTCACATACACTTTAATGGTTTATTTCAGCGCATTACTTCGGCACTCCCATTCGCCCGCTTAGGGGGTATGCTAGTTTAACATAGAAATTGCCACAGCTTACAATATTAGTTGTCGTTAGTAACTTTCAATCAAGACATCACTCATATGGTTATTAGTCCCTGCCATGGGATTATAACAATGAGTTTGCTTTTGATGTGACATTACTTTTCTTTTTACCATACATTTGTGTATGCAATGTAATGTTTAATACACGAAAACAAATATATATTTTTGGATATAATAAAAAAAAAATTGTTTCTCATTTCTAATTGGTTGATAAAATTGAAGTGTTATTGCTCCCTTCATGTCTTTCAATATGTAGAATTAATTACATAATCAATGAATTTCACCAATCACCACATCTAAATATAAAAAATTGTAGTATGTATTTATTATTATGCATTATTATATTTATATTATATTTATTATCTAATATATTATTTATTATTATATTTATTATATAATATATTATTTAGATTATATTTATTATGTAATATAATAAATATTATGTAAAAATATATATTATTAAATTTGAAAGGTTTATTTTCAAAATGAATAATTGAATATTTTTAAAATGCAATTTTCATTTGGCTAGCTTAACTTAATTGGAACGAAATTTAAGTTAATCCCAAAACTATACAACATCCACATTAAAGTAAAAATGTGGTCAGAGATCCTGGCCAATACGACATGACAAATCTATAAACTAAGTGTCATGGAGCATCATGTCTTCCTCCATTCCTTATGAGTCTAGGTCAAATTCTTTGAATTCGAATCTTTGTGACGGTATAATTATGAGTGTTAATTTTTTTCATTTAAAATCTTTACAAATTGATTTCTTTTAAGACTGTGAAACTAGCCCCTAGCTAACATATTGTTCTTTTTTCACAATAATCATCATCATCAATAATTATAGGGTGTCAATTATCATCTGCATTTCCAAATCTACTTGGGAGGGACTAAGCTCTCATGCAACCCTTGTTAAACTAAACACGTGAGTCGATAAGTGGTATTGTAACTTTATGGGAGTAATAAATGCTAGGTTTCATCATGTGTGAGCTTTGAATCCAACAATTTACATTCAACAAAGACTCACACTTAAGTATGATATTTTGTAGTTGGGTGTTTATTGTTCATAATAACTTTCAATAAATTTGTGTTATTGATTATCTGTTCATATTAATTAATATCAATTATATTGATTAAGACTTACTTTCATTATTCTTAGCAAATCTCCATTGTTCAGAGTATGATCCTCTGTATTTTAGAGTTCATCTTTATCCTCACTAAATATACCCACCCTTTCTTGTTTTATAAAAAATGCCCAAGCTATCTCTTCATCCTTTGTTTTGTACAATTTTTTTAGCAAATATCCATTGTTCGGAGTATGATCCTCTGTATTTTAGAGTTTGTCTTTATCCTCACTAAATCTACCCACCCTTTCTTGTTTTATAAAAATTGTCCAAGCTATCTCTTCATCCTTTCTTTTGTACAAATTTTTAGTGTTCACATGATTTATATCTTTGCTTACCCTTTCTTGTTTTATAAAAAAATGTCAAAGCTATCTCTTCATCCTTTCTTTTGTACAAATTTTTAGTGTTCACATGATTTATATCTTTGCTTTTTATATAAGGATATGTGATGATTCAAACTCAGTCTTTATCTTTCAACAATGTGTATATTATGTCCTACAACAAATTGTGTGCCTTAGCTTAATGAGAGTATAAGCATTATAAAATTGGAAACCCTAGCAATTTTGAAGTTACCTGCTATCACATTATGATAAACAAAAATGTGGGTATTTTTTACTCTAGATTATCATTAGCATGGTTTTCAAAGAGATTTGTTCAAGATTGTTACCTCCTATACCCACATTCAAATATATTTAAGCTTGTTTATTTAAGATTCTAAACAAAGTGTAATTCTAAGGGCATTTCTGAAGGTTGTTCATTTTCATCATAACATATTTTCTTTCATTTTAGGCTAATTCTATTATGATACAAAAGCAAAATCGATAGAAAAAATTGTTTAAGATATTCTTTAGAATTTAAGGGTTAGTTGATTACCAAGGCCATTGAATATATAGATTTAGGATCAACAATCAAGAGGGTTTGAATGATATGGAAGGAGGAATAGTTAAGATTTTATAAATCACATGGATCTGCTTCAATATGTATAATATTAAAGGAAGACCCTTCTAAATATGCTACTTTTAATGAGTAAAAAATCAATAAAGTAATAATATGCAACCATGTGAATTTAAAGGAAAACCAAACAAGAAACCATAATTGAAGTATAGCAAACAAAAATGTAATGTTTCCCAATTTTGCCAAAGAAAAAAATATTCTGTAGCCATTAATTCACAAATTAAAGTTACATTTAATTTCAACCTTACTTACATGGGAATCATGTACCCCTTCCTTTCGTCATTAAAGACTTACCACAAATATTTAATTATTGATCATTACAGACCTTATACCTACTTAGGTGTTAAAGGGGGATAGATTCCAGTAAGTCCATAACTAATAGATTATGATGAATTATAAGGTAATAAAAATTGCTCATATCATAGCCTACATTATTACCCTTAAACCAACTATATCCTTTTGGATGTATCGCTACTAAATGTGCAAACACATAAAGGTTATATTCCATTAATTTCGATTACACGAGTAAGACACGTTACAAGGAAGGTGAAAATGCGCAGGCAACCTTAAATTCAGATTTGACAATATGTTTCCTCGGGTCTAGTGTGACAGGGAACTTATAGACCTCATCACTATCACTTCGAACACTAGTATGTGCAAGCGTTATGACTTGGAAGGTGGTAATTAAGGATAGGTATATGTATTAATCACTCTCATATAACTGTCGTCCCATCCAAACTAACCCTTGGCCTAAGGCCTTTTCTTCCTTGACACAAATCGATGAAAACGGAACGAAACCCTAACTGAGTATAGGATTTTATAAGTAACGAGAATCCGGTCTATCTGTCAAAAGATTTTCCAAGGGCTGAAACATAAATAACCTAGGGTACGGTTCAAGGAGGTGTAAAGAAATCTTTTTCAAGCATTTAAGGCTTCCCGAAAGTATGCCCTCGGAATTGTTGCGAGAGTTAAAGTGTCTGGTGGGACTTCGCCACCTTTCCATAACCACAACACATAGGTACAGAATACCATTACTCTCTAGTAGTCAGGCTCTTGTAGGTTACTCCACATTCACAAAGTTGGTTTTGTGTATCCGGTGGACATGCCCTAGTGTTTCCTCTGTGTGTTCTGAATGCTTATGTCAACGATACAGTTTGGTGCATGTGCACTTGATGGACCCCTCCCACCAGAAAATTGTTTTAGTGAGGTAAGGCATTTGATTGATAACCCTAAGAAATCTCTTGGTGTTATACTAAATTCATCTATGTTTGGACTGTAAACTTTTAACAGAGTTTTTCTTTTGATAAACGATTGCGCTAGCTTTAGGTTATTAAATTTTGTCCTCCGTGTTCTGCATGAGATTTCCTAGTTGTAATCCATAGGGAAAGATGGACTCCACTCACGAATGGGAGGTTCCTTAGACTTATACTTCTCTGACATTGAACCTTCCCTACGGTTATGTTTAATAAGACCAGAACATAAAGTGTACTCTATTGTAGCACCGAGTATCTTCTTAAGTTCTTTCGACTTCGTCCTGAGTAGATGCCCTCCACATATCGAGTGGCTCTTCGAAGTCAGATATAAATAATACTCGGAGCCATTACCCTCTGTAATCCTCCCCGGTAACCTTTAACTAGTTAAAGGGGATGGCCTGGTTAGTACAACTAATAAGTTTATTTTGTAACGTGTATAAATTTCTTACGGGATTTCCCCTTTTTCTTTTTTTATCTGTGATATAAATTATCCCCAAGTTCCAAGCTTCAGCCGAGGGTTTTCCCATTCCATTCTAGAGCTTGTCACTATTTCCCATTTGTTGCTCCCAGATCAAGCATTTGTTGAATTTTTCTGTATGGTGCTAAGAGCATAGGCGACCATGCTGAATATGTTTTAATAGAGTACACTAAGTCATATTTAGCATGAGTTTATTTACTGTCCTGAGATTAAATGAAGAACTTTATTTGTTCACAACTAATGATGGGGCCTCTATTTTTACATGCGAGGTACCCATAAGACAACTTTTCGCCCTTTGCACCTCTTTGAGTTCAACTACCCCTTTAAGGATACGAGGAGGAGGCGAAGTCTACTTCCGACATTCATCAGCTAAGTAAAGTTTACATAACTATTTTATGAATTGGATTATTTTCTTACCAATATTTTATTGGTTAATTGATATTAATAATATCTTCTCGGTTTTTCTCTGTAGGATTGGACACCTTCGCCGCTCCTAGAACCCTAGCCATCGCTTTAAGAAAAAAGAGGTATTCGGGTTCCTGTTACCATTCTCCTTCAACAAAATAGTATGTCAAGTCTATCGCATGGAATAAAGTTTGTTCTAGTGTATGGTTGTTGTGGGTAGAGAGATACCAGTTCCTACCCGTCTGGTTATTATTACAATTTTCCTTTAAAGAGACTTAAAGGGGCCACAATCTCTACCGAGACTTGATGAAAAAATTTATCTTTCTCTTCTGTTATACCAGATGTACTTAAGACCAGGACTCTATGATCCGGTATTTAGATAAGTTTAAGTATTGTGACTTTATCCTATATCCATGTTCAGAAATATAAACTGACCTTTAATTACCTACTCTAGTTATCCGCACTACTGCGAAGTTTAATGCTTGATTATATGCTTACGATAATTTGTATAACTTTGAATTTTCCCTTTGTTAAACTTTTATTTATGTATCGTTATCATAACAGGAAAGTTTAATTACGAATACCCTTTTAAAACTTTGAGGCATGAGTTTGTATCGTTAGCATGATTTATTTTCTTATTATAATTCATCTGTCCAGACTCAAATCGATTACTACTACATATGATATATGTTGCTTACAACCTAGTGCCTTTATGCGTTGGTCCTGTTATCACAATGGATTCCTACTATAGCAGCGATACGGTATATAAATACAAAAAAACTAATATCATGACTCTATATACAACTCCTTGCAGAAATATAATTATTCTACATATAGTATTGGTTTCCATTCTAATCACTCAAATATTTCTATATTGGAATCTTCGATACATTGGAAAAATTCCTTATCTATTCTCGTATAAAAATAACCCACTTTACAGTAGTGACTACTTCTAGAATTTATCCATGCAAAATCCTTATGATTGTCATAACCATTAGAAGAGACTTCTAATACCCATCCAGAATTTTAATTCAACTCTACAAAATGTCCTAGGATTAGATTCGTAAGGTATATTATAGTTTTATATACTTCGAACAGTTTTTATTCAGATTATCCTATCAGTTTGAATCTAATAGATACACTTCATCAATGATTAATTATTTGACAGAGATAGGAGGCATTTCAACTCGGATTTAATAAATACATATAAAATCATTCAAACATAGAAGGTTAGAGAAACATATATGAATCGTCTTGCAGGAAGACAACGGGAACAACCATGTTCCTCCCAACCGTAGGACAGGGAAGCCAACTCACTTGCCTAGTTCACCCCCTAGACTGACCATGAATCCATGAGGGCTAACTCGGAAACTCCTCCTCGGAAATGTCTTTCAGTCTTGGCAGACTCCTCTTGCCTTACACTCAATCAATAAATGCTCATAACAACAAGAAAAATGGTCTCCTTTCACATACTAAGCAATGTCCTGCCTCCTCACATATGCTACTTATCCAACAATCATTTTGCCTAGGTCTTTTCCCCCACTTGGGAATCTTCGTAGCTTTCTAAATCCTTGATTTTCAGGGGCTTCCAATGGCCAAATATCTGATTTTCCACTTGTCGCAATCATCCTAGAGGTAGTTCCAACATGTTCCCGACTCATGGAGTCATGGTCAACTAAATTTAACAAGGTTGTTTCATTTGTCCTACTGCAATAATTAAAACAATATTTTGTTTACATACAAGTGTCATAGTCAAATAGTTAGTTGGGCCAAATGAGGTCTCTTCCCAACATTCATAATAATTAATTACAATTTATCAAATTCGAAATTCGAAATTTCCATAAATGGCAAAAATTTTCCAATTTCGAATTTACTAAAAACTGAATGGTTTTTCCAACAAATTTTGAATTTTGAAAATACTTTATTTTTGGGGATGTCACAAAAAGTGTCTTCTACTTATAGGATTCGACCTGTAAAAAACCTTAATTAAGGTGCCCCTCCATAAAACCCTTCTACGATTAACCAATTTTCAAGATTACATGAGGACACTTATGTTTTATTTGCGAAATACAACTTAAAATTATATTTGCTAATTACCATTTTTCATTTGGAATCCATTTTATTAGGAACAATTTCTCTATAACTTAATTCTAACTTGAACAAAGTATTTGACATTTTCTTGCTTTAGACAAAGTGTATTTGGCCTTTTCTTTCTTTACATTTTCTTGTGAATTGGACATCCTTTGTTTGGAAGGCAAATTTATGTTTTTTAAACAACAAAATAACATTTTTCTTTTACCTTTATAGTGGAGTGAAACAAAAAAATTATGTTTTCTAAACAACAAAACAACATTAGGGAATAAAGGTGAGTGTTATTTGTCACAATCTCCTTTTGTGTTTCATAGGTATAAAGGACTATGGGAATGGACGAATATCGGATGTTTGACCATGCAAATGTATTCATAGCATCGATTAAGTAAGGACATTCTTCCTCATCTTCATCTTTATCATATGTTATACATTATACTTTTCTTCAATGTGTCCGATATTTTGCTCCCTTCCTTCCTTCAAAGTGAGACATTTTTCTCTTTTTGAGTGCATATAAAGGATGTACATAATATCATATGACATGTTCAATCAAATAATGTAGTTCCAAATATGTAAAAACGTTTTGTAACAATATATTTGTATCCACATATTTATTGCAATAAAGTGAGATGAGTTTCTAAAAAGTCTCCATCAACTTGACTGCTACTTAACTCCAAGGGTTTTCTATTGTTTTAAATGAAAGAAAAAAAAGGCTAACATTTTAGTTTACCCTGAAACAGATTGGAATTCTCACACTGCTCATTTGTGAGAGATACAAATCTTACACTAGGGGTTTGTAGAAGCAACCTTGGACTTTATAGGACAATTGTGTATAACGCTTTTGCTTTTGCAAGCTTATAGGTTGGAGGTAGACGCTGATCTTAGGAAGTTAGACCTACAACGAGCTTGGAAGCACAGACGAATTATAGAACTTTGTCTCTCATATTAATCTATCGAAGGGTGATATACCTCAAACATCTATTACTCAAATTGCATTCGAGAACCATTTCTTCACTGTTCGGCTCAACATTTTTTGACAACACATCTTCACAGGTTTCTTCACCTCCAATAGACTACTTTCAAGGATCAAAACCCTTTTTTTTCTGCCCATTGTCAATGTTTTAATTTGTGCCAGGCACCAAATAATGATCAACTAGAACATATGAAGGAGGAGATTGTGAGCACTAGCCAAGTGAGTTAGCCACACATCACCTCCACGCCACATTACAATGGATCCTCACAAGCTTTATAAGGGCTTCTTCGCATGCATTCTTTGGCATACAAAACCACAAGCCATCAATACCATGTGCCCTAAACGGAGACCTAAACCACTTTGACTCTTTCTGAGTCAAGGTTAACCCTAGCAATCCCCCTTTTAAACTTGACTAGGGGATTCTGCATGCCCCCCATCACCTAGGTTTGCCTCTGGACTTTACCTGTGAGGTACTAGGGGCTAGGGGTTGCCCTTTTACATGCAAACAATTTCTGCTTCAATATTTATTTTTTCATGTGTCTCTTGGTGACTACACCATCATAGAAATTCTCTTCACCCACATGGTTCATCAATCTTGGTCACAAGACTTTGACATTAAACCATTTCATATTCCTCCCATAATCAAAGATTCAAACTTCTTTTATTCCATATCAAGTTACCATACAAGTACATCTGCCACCCTTATACATATTCTAGTGGTTCATTCCACAACTTGATACCACATCCCTTCTTTACATAAGAGAGATATATTTTTCTTTGTACTTCTAAGCACCGGATGAAATTAAACCTTAAGCACCCGATGAAATTTTGCATCCCGTACAATTCATATGTTAAATAATTATATGTTCAATAATAATAATACAGTACAACATGCATTTAAAAAGCTTATTCCACAACATGCTGCTGTCACCACGACTCTCATACTTCTGCACCTTCGCAACTGCCATTCACCCTAAACTCATAGAGAAAAGAAGCCCTAACAGATCCATAAATCTTATGCCATTTACCGAGTTCCTCTTCAACGTTGTCGTCACCATTTTGCGCTGCTCGGCCTTTGCCACTTCTTGCAATCCTGCCGCCACTCACGACTGTAATCTCAGTTCCATCTCCCATGGATCTCTTCGTGCTCCTCGCCAGCTGCCGCGACTCCCACAAAAAAACATTTTCCTCTACGAAGACACAGTATCACCACAATGGTGGCCATCCCTGCTCCACAAGCCCGTACCTCCTCTAAGAAATTCAACAACCTTTTCAATCGCCTCTTTGACTCTGAAACCGATCGAAACACCTCATTGATTCATTGATGCTTGAATCGGATTTCCTGACTCTGAAACCGATCGAAACACCTCATTGATTCATTGATGCAATAGAATGTTGTGCTCCACCAAAGATGTCAGGACACACAGATGGGCGGTTCTGGTAAACTCCATGTCTTTCTAATTTGAGGCGAAGGCATAATCTAGGGAAGATCGCTTTTATGGTTGCTTTAGATCTGAAGCTCCTTGATATCTCCGTGTCGGATTGATACCATGCGGATCACAGATCACCTTCGAAATAACAGATCGCAAAGGAATATGCCCAATAATCAATAGAGCTCACACTGAACATCCGTCGAGTTGTACCCACGTCATCTGAGCGATCTATGATATTATCAATCTCTC
>ML778818.1:439996-453337 GCA_009831015.1 Picea engelmannii
TCGGGAAAACCGGCAAATAGAGGTTGATATGTCCGAGAGGAAAGTTGATAGAAAACGAGTAGCGTCATATATTTTCAACTGATTCGGAACGAGTGGCATGTTATTTATATTGTATATGAAAATGAAAATGAAAATGCAAGTGACGAGGGAGTGGGGTACTTTGCCAGCCAATTTACATTCACAGAGCATCAACAAGGTTTGTATTGCAGTTGGAGGGGCTGACCCTTGAAATAATGACACTCAGTGGGAATGAGGGCTTTATCTTGACGGCGAAACTTGTTTTTCTATTTACAACCCGGTATTATATATTGGATGCAAACGATTTTCTTTGTTCCAATGTTGAATGTAAAAGAGTATAAGGAATCGTACAAATACCCAAAACCACATATGCTGAAAACGAAGAGAGACGGATTAGATTAGATGTGACTAGGACAACAGTTAGCAAACCAGATCCCGGCAAAGACCCACCGACCCTAGAAATGATTCAGATGCGAACAGAGTGTTGGAACTCCCGAGTCCCGACCACCAGTTGTCAAATGGACGCTCTTCGGATTGGCGGAGGGTGGAAGTTATGTCGGTATTAATCATTCGGTTAGTAAAGATAGTGGGGACTGGGAGGAGGAGGCAAAACCAGAGTTGAGGGTGCAAATTATGTGTTGTCCCTGGTGAGCGAGTGAATTGAATCGGACTGGTTAGTAGGCTTCGTCCATGAATTAAAAATGAATTTAATTCATTTAATAAAAATGAATTTAATTCATTTCAATTCAATACATTAACTGTTCGAAATACATTATATTTCTATTGAAATACATTAACAGTTCTTTTGTGATAGCATTAAACGCAAAACCCTAAATTATTCAAACCCTAAATTTTTTCAAAAGAGACTATGGTGAGGGCGCCGATTTAAATTAATGAAAAATTATTTACGATATTCCAAATTAATGAAATTTTTTGGAGAACTGTTCGGGCCAATCTTGTGTTGCATGTCGGGTTTCTGGGATTGCAACACAAGATTGGCCCGAACAGTTCTCCAAAAAATATCATTAATTTGGAATATCGTAAATAATTTTTCATTAATTTAAATCGGCATTAATTTAAATCGGCGCCCTGCTGCTTACAGTGGTCCTGAACTTTAGCATTGTATAGGGGTTTACAATATAAGCAGCCAACAGCTATGGTATGCAGAACCCTAGCCAAGGGACCTGACGCCGCGTGCACTGCACATAGAAACAGGAGAAGGCCCATACGCCTTGGAGGGAAGAACCCACAGCTTGCGTACCGCGCACAAGAAGTGAATCAATTTAATTCACGCAACTCTAGCAAGGATTATATATGGTCAAGCACAAAATCAAGAGTAAGGTTAAGGGATGTGATATGTAAACTTCAGTCCAGGGAATACAAGTTTCACATAGCATAATTACATGTAGAAATCAATGGCATGAGATGGTGTACTATGATATCACAGAAAACAACACAATGTCAGAAGGCGAGTCAATAAAAACAAAACACCACCCAAAAACCCAAAATTTTAAATCGACTGCATACTTAAAGATCGAGTTTGACTGCACTTTGAACTGAGGATAGGAGTTGATATTCTGAACAAAAGACATGAATAATTAATCGGTTCGTACCTAAATGTTTGAATGGAAGATTTGGAAGCTTTCTGGTCTTTGCAAGATTCTCCTCTCATGGTGCAACAATTCCGTCCTCCCTCTATGCGATTGAAGTCGCAAGCTTCTCCTCTCGTGCTGCAAGAATTCCGTCCTCCCTCTATGCGATTGAAATCGCAGCAAGCAACAATTTCTCACCAAACTTCTCCAAATTTCGTCCTCCCTGTGTGCATGCGAATCAAAATTAAATTGCATGCGAATCAAAATTAAATTGTAGGTTATTTCCACTCTTCATGCATGATACGAGATTCTGAAATGTAACGACAAGCCAGGTGGAGAAAACTTAATAGTAAAAAGCTGTTGATTTATTTCCACTCCTCTGATGCATTACTCGCTCAAGATTTTTCTGTCGTTTCGGTTCTTTAGAAGGCTCCACGGTCACCATATTTACCAATCCAAATTTTAATTTTCTCAGACCAAGTGTGAGGGACACGAACGTGGCAACCCTAAATTGAAAGGAATTACGGCTGCGTTATTAACTGTAAAGAATGTCAAACATTGAAACCCTTCACATCCATAAACGCTTCACATTCGTAAATGTTTGGTCTCTGCTAATTACTGGAACGTGTCAATGAGGTTGATTATACAAATTAATTATTAAGCATGGCAATCAATGGATAGGGCAGTAATTTTTTAATCAAGATTAAGTAAATGTGAAAAAGTAAACAAAGAAACAGACGCATTCATAAATGCACAGAAGTTAAGAACATTAAATCCTATTCATTTATTTGAGTGAACGACGAAGAATATGCGGGCATCTTTCATTGTGGGCCATAAGATTAGAATTTTTGATTAAAAGACTAATTAAACCATCGATTCTGATAGGGGGGACGCCTATCGGCGTAACGAGAGGAAAATAGTACACACAACCAACCATAGAAACATAATTATCTGTCTACATATATTTAGCATAATAATTATTTGTGTACATATATTTATCATATATTTTATGTGTTTATGGTTGGTTGGTCGTTTAAACAAATTTGAATATTAACTAGCATACCTTTAAATTAGGGGAAAGGATACACTGAAGTGAATTAAAGTGGTTATGTTGTTTAAAGATGGTACTATTTTGTTTTTGGATGGAAAATTAATATTTCACAAGGTCCATTTTCATTAGGCATTTGACAATATTGGCCTAGCCCATTCAAGACAAGTCAGATAATATTAGCCTAGGTCATTCCTCCAACATTTCTCTCGACTTCATGAAGCACGTGGAACTGTTATAAATAGTTACGTTGTTGAAATGTTCTCCAATTATCCCGTGCGAAAACTTCGATATGCTCTCAATTTATCCTCATCGAGGGAGAGGGAATCAAACTGTAGATCAGTATGCTACACCAATGGGCAATGGAGTCACAAACATTCTACTCATCGAGGGCACAAAAGATCTTCAACAGAAAACAAGATCGTATGCTGGTAGGTGGAAGAATGAAGAAGGAAAACATAAGATAAAATGTTCACTAAACAAAGATCCTCTCAATTTAATGAATCAACAAATACTTGAATATAAACAATGACTAATGGGAAAAATACAATAGATCCTCTGTTGCTTAGGGATCCATAAATCATTGACAATCTTTGATCCTCAAATCTGCAATATATTCAAATAAGAAGAAATATAAACAAAAGAGTTACAATCTGAAAACACAACTCTCATAAGTCTACAATAGCAGTAATTCTTACAATCATTAAATGCCCACAGGCTTACAAATCAAAACACACAGGAACACTGTCTGCTACAACTCTCTGTAGCCTCTCTTGGCTCATGAATCCCCTTTCTCCAAGATATTTCTCCTTCCTTAAATAGAAAATATCATCCAAATAACCTTAGGAGGTTGAATGCCATCTCCTCCATTGGATTCTAAGGCTTGGAGATAGGTGGCAATAATCAAAGAGACAAAAATCCGACAAACTGTTAATTTCAGGAATTTGTTGGAAGTCATTAATAAATTGTTTCCACCTCATTGCATGAGACCTTTGATGGAGATAAATATTAGGTGCATGTGTCCCTTGACATCTAACTGATCCTTTAGAATCCATTCAAATCCTCCTTGACAGGTGGAAACCTCCCAACAAGGAGAATATCAAAACTGTGACCGCTACAAGAAATTCGGTAGCACCACTATAAAATAGTTGGTAGAACCACTTCTATGTCTAATATCTCTCAAACCATAACACATTTTGAAAAAATGGCAGAGGTTTTTGTTACTTGGAATGTTATGAACAAAAACCTCCTCAATTTTTCAAAAATACCTTCTCATTTATTCATAATCCAATTTTTAAGTTAGTCACTCAAAACTGGCATAAGCGTCATTGGAAAATAATTCTGCACAATTTAGTCTCAGCCAATTTTGGTAGCGCCATCCTCGTGTACCTGCATTCAATTCGATAACGCCATCATAATTCACAACTATATCACTTCAATTTTGACAGATTTGGTAGCATCCGACATGAAAATGGATTTGGTAACAACCTATGGAATTCATAGCACCATCATTACACTGCTTAACACATTTGGTATCATTTTATGTAGTAAAATGGAAGACCATGCTATATAGACAATTCTACAGTGCCATAGTGCTATGGAATGTCTGTTCTCTTATGTGTGATGAGACTAATCAAGAAACTTGAGTTGATATGTTAGAATCTTGTATATGCATGTAGATGTTACTTAGTTTCTTATGGAGAGGCAAGCCTCTTCTGGCTACAAATTCGTGTGCTAACATAGGCTCCATGGGGGATAGAGTCCTCCCTGTGAGGCTCTAATAACTCTTGTAGTTTTAGTGCCTTGTCCTAGGGCTTCTCCCAACCTTTAACCTCTGCAATCTGCTTTGATCTGTGACCTTTAACTGAACTAATGGAAAATGAAAAATGAAACTGACAAAAATGATGAAAACTATGCTTGTCCAACAAGCTTATTGCACACAACTACTCTAATTATTGGGAAAATGAAGCATTCAAGTTAGATGAAACAACCAATGAATCCATTTCATAATTTTTTCAACTGCTTGAAGCTTTGAAATGTGCTTCCTTGAGCACCAGAGATAATTCCTACTTAAAGGCAGGTCAAAGAAACATTTGGAAATACACTTTCCATTGAAGAAATCAAAGATCCTAGTCCCACTTTTTGCTTGCAGACAGGGTGCAAATGGATCCTGAAAAACATCATCAATACTTGTCCCTGTGACATTACTTTGTGTAAAAAGGAAATGTATTGCATTAGGTCCTTCCTCCACTGTGCTTGGTTGTTGCTTGGCTTGCTAATTTTCTGATTCATCCTCAATGCATATGGTCTTGGTCCACTCCTGGTCATGAGGTGTATTAGGAAAAGGGATTAGTGATGTTTCTTTAATTTCAACCTCTCTCATCTCATCACATGGCATTTGATCTTGGTTGCTTCATGAAATTGATCTTGTGTTTTCAAGAGGAATCAAGGGTTGATAGGGAAGTTCATCACAATTAGAAGTGCTTGGGAAACTACATTCTTATATCTTATCTTCTGATTGTGAGGGATATTCATCATAGCTTGGATTATGGTCCCAATTTCTCAGTTTTTCACCCTCTAAAACTAGATTATCATCTTTTTCTTCTTTTTCAGCAACAAAAATATGACATGAGGGTTGAAACAAGCTATTGTTGCTTTGATGGGAAGGGTACTTCTCTAATATAAGGTCCTCATTAGACTGTTCATGTAAATAATCTTCATAATCATCATACAAAGCAAAATCAACGACCATTTGACTATTAATGGCTAAGGGGATTAGTACAATAGCTAGGACAATTGGTTGTTCAATGAAAACCTCCTCACAGTCATCAAAACTTGACAAATCATGGCACACTGGTTCATTAACAATAAGAGGGATTACAACAACAACTGGTAAGCTATGAATTTGGTCATGACAGGCTACAACACTATTCTCATGATGAAATAACTCTGAATGTAAGATGACCTCTTGACTTAAAGAATCGAGAAAATGAGGAGACAGGAAAATGATGGATTGCCCATACTAATCTTTCGCTTGGGGACCTAGATGTTGACATGAATGATGCATTTGTTCTTCAAATTTAGGAAAAGAATTATGAAACTCATCATATAAGTCCTTCTCTCTGCAATCATCCCCTTCATCATCACTACTAGAGGAATCACTTGCTGAATCTGAATATATGATGCATACCCCTCACAACAATTCTCAAAAAGTCTTTCAGCTGGATAAATTATCTTTCAATGAGAATAAAAAACATCATGAAAGTCATTCAAAGAGGAAATACTAGAAACATGGAGTGTTCTATACCATTTCCTCGCATAGCCTTCCAATGAATACATGATTATTTTCATCAATATATCTTCATGATGGATGTCAAGCTACTACATCAAAACATGAAATTCATGAACATGCTCAAAAGGGTTGTCATCCTCACCTTCATAAAATCTGGGCAAAATATCTTTCCATTCATCAATTTTAGGCACATGATGTGCATAACCATCTTTGGCTGAGAAATTGAGTGGGGAAAACCACCTGGTCAGGATAGCCTTCATAGCCATTTAATTTGTCTCATCCCCAGTGGAGTCACCAACAGATTCTGAACAATGGATTCACCATGGTGGATGTGCAGTATTCAAGGTGTCCAACTTCAGTCACCATCTAAAGCTGGAGTTGTGCAGTGTTGTTCCTCCGAGGGAGATTTTTAATCTACTCAAATCCGTCCCCGGCAACAACATGAAGAATGCTAGCACTGAAATTTACATGTTGACTGCTAAAGTGTAAGCTCAACACCCATCATAAGGTAAAATATAATTTTGGTTTTGACTAGGTGGATCAACAAGATGGATAAATAAATGGAGAGGAAAGAAAACTACAGATCATTAGGCTACACCAATGGGCAATGGAGTCACAAACATTGTACTCATCGAAGGCACAAAATCTGCTCAATAGAAAACAAGATTATATGATGATAGGTGGAAGAATGAAGAAGGAAAAGATAAGATAGAATGTTCACTAAACAAAGATCCTCTCAATTTAATGAATCAACAAATACTTGAATATAAACAATGACTGATGGGCAAAATACAACAGATCCTCTGCTGCTTAGGGATTCATAAATGATTGACAGCCTTTGATCCTAAAATATGAAATATATTCAAATAAGAAGAATTATAAACAAAATAGTTACAATCTAAAATCACATCTCTCATGAGTCTCCAATAGCATTAATGCTTACAATCATAAAATGCCCATAGGCTTACAAATTAACACAAACATAAACAGTATCTGCTACATCTCTCTCTAGCCTCTCTTGGCTCATGAATCCCCTTTCTCTAAGAGATATCTCCTTCATTAAATATAAAATAACATCCAAATAACCTTATGAGGTCGAATCCCATCTCCTCCATTGGATTCTAAGCCTTGGAGATAGGTGGCAACAATCAAAGAGACAAAATCCAACAAACTGCTAATTTTCAGGAATTTGCTGGAAGTCATTAATAAATTGTTTCCACCTCATTGCATGAGGTATTTGATGGAGATAAATATTAGGTGTAGGTGTAACTTGACATCTAAATGATCCTTTAGAATCCATTTGAATCCTCCTTGACAGGTGACAACCTCCCAACAAGGCGGATATCAAAACCGTGACCGCTAGAGGAAATTCGGTAGCACCGTTGTAAAATAGTTGGTAGCACCATTTCTATGTCTAATATATCTCACTCGATAAAACATTTTGAAAAATTGAGAGAGTTTTTTGTTATTTTGAATGTTATGAACAAAATACTCCTCCAATTTTCAAAAATACCTTCTCATTTGTTCATAATCCAAGTTTTAAGTTAGTCACTCAAAACTGGCAGAAGCGTCGTTGCAAAATAATTCTGCACAATTTGGTATCTGCCAAAGTTTTGGTAGCGCCTTTTGGTAGTGCCATCCTAGTGTACCTGTGTGCAATTCGGTAGAACCATCATAATTCACAGCTACATCACTTCAACGTTGACATATTTGGTAGCATCCGACATGAAAACGGATTTGGTAACAACCTATGGAATTCATAGGGCCATCATTACACTACTTAACATATTTGGTATCATTTTATGTAGTAAAATGGCAGACCATGCTATACAGACAATTCTGCAGCGCCATGGTGCTATGGAATGTTTGTTCTCTTCTGTAATGGAATGTCTTTTAAAAAGGGAGACCATGCTATACAGACAATCCCGCAGCGCCATGGCGCTATGGAATGTCTATTCTCTTCTGGAATGGCTATGAAGATTCACTGAATTAGTTTATGTCGGTGAAATATGAATATACACATCCATGATCATCATAGTTTCCTCTCCTAGATTTTTATTATGGTGCAATAATTTGGTAGACATGATTGTTCAACAAGTGAATTCTTGTAGAAAATCCAAGTCCATGTATAATTGAATTGTCAATCAATTTTGCCTAGAACCAGGAGGTTTCATGCTCAAGTTTGAGGGGGAGTCATTCTACCATGCTCGATAAAATTGATAACAAGATCTAATATCTGACTTACCCATCTCATAGATAAAAATGATTATGGTTATCATGACGAAAATAGGTGTCATGCAATACAGATGGATATCCTTGCAACAAGAACGATAACGTACAAGTATTACGAGAAAGAGATTCCTGATTTTTTTAGTTACAACATCAAGAACAAACATTATTATGTGTTTATTATTTTCAAGAGCATATCTAGATATTTTACCATGGATAATTGTTTCTCTAGTTTATGGAATTTTATTGAAAATTAAATATTGTTGTTGCAATAAAAATACAAGCAAGGGTTTATATGAGTCTCATTTACATAATTAATTATTTTGTATAGATATTTTTTCTTGTCATCCATTGTTATGTACCAATTTCTTAAGATATCGGAATAAATTAGAAGTACACACCATGTACACCAATGTGAGTATGGAGTGCAACTCCAATATAGATAAGAGAGATGAGTTACACAATAACTTCTTAAAGAATAGGAAAGCCTTCTCCAAATAACCAATTACAGTCATACATCAAAATTGACATGTTCACAATAATGAATACATGATCTCTATGATGGGTGTCTAGCCCACAATTTCATGCACGCACCCCGAGTGTGTATGATTGGCCTCTTGGTATGTCTTTGTTCATGTTGAGTAGCACTTGATGTGGTCCCCTGTGTTGTGTCAATCTCTTTTTCCTTTTTCTACTACGCCTGGGTGTTGTTCGTCTTTCCCGCCTAGGTACCTTTATTTGGCGCACCCCCTTTCTTTTGTTTCCCCATCTTATGACCTGATTTTCTCTTCTTGGGAACTTTTTTGTCTCCTGCAGATGTTTTTTCTTGCCTTGCATCCACATCCTTATCCATGGACATCTCTTGATTAAGGACTGGAACCCTCCAGTCATCTTGACAATCCTTGATGGCCATTTCTATGTCCTTTTCCTTGACGCAGTATCGTAGTTGTATCCATTCCTTCTTGGGATCCTTTCATGCTTGGATCCATACTTCATGCCTAGTCACTTTAAAGTTGTCTATGCCCTGATATTGCACGACCACTTCTGGCGTAATACACCAAGTGTTGGAAATGATTTCCTGGAGGTCATTGTAATACCATGTGAGCATGCCTGCATTTGTACATTTATTTTTGGGGTCTTAAGTGATTCCTAGTGATAGGTATCATGTTGTGCGGCACCGACTAGATCGCTCGAAAAATTATGAATACTTAGGCTCCCTCCATCCGACCAAGGCGATCAGGATGAGTAGCCAAGAGCAGTGAAATTTTGTCCCCAGGTCTTGCGCATCCTTACAGTCTTCAAGGAAAATATTCAAGAAGTGCAGGGCCCAGCTAATTATAGTGCCCTCCACACACTATGCTACAGTTTCAACGACCCCAACAAGAACTTCCTCCTTGCAGAACTTCCTGAGAAATTTGCACACCATGAGCTTGGTGGCCATCCTAGTTGTTGAGTCACTGATGTGCTTGATTATGATTCTGCGTGACCCTCTTTTCATGCCATATGTCTTCTTCATTGCCTAGGCCAATGCCTTCTCCTTTGTTTTTTCATCAAAGAACTACACAGGGCTCTCCCCACGAGATGGAAGCCTTGTAATATACATAATGAGATCCACGTCTATCGAGACAGACTCCGCCACCCATAGGTATCCTCTGTGGGTAACTTCCATCAACTTCTTGACATATTTGTTTACGTCCCAATCCCTTCCAAAGTGTGGGATCTTCATTAGGATTAGAATCCTGGTGTTGGGAATTCTGGCTGCCCACCGTTTTGGTTGGTTAATTGGTTCGTCCAAGGGTCGTATAACCACAATATCCAAGAAAACTTACTTTGCAAACTCAGGAAACTTGTCCATTTCTCTTACATCGTGATCTGAGTACAATAACTTTTCCATGAAACCTAACAGGTTAGCCGTGAAACACAACCCTTTCGAAATGTGTGGTAAGACTATGGTTGTTACAACCCATTTGTCATACCCTCCATTTTCGTTGTCAGTTGGAGCCCATTTTTCAGTTGGAGCCCATTTGTCCTACCCCCCATTTTCGTTGTTTATGCCTTTTAGTGATCATTGGTCGTTTCTCTGTCGCGCTAATGTTTCCGAGTTTGCATTATGTTGTTTGGCCAGTGTGTGTGTATTTTTTCTTTTCGTCATGCTCCGTCTCCTTCTGTTGGTTGTTGTCTTTTGATGTCTGGCATGGGTAACCCCCTTGTTACTATGTTTTTTTTTTTCAAGTGCTAGAAGGTTGACTGTCCCTATACAACTTCAGTCGAATCCCATTAATCATTCCTATGAGTTTCATTCCTTCCAATTCCTTCAATTATACAATTGTACAACTCCCCCATGTGTGACGATATTTACTTCATATGGTCATAACCAATGCATTATGAGTTTTCCTAGGTATTGAAGAGATTTATTGTGTACGCCAAGACTAGGTATCCCTCCTTGAATTTTTTCCTCTTGATATGTCTATCATGCCAAGATTTGTCCCTTCCTTTCTGTACTTCTTGGTGAAACCATGCTATAATCATATCTTCTTCCATGATCATCAACTAACTTAACGTTTCTTGTACTGCACCTCACTCTGTCATGTTTGTAATTGTTGCGACATGCAGACTAGGTACCAAAAATGTTAATGGAACCACTGCTTCTTGACCATACACCAACCTGAATGGTGTCTGACCTATCAATAGTTTGCATGTGGTTTTGTATGCCTAGAGTACTGTTGGTATCTTCAAATTCCAAACATCCATATTAACATTGAAAATATTTCTCAGTGCATTTTTGAGGATCTTATTAAAGTCTTCCATTGTTCCATTTGATTGAGGATGATATGGTGTACTCTTTTGATGATTAACATCAAACTCCTTAGTCATAGCCCTAATAGTTCTTTTAATGAAGTGAGTTCCCTCGTCACTCATCAAAATCCTTGGGCATGAAAATATTGTGATCACATCCTCAAACAAGAAGTGTGTTAAGGTCTTCGTGCTACAATATTTTACTGGTGTTTCTTCTTCCCATCTTGTTAAGTATTTTTTCGTAGTAATGATATACCTTGCTCCTGACCCTTTTGCTAGTGGGTTAATTGGTCCCACAAAATCTATTTCTCATTTTTCGAATACCTACAAGTTTACTTGTGGTCTTAGAGGCATATCATCCCGTCTATTAGGTTTACCAACCCTCTGACATACATCACATCTCCGGCAATAGTCCTTTGAGTCTCTGTGAAAAATCAACCACCATAGTCATTCACATAATACCTTCTATGTGGTAGCTTTGCCTGCATAATGTCCTCTTGCTATTCCCTCAGGGGCTTCTATTAAAATCCTAAGTCTTTCATGTTCTAGTACACATCTTCTCAAGATGTTGTTGGCACCCATATTGTATAAGTATCCTGCAATCAATTGATAGTTTGCATCTGTGACTACCATATTTTTCTTTTGTGTGGTGTTGAATTCTTGTGGAACAATCCCTATACTCAAGTATTTAATGATGTCTATGAAATATTCATCGACTAATTGGACTGAAAATAACTGTGCATTGGGAAAGTTTTCTTCTAGATTCATAGGTTCCTCTCCATTAGTGATCCTTGACAGGTGATCAGGTCCTGTGTTCAACTTCCCTGGTTTGACTATCACTTCAAAGTCAAATTCCTGGAAGAACAATAACCATCTACAAAATCTCCCCCCCAACACTCGATTGTTGAAGAGGTATTTGAGAGTTGAATGCTCTGTAAACATCTTGAAATGTTTTCCCAATAAGTAGTGTCTGAAATTATGAAGAACATAGATCATTGTTAGGACTTCTCTCTATGTGGTATTGTAATTATGCTCTGATTCTGAAAGTTTTCTGCTAGCAAATGTTATAGGATGGTTCAATTCTCTTGCTCCTGGTTGCGCTAGAATAACTCCAAGTGCTATGGATGATGCATCTACATGCACATGGAATCTCTTTTCCCAATCTGGGAATACTAGTATCGATGTGGTTACCATCTTCTCTTTTAGGGTGTCCAATCCTCGCTGGCAGTCCTCATTCCACCAAAACTTGTTGTATTTTCTCAACAATTTCTCCATTGGTGCAGTGATCCGTGCATACCCTTTTATAAATTTCCTGTAATATCCTGTGTATCCCAATGTTGATCTTAACTGACGAACTAATTTTGGTGGTGGTAGATTAACAATTACTGCAATCTTGGCAGGATCTACTAGCAAGCTTTTTTTGCATACTATATGGCCCAATAGTATCCCAAAGGGTGTTCCGAAGCTGCACTTATTGATGTTTAACGATATCTGACACTGCCTACATATTTATAACATCAGTATGAACACCTCTACATGGTCTTTCAATAGACTATAGACTGTCCAATCATCCAGATATACCTCTAGAAACTGGTGGATGAATTCTTTGAATGCAGCTATGACTACTCTAGAAAATATTGTTGGTGTAGTGGCCGTCATTTAATTTAGACCATCATTGAATTAATACGGAATAGTAAATTTGAAATTTACTCAAAATTTCACTTAATCTAGCATATTCACTCCCGTATTTCAATAAATAAATTAACAATTTACATAACCATTTGCATAACAATGAAATAAATAAATTAACAATTTACATAACCATTTGCATAACAAGTTAAATACCTTGCTCTGATGCTGTCGCTCCCTTCGCTTCAACCTATCCGCAGTAGCTTGCTCCTGAAGACACCCCAAAACCAGCCACCCTACCGACTAGTACGCCTAGCCCTAGGACATCTATGGACGTCCTAGCCCTCCGAGCCCAAAACCCCTCAGCCCCGGTGCACTGTAAATCCCACTGTTAACTAACTCTGTCTCAAGCTCCCAAAATCTCCTCTCCCAAAATCCCCTCTCCCGTAGAATGCATGAATGAATAATATATCCCCCAAAATGAATCCTCTCCCTTATGCCTCCTTCACCGCCCTCGCACATTTACTCCCCATCAAACACCTTATCCATTGATTAATGCCTTATCTGTTCATTTATTTCTTATTAATGATCTTATCCTTTTTACGTATGGGTTACGTTATCCCTTATGGGATACGTAACCCCATTTAACCTTATATTTTATTTTTCCTCATTTGTTTAATACATAATTAATCAATTACTTAATTAATAATCAATTAATCACTAACCATTAATTTAAT
>ML778818.1:466982-501315 GCA_009831015.1 Picea engelmannii
GTTATATTCTAAAAATGTTATATTATAACAATGCTATAATATAACAATCTTGTATTATAACATTGTTATAATATAACATTGTTATATTATAACATTGTGGTTATAATATAACATTGTTATATTCTAACATTGTTATAATATAACAATGTTATTATAACATAGTTATAATATCAATGGGACCTGGGATATGCCCGCAGGGGGGCTGAGGTGATGTCAAGCATCGCCCCAGCCCCCCCGCAGGCCTGGCCCAGGTCCTTTGGCCGTGGGCCAGGCCCGTGGGGGGGCTGAGGCGATGTCTTGGACCAAGTCCCATTGATATTATAACATTGTTATAATATAACAATGTTATATTATAAAATATGTTTACGTTTATTTTTAGATATTTATGAATTGTTTTATGTAAATTTTATTTTTTAAGGTTTTTGATATAAATTTTAATTTTTTGTTGTAGTTTTAAGGTTTTTCAACTTATTTTTGTTAATTTTTTAAAAATTTTGTATTAAAATTTTTATTTTAAGTTTTTTAATTTAGGGTTTTTTATTTTTGGGGGTTTTTTTCACCTTTTAAAAGTTTTTTTGGGCTATAATTTTTTTTTTCTTTTTTTACCTTTTTCTTAATTTTTTTTATTTTTCTTACTTTAGCTTTTTAGGTTTTTCTTCAATGGTTTTTTCTCATTTAAATTTGTTTTTAAAATGTTTTTGTTTTTTAAATGTCAATTTTGTTTGTTTTTATGTATTGAAACAAGGTAAAAAAAAGGTGTGTTAAAAATGATATTTTCCAGTACATTTAAAGTGTATGGAACCATAACTTAATTAAGGACGGATAATTATATGAAAAATTTGAATTTCAAAAAAATAAATGGTGTACAACATTTTTAACATTGGATGAAGCATGGAAATATGATTAAAAACACGATTGAATAAAAATAAAATAGAAAAGTTTGAAAATAGATGAAAAAACATCGTTGAGAAAAAAGAAATAAAAATAAAAATTGAACAATTTGAAAATAAATGAAAAAATGAGCATTTAAAAAAACAAAGTGGAAACCTTATGTATTATAAAGTTTAAAATATCAAAAAACCACCTAAAATGGAGGGGGGTGCTACCAGTAGCACCATTTTTAAAAACGGGGTAAAAAACTTGACCCCCCAAAAAACGAGAATTCTGTAGAATTCTCGTTAATTCTACAGAATTATGGTTCTGGTTCTGGTCCATGGTTCTGCAATCTTTTTCACCATGGCCTGCTGACTTGCAAAAGTTGCAATATGATTTCTTAGTTACTATCTGGTTCTTATGCATCCTTGGGCAGTGATATGGAACATGCCCCTATTTCTTAAAGATCTCACACCACAGTCCTCATGTTAGCAATGGGTTTGGCATTCCTGCTCACATGTATTGTGCGAATGTTCGACATTCGTTCTTATGGTGTCCTTCTGTCCTACATGTGGTACACCAAACAACTTCTCTTTTGTCCTTACCTTTGTTTTTTTTTAGCTGGAATGTTAAGTTCTTTAGATCCTCCTTCAGCTCCTCTATGGTTGGATTTGTCTTCTGATATTGGTTCTCTTCCAGTTGTAGGGATACCTGTAGATCCTTTTCCTGTGTCTGAAACTTATTCTATCGTAAAGGGTATTTCAAGTGTGGTAGTAGTGAATTGATGAGCATATTCCTATGTTGCATATCTATCGTGACATACTTTATCTTTCCCTTCAATCATTTGAATTTCTGGCCAATATCCCATACAAATTCTCCTGGTTTCTTTATAATCTCTATCATCTCATTCATGTATTGATCCTCTGAACTAGGATTATGGAATTCATTTATCAATAACTTTTTGATATCTGCAATTGTTCTCGTTGTCCCTGGAAGACTGTTTTCAACTAAACTCATGTACTAATCCAGTGCGTGATCTCTTAGTGTGATAACTAACTATGCAAGTTTAGTGTCCTCATATGTGATCTATTTCGCTTCCGAGATCTTTTCACAAATGAACAAGTGATTCTGTGGGTCCTCCAACGCTTATCCTTTAAATTTTGGTAACCTCGTGGTGGGATCGTGTCCTACCATCCTGAATGTTGAACTACTACCTCCACGCAGTGTAGATACTTGACTAATGTTTCCTGAACTGGCTCCCCCAGTTGTTTTTCCCTGTGTATATATACTTCTTGTTGTCTTCCTTCTCTCAAAATTTGATTGTCTAAATGGTGGTGTTCCTCTTGGTGTATTAGTCGCACATGGGTTTATGGGTTCCACACTAACACTTATATGGATAGGAGTGTTTTCTTCTATTCCTGCTTTTCGATCTCTCGTATTCCTCTCATATGTCGTGTGTAGGATTTCCTCAATCTGCTCCACAGCCTGCAAATCCTCTACCTCTTCTTCATCACTTGCCAATTCCTCCCTCGTGGCTACAACTCTCTTCTCGGTGTTCATCTTTTATTGGTAGGGTACTCCACTACGTGTTCTTCTAGTTGTTKCTATGATGCTCTTAATCTGGTCTTCATCCGTCATTATTGGGTCTAATGCATCCCCCTTATTTCCTTTATCCCTTTCTACTTCCATTTCTCCTTCTCCTATCAGTGCTTCCCCCCTTCCCAAATGGACGCAGAGAAGTTTAGTTGTCTGACTCCATTGTCATTACTCCTTTGTTATATAGTAATATCTTAATAGAAGTATACAATGATCTTATATACCTACCTCGAGGTCCCTTCAAGAATTATTGTTCTGCCACATTGTAAGACATCGTTGTATCTACTGCAAATTCTGTGATAAATCCTGCAACAATGTTGTCTAACCAGAAATATACTACCCGCGTAAAATTATTATCAAGTCGTTGTAACTGCATGATCTCTACAATATTCTACTCTAGCTGTTTGATTTGATTTGTAGGATGGTTGTCTTTCAACCTTTTTATCCACTCTTGCAATACATGCAGGAAATCATAGAAAACTACTGCATGCAAGTCGGTGAATACATACTTGTCAAGGTATTTGCGCGGTGTCAACTTTGGGTTTCTATTATATTTTTGCACAAACTCCACCTCCTTTGTTTTCAACCATCTTTCTATCTCTGCCTTCGTTGGATTCCACGGTCTCATCATCCCCTTTTAAATTCTCATTTTCTCACCTTTTTGACATCTGATCCGACATTATTTTGACGCGTCTTCAACATATCTCATTCGCTCAAGCCGATTATGTTCAAACCAACCAGCAACATAACCATTTGTTGGATTTTATCTTCTCTACTCTTCTACGTAAGATTCTCTGGTCCTACCTTACTGTCAAATATTGACCAATGTTCATACTTAGTAAACTCCCAAAAAAATCCCTCTAAAACTATCGACCCCTCTAATATCCCAGAAGGCAACACAACACACAAAGTGCACTACACAGTCTCACCCGAGATAGATCTATGGGTGGTTGCAATACTCTGGTGTTTGCAACCGGGGAATGAGTGGAGATATTCGGTTGTATCTTTTAATCTTTATTCCTTCATTCATTCACCTAATCATAGCAATCATTCTACTCATGCACGTGGAATACCAGATTCATCTATTTAATTCATTAATCTAACATTCATATTTTAACAATAATAAAGACACATGCATTCATTCACATAATAGAGGTGTTACTGTGGTTCACTCGCTCTTGGGATACGTCCACAAATATTTGGCTCTCAATATTGTTATTGTTGTTCAGTAATATGTCACGCCGCGCGTGGTTGCAATCTTAGATCTTACTCTCTTCAAGAGCCTCCCCAATCCTTATGAGGATGACTAGATCGCACTAGGCTCCTTAGCCTGTGATCTAACCCTCGAGATCGAGTTTCTCACTGCTTCCCTAGCTCACCAACTTAATGAGTAGTACAGTTCTTACAACTCTCTCCTCCTTGGTCGACATATCCTGCGATCCCTTCTTCCTATAAGTACTACATGTTTATATTCTTGGCTCATCATCCATTACAATACATTAAAAAAATTATAACCCTAGCATCGTTAGGTCTTCCTTGCATCTGTGCCTCGCCTACTTCCCTTAAACGTGTTTATTTTCCTTCTAGATGTTATTTCCTCCTTTCATGCTTCTCTTCTCCAAAATAGTCTTTTCTCCTGACTAGGTCTGCATCCAACACTTATTATTATTAAAGGGATATTATAATAATTTTATGGTCAATTCAATTTAAAAAATGTAATTTAAGGAAGGAATATTTTCTGGTAAAAATCATCTAATTAGATGCATTAGATTATTAACATTTAGAGGAAATATTATTAACTAGATTCATCAGAATTAACAATAGTCAATACTTGAGATCCAAAAAGAATGTGACAAAATTATCATAGACAAAGACACAGAAATTTGTCACATAAAATCCCATAATCAAAGTTTACTCCCCCAAATTAAGAATATAAAGAGTGATAAGAAGATGGTACAAGACAAGTTAGAAGAACCTACCAATAATGAATCATTGGTGGATAAAGAGACAATGATTGAACCTATGGATATAGAGAAATATTCAAATGAAAAAAACATGATTATGGATAAGGGAATTAATACAAACCCATTCAACCTTACAACCCAAAAGTTTGCAAATTCAATTGACGTAAAGAGGTCTTCACATATCCAGGTAGAATAAAGCGAGAGATATGAAGAAGACTCAATTCCAAAAGATAATCAACAATAAGCTATAAGTACACTAAGTAGAGATTAGATTGCAATGATGCCTTATAGACATCCAAATCACAAAAAATGATACTTCAACCAGTCAAGGTATCCACAGAAACAAATGACAGATATGTAAAAAAATTATTACCTCCATTAAAAATAATGCTCAAGGTAGAAGTTATAAGGGGAGTCAAAATACATCAAGTTTTCTACAAGAACCCTATAAAAGCCTAGTTTTGTAGAAGATCGATTTAGGGTGGGAAAACTCCCTTACAATTCGACGGTTCTACTCAATGCTTAAAAGATCCTATCATTTAAAGTCCTTAACGATCACTAATTCATGAATAAATAATAAGGAGACAATATTACAAGCAAGAGCAAGAGATAAGTCTTCCATAAGTATGTTTTGAGGACAAAGAATTTTTTAAGGAGAAGGCAATGTTATGAACATAATATATAATAATAAGTATAAATACATCATAAATAGTTAATGAATAATAATGAAGAGACACCTTCCTAGTGAAAGGTCATGTCTCTTCACTGAAGGGCACCCCTATGTGGGTATATAAGGCACTCATTCGTATTGTACTCATCATCTCATATTCATATACATTAGTATTTAATATATTATCCTTTATGGATTATAACCTATTGTCCTACCTACATTGGGTATTTACCCGGTGAACCGGCTTGGTTCACCACACAATACTTGATACCAAAATGAGTGGTACCCTTAAGATAGAAGACAACTCATTTGAATTCTTTCTAGTGGATTTCTCTCGGGTCCTGCATAAACCCAGAAACCACACTAACAATAAAGGCAATGCCATGTCAACTATGAGTCAGATAAATAATGTTATTGAACAACTATCATATTTGTAAACCATGAAAGGTCGTGACTTCTCAACCTAGAAATAGGGGAAGTGAGATTGAGTACTATCAATCTAGATAGATTTATGAGTTGCCATGGATTAGTGCCTTCAAATCCTGTTGTGGACAGGTTAAGGTATGTCATGTTTTTCAACATGCCCAACTGTTGGGGAATAGGTTGGCCTGTAAAATTATTGGAGCTAACATTCAAATTTTCCAAATCCTTTAACTCAATCAACACTACAGGATGGAAGGCACCAGTCAAATTGAAATTATACAAATCCACAGTAATGACATGGTCGGTCCATCTATCACAAGAGACACCTTTCCACTCACAAAAACTCAATGAAACATTCTAAGATGCCAAACACCCTGCAAGATCATGAAAATTGCTTTTAAAAGCCATGAGAGATTTCATTTCTTTATTCAAACAACTCGTCTCACAAGAAACATACATGATCCTATGCGACATATGAACATCCTTATCACAAAAATCAAAAAGTTATTTCACAAAATAATGTGATTCGTTTATGTTTCAAGGATCTGTATGTGTATTGCATGCCGATTGTTTTCGTCTTCATAATCATGATCGTTTCATGTGGGAACTGGAATGTCAGATCTTCATTATCTTATAAAGCGTAATAGGGTCCTCACTCCCACTTGAACTTTAACGTCACCGACAGTTAACTACACACAAAATCCTAAGCCATGACTTTGAAGTTCACATGTCGTGAATAAATTTCAAACCACAAGTTTGATACAAAGGGTCACTCACAGTTAACGACATACTATTTTCTAACTCCACACAAAATTCCAACCCATGACTTCGAAGTTTGTTTTTTGTGAATACATTTCAAACCACAAGTTTGATCAAGAAGTGGGGAATACATTCTTAAATACCATTCCATAGAGGTATACATACCCTAACCCCTCTGGATTCGAACTTGTGATATCTTAGGAGGAAACACATGTTCTTAACCATTAGGCTCACTGAGGTTGTATACCTTGAAATTTTTATCTATTTCCAAATGTTTGTAGTTTGGACATGTGTTATTGAATTCTTACATGCCGTTCTAACTTTCCCTCTATGAAGTTCATTTAATCTTTTGTTTTATGGAGATAAACTTTGACTATGAAAATTAGTTAGAAAATTTAATAATAAAGTGTATAGTTAAAATTTAACAATTTATTGGATTTGAGAGTATGAATTTTAATAATAATTTTTTATTGTTTTACGTAAAATAATGAGAGTATACAATTCCACTTAATTCATAAGAATTTTAAATATAATTTTTTATTGTTTTATGTAAAATATGAGTATTATAATTAAGAATTAAAAAAAAATAACTTTTTATAATTAAAAAATAAAAATTATTTAAATTTAAAAATTAACAATTTTTAAAATAAATTAAAGTATTTCATATTTTTAAGTGTATTTATCAAATTAACTTGAGAGATGTGTCATTTCTTTTCGAATAACACTTTAAAAATATAAAATATCAGACATAATTTTTTAATTGTTTTAATTATTTTTTTTTTGTTTTTTTCGTTAAATTAGAGGATATAAATTTGTTGGATTAATGAGAGGGGGTGAATCAGTAATACCGTAATTATAATATTTTTTTTCCAAATAATCCAAGTGTTATATCAATGTAGAATTATTATTCAATAATGAGCAATAAGAAATGAACAATTACACACATACAGAGTACACCATTGTTATATGTCAAATCTGGAGAAAACAACAGAATGCTTAAATTTCTTATATGTCTTGAAGAATTACATTCATTGGAAGCACCAACTTCGTTTGTTTTCCAGATGCAACTAGAAGGAGGCTTCAACCCCCTAGTTTATCAGGCTACAACCCAAGGGAAGCTCCAACTCCCCAATTCTCTAGCTACAACCAGAAGGAGGCTACAACCCCCTAAGTTATCCGGCTACAACCGGAAGGTGGCTACAACCACTTGTCCTTGCCTTGTCCAACCACCCTAAAGTATAAGTACAATGATGGAACCACTGTCACACTATCAATGTGAAATATACCGTTGTAAACATGTACCAATAAACCTGAACCATGCATCAACCATGCATCAACCTGTATGTCAACGTGTACCATAAACAAGTGCATCAACCATGCACCAACCTGTACCAAACAATCTGTAATCAACATGTACCATAAACAAGTGCAACCAACCATGTTCGAAGTATGTACCAATCATGTGTCAACTACTCATCAATATGTACTAGGGTAAAAACATGCTAATGTGTCTCACAATATGGCAAAAAGAAAAAAAACGTTGAAATAAAATAAACATAAGAAAACTTTCAAACGAACCTATTAATCAATTTACCGAACCAGAAAACAACAAGTTACACGTAGGGTTGGGAATTGTGTAAGTATGTTAGTACGAATAAAGATGTTTGTGTGAATCTGTATACACGACTAATTCGGGTGAACATATATTGTATACACACCACAATTTCAGGTGAACATGAATTCGATCAAACATTCCATGTGTATCAATTGAATATATAATGTATATACTACATGATCAAGTGAATATGAATTCCATGTGGATGACAAACAAAAATTCAACTCTCTTTCAGTCTCAATCAAACTTTCTTTTACTTTGTATGAGCTGAACCAAGTTGAATGCAGGTGGATGATAGTCAAAACTCCAAGTCCAATGCTTCTAGTTAGAAATTCCACTGTTGGATTGATTGCAATAAGCAATGGAACTGTGAAGGTCCTCGTTGTAAAAGCTCAGAGAATAATCCAGGGAGGGCAGGCAACTTTCAACGAAACTGTTTAATTTTCTGTATACAATACATATTGTACTCATTATAATTTTTTAAATATAAATTTGTACAATTTATCCTTCTCATTTGATAATTCTTTGATATGGCGAGCATTTCATAATTCGTTTCTACTGATATGGCGATTGAAGGTTTAGTAGAAAAACTGATCTACCACAATTAAGGTGCAGCCAAACTCATCCTTCTCACACATCTTTTTTCTCACTCGTTACAAGGTTTTCAACAAAGTTGATCAGCATTCAGATGGTCAGACTCGACCTTGTCATTCCTTTAACTGTTGGCTCAATAAACGTTCAATTGAGTTAAAGGTGCTGGTATTTAATAAAATTTTTAATATACTTCTAATAACTTTTTATTTTGTTTTTTTTAATAAATTTTATATATATTGTGAGTGTATTTCTCTTGAATGATGATTGGAGTGATGATTTAGGGAAAAGTTGATGTTGGTATTTCAATGTTCAGTTGAATTAGAGGTGCGTCCAAACTCTGACTAGTTACAAAACCTTTTCCTCAATACTTGTTAAATAACTTATTTTGAAAGATATAAATGCATTTTTTGAATTTTTATTCTATAATTTTTTTATATAAAAAAATAAACCTTTCAATCTATTTAATGTTGATTTAATTATCACACTAGTAAAGTACCCCATTACTCACTCTACCTTTGAACCTCTCGATTCATGATGACGAAAGGGAAACAACTTCAAGCCCTATTGTTAACATAAAAAAAATTCTATTTAATGTTGATTTAATTATCACACTAGTAAAGTACCCCATTACTCACTCTGCCTTTGAACCTCTCCATTCATGACAACGAAAGGGCAAGAACTTCAAGCCCTATTGTTAACATAAAAAAAATTCTTATGTTATGTATTTGACCACTAGTACGTGTAGTTATAACTTGGAAGGCCGTAATTAAGGATAGGTATACGTATTACTCACTCTCATATAAGTGTCATCCCATCCGAAATAACCCTTGGCCTGAGGCCTTTTATTCCTTGACACAAATCGATGAAAATGGAATGAAACCTAGTATAGGATTTTATAAGTAACGAGAATACGGTCTATCTGTCAAAAGATTTTCCAAGGGTTGAAACAGAAATAACCTAGGGTATGGTTCAAGGAGGTGTAAAGAAATCTCTGTCAAGTGTTTAAGTCTTCCCGAAAGTATGCCCTCAGAATTGTTGTGAGAGTTAAAGTGTCTGGTGGGACTTCGCCACCTTGCCGTAACCACAACACATAGGTACAGACTGCCATTACTCTCTATTAGTCGGGCTCTTGTAGGTTATTCCACATTCGCAAAGTTGGTTTTGTGTATCTGGTGGACATGCCCTAGTGTTTCCTGTGTGTGTTCTGAATGCTTATGTCAACGATTCAGTTTGGTGGATGTGCACTTAATGGGCCCCTCCCACCGGAAAACTATTTTAGTGAGGTAAGGCATTTGACTGATAACCCCAAGAAATCTCTTGGTGTTATACTAAATTCATCTATGTTTGGACTATAAACTTTTAATAGACTTTTTCTTTTTATAAACAAATCTCTTGGTGTTATACTAAATTCATCTATGTTTGGACTGTAAACTTTTAATAGACTTTTTCTTTTGATAAACGATTGCGCTAGCTTTAGGTTATTAAATTTTTTCCTCCGTGTTCTTCATGAGCTTTCCTAGTTGTAATCCATAGGGAAAGCTGGACTCCGCTCACGAATGGGAGGTTCCTTAGACTTATACTTCTCTGACATTGAACCTTCCCTACGGTTATGTTTAATAAGACGAGAACATAAAGTGTACTCTACTGTAGCACCGAATATCTTCTTAAGTTATTTCGACTCCTTCGTGAGCGGATGCCCTCTACATATCGAGTGGCTCTTCAAAGTTGGATATAAATAATACTCGGATCCATTACCCTCTGTAATCCTCCACGGTAACCTTTAACTAGTTAAATGGGATGGCCTGGTTAGTACAACTGATAAGTTTATTTTGTAACGCGTATAAATTTCTTACGGGATTTCCCCTTTTTCTTTTTTTATCTATGATATAAATTATCCCCAAGTTCCGAGCTTCAGACGAGGGTTTTCCCATTCCATTCTAGAGCTTGTCACTATTTCCCATTTGTTTCTCCCAGATCAAGCATTTGTTGAATTTTTATGTATGGTGCTAAGAGCATAGGCGACCATGCTGAATATGTTTTAATAGAGTACAATAAGTCATATTTAGCATGAGTTTATTCACTGTCCTAAGATTAAACGAAGAACCTTATTGGTTCGCAACTAATGATGGGGCCTCTAGTTTTACATGCGAGGTACCCATCAGACAACTCTTCACCCTTTGCACCTCTTCGAGTTCAGCTACCCCTTTAAGGATATGAGGAGGAGGCGAAGTCTACTTCCGACATTCATGAGCTAAGTAAAGTTTACATAACTATTTTATGAATTGGATTCTTTTCTTACCAGTATTTTATTGGTTAATTGATATTAATAATATCTTCTCGGTTTTTCTCTACAGTATTGGACGCCTTCGCCGATCCTAGAACCCAGGTGATTGCTTTAAGCAAAAAGAGGTATTCTGGTTCCTATTACCATTCTCCTTCAACAAAACAGTATCTCAAGTCTATCGCATGGAATAAATTTTTTTCTAGTGTATGGTTGTTGTGGGTAGAGAGATACCAGTTCCTACCCGTCTGGTTATTATTACAATTTTCCTTTAAAGAGACTTAAAGGGGGCACAATCTCTACCGACACTTGATGAACGATTTCTCTTTCTCTTCTGTTATACCAGATGTACTTAAGACCAGGACTCTATGATCTGGTATTTAGATAAGTTTAAGTATTGTGACTTTATCCTATATCCATGTTCGGAAATATAAACTGACCTTTAATTACCTACTCTGGTTATCCGCATTCCTGCGAAGATTAATGCTTGATTATATTCTTACGATAATTTGTATAACTCTGAATTTTCCCTTTGTTAAACTTCTATTTATGTATCGTTATCATAACACGAAAGTTTAATTACGAATACCCTTTTAAAACTTTGAGGCATCATGATTTATTTTCTTATTATAATTCATCTGTCGAGATTCAAATCAATTACTACTACAAATGATATATGTTGCTTGCAACCTCATGCCTTTATGCGTTGGTCCTGTTATCACAATGGATTCCTACTATAGCAACAATACGGTATATAAATACAAAAAAACTAATATCATGACTTTGTATACAACTCCTTGCAAAAATATAATTATTCTACATATAGTCTTGGTTTCCATTCTAATCACTCAAATATTTCTATACTGGAATCTTCGCTACAATGGAAAAATTCCTTAGCTATTCTCATACAACAATAACCCAGTTTACAGTAGTGACTACTTCTAGAATTTATCCATGCAAAATCCTTATGATTGTCATAACCATTAGAAGAGACTTCTAATACCCATCCCGAATTTTAATTCAACTGTACAAAATGTCCCAAGATTAGATTGGTAAGGTATATTATAGTTTTATATACTTCGAACAGTTTTTATTCAGATTACCCTATTAGTTCGAATCTAACAGATACACTTCGTCAATGATTAATTATTTGACAGAGATAGGAGGCATTTCAACTTGGATTTAATAAATACATCATATTAGACATAAAATCATTCGAACAAAAGTGGGAATCATTTCAGTTCAGATTCAATAAACACATTGCATCATATATAAAATCATTCAAACATAGAAGGTTAGAAAAACATATATGAATCATCTTGGAGGAAGACAGAGGGAACAACCATGTTCCTCCCAACCGTAGAACAGGGAAGCCAACTCACTTGCCCAGTTCACCCCCTAGCTTGACCATGAATCCATGAGGGCTAACTCGAAAAATCCTCCTCGGAAATGTCTTTCAGTATTGGCAGACTCCTCTTGCCTTACACTCAATCAGAAAATGCTCATAACAACAAGAACAATGGTCTCCTTTCACATACTAAGCAACGTCCTGCCTCCTCACATATGCTACTTATCCAACAATCATTTTGCCTAGGTCTTTTCCCCCACTTGGGAATCTTCGTAGCTTTCTAAATCCTTGATTTTCAGGGGCTTCCAATGGCCAAATCTCTGATTTTCCACTTGTTGCAATCATCCCAGAGGTAGTTCCAACATGTTCCCGACTCATAGAGTCATGGTTAGCTAAATTTAGCAAGGTTGTTTCATTTGTCCTACTGCAATAATTAAAACAATATTTTGTTTACATACAAGTGTCATAGTCAAATAGTTAGTTGGGTCAAATCAGGTCTATCCCCAAGAGTCATAATAATTAATTACAATTTATCAAATTCGAAATTTGAAATTTCTATAAATGGCAAAAAACTTCCAATTTCGAATTTACTAAAAACGGAATGGTTTTTCCAACAAATTTTGAATTTTTAAAATACTTTATTTATGGGGATGTCACAAAAAGTGTCTTCTATTTATAGGATTCCACCTGTAAAAAACCTTAATTAAGGTGCCCCTCCATAAAACCCTTCTACGATTGACCAATTTTCAAGATTACATGAGGACACTTATGTTTTATTTCTGAAATACAACTTAAAATTATATTTGCTAATTACCATTTTTCATTTGGAATCCATTTTATTGGGAACAACCTCTCTATAACTTAATTCTAACTTGATCAAAATATTTGACGTTTTCTTGCTTTAGACAAAGTGTATTTGACTTTTTCTTTCTTTACATTTTCTTGTGAATGGGACATCCTTTGTTTGAAAGACAAATTTATGTTTTTTAAACAACAAAATAACATTTTTCTTTTGCCTTTATAGTGGAGTGAACAAAGCAAATTTATGTTTTCTAAACAACAAAACAACATTAGGGAATAAAGGCGAGTGTTATTTGTCACAATCTCCTTTTGTGTTTCGTAGGTATAAAGGACTATGGGAATGGACGAATAGCGGATGTTTGACCATGCAAATGTATTCATAGCATCGATTAAGTAAGGACATTCTTCCTCATCTTCATCTTTATCATATGTTATACATTATACTTTTCTTCAATGTGTCCGATATTTTGCTACCTTCCTTCAAAGTGAGACATTTTTCTCTTTTTGAGTGCATATAAAGGATGTACATAATATCATATGGCATGTTCAATCAAATAATGTAGTTCCAAATATGTAAAAACGTTTTGTAACAATATATTTGTATTCACATATTTATTGCGATAAAGTGAGATGAGTTTCTAAAAAGCCTCCATTAACTTGACTGCTACTTAACTCCAAGGGTTTTCTATTGTTTTAAATGAAAGAAAAAAAGGGCTAACATTTTAGTTTACCCTGAAAACAGATTGGAATTTTCACACTGCTCATTTGTGAGAGATACAAATCTTACACTAGGGGTTTGTAGAAGCAACCTTAGACTTTATAGGACAATTGTGTATAACGCTTTTGCTTTTGCAAGCTTATAGGTTAGAGGTAGAGGCTGATCTTAGGAAGTTAGACCTACGACGAGCTTGGAAGCACAGACGAATTAGAGAACTTTATCTCTCATATTAAGCCCTCGAAGGGTGATATACCTCAAACATCTATTACTCAACTTGCATTCCAGAACCATTTCTTCACTGTTCGGCTCAACATTTTTTGGCAACAAATCTTCACAGGTTTCTTCGCCTCCAATAAACTATTTTCAAGGATGAGAACCCTTTTTTTTCTTCCCATTGTCAATGTTTTAATTTGTGCCAGGCACCAAATAATGATCAACTAGAACATATGAAGGAGGAGATTGTGAGCACTAGCCAAGTGAGTTAGCCACAGATCACTTCCACACCACATTACAATGGATCCTCACAAGCTTTATAACGGCTTCTTCGCATGCATTCTTTGGCATACAAAACCACAAGCCATCAATACCATGTGTCCGAAACCAAGACCTAAACCACTTTGACTCTTTCTCGAGTCAAGGTTAACCCTAGCAATCCCCCTTTTAAACTTGACTAGGGGATTCTTCATGCCCCCCATCACCTAGGTTTGCCTCTGGAATTTACAACCATATGCCCTTTTACATGCAAACAATTTCTGCTTCAATATTTATTTTTTCATGTGTCTCATGGTGACTACACCATCATAGGAATTCTCTTCACCCACATGGTTCATCAATCTTGGTCACAAGGCTTTGACATTAAACCATTTCATATTCCTCCCATAATCAAAGATTCAAACCTCTTAGATTCCATATCAAGTTACCATACAAATACATATGCCACCCTTATACATATTCTAGTGATTCATTCCACAACTTGATACCACATCTCTTCTTTACATAAGAGAGATATATTTTTCTTTGTACTTCTAAGCACCCGATGAAATTAAACCTTAACAAGAAACTAAAAATTGGAGTGTCTAGTTCAACCAATGATGCATCCCGTACAATTCATATGTTAAATAATTATATGTTCAATAATAATAATACAGGTACAATCAGCATTTAAAAACCTTATTCCACAACATGCTGCTGTCACTACGGCTCTCATACTTCTGCACCTTCGCAACTGTCATTCACCCTAAACTCATAGAGAAAAGAAGCCCTAACAGATCCATAAATCTTATGCCATTTACCGAGTTCCTCTTCAACGTTGTCGTCACCATTTTGAGCTGCTCGGCCTTTGCCACTTCTTGCAATCCTGCCGCCACTCACGACTGTAATCTCAGTTCCATCTCCCATGGATCTCTTCGTGCTCATCGCCAGCTGCCGCGACTCCCACTAAAAAACATTTTCCTCTACGAAGACACAGTATCACCACAATGGTGGCCATCCCTGCTCCACAAGCCCGTACCTCCTCTAAGAAATTCAGCAACCTTTTCAATGGCCTCTTTGACTCTGAAACCGATCGAAACACCTCATTGATTCATTGATGCTTGGCCGGATTTCCGGAACCTTTGTGCTGTCGAATAGAATGCTGCGCTCCAGCAAAGATGTCAGGACACATAGATGGGCGGTTCTGGTAAACTCCATGTCTTTCTAATTTGGGGCGAAGGCATAACCTAGGGAAGATCGCAGTTATGGTTGCTTTAGATCTGAAGCTCCTTGATATCTCTGTGTGGGATTGACACCATGCGGATCACAGATCACCTTCGAAATAAAAGATCGCAAAGGAATATGCCCAATAATCAATAGAGCTCACACTGAACATCCGTCGAGTTGTACCCACGTCATCTGAGCGATCTATGATATTATCAATCTCTCTTCATTACCACATGATTGGATTTTAAGAGAGCATAATAAAATATATTTACGAGAGGAAAATAGTACACACAACCAACCATAGACACATAATTATCTGTCTACATATATTTAGCATAATAATTATTTGTGTACATATATTTATCATATATTTTATGTGTTTATGGTTGGTTGGTCGTTTGAACAAATTTGAATATTAACTAGCATACCTTTAAATTAGGGGAAAGGAGGATACCCTGAAGTGAGTTAGAGTGGTTATGTTGTTTAAAGATGGTACGATTTTGTTTTTGGATGGAAAATTAATATTTCACAAGGTCCATTTTCATTAGCCATTTGACAATATTGGCTTAGCCCATTCAAGACAAGTCAGATAATATTAGCCTAGGTCATTCCTCCAACATTTCTCTCGACTTCATGAAGCACGTGGAACTGTTATAAATAGTTACGTTGTTGAAATATTCTACAATTATCCCGTGGGAAAACTTCCATATGCTCTCAATTTATCCTCATCGAGGGAGAGGGAATCAAACTGTAGATCAGTATGCTACACCAATGGGCAATGGAGTCACAAGCATTCTAATCATCGAGGGCACAAAAGTTGTTCAACAAAAAAAAATATCTTATGCTGATAGGTGGAAGAATGAAGAAGGAAAACATAAGATAAAATGTTCACTAAACAAAGATCCTCTCAATTTAATGAATCAACAAATACTTGAATATAAACAATGACTAATGGGCAAAATACAATAGATCCTCTGCTGCTTACGGATCCATAAATCATTCACAACCTTTGATCCTCAAATCTGCAATACATTCAAATAAGAAGAAATATAAACAAAAGAGTTACAATTTGAAAACACAGCTCTCATAAGTCTACAATAACAGTAATTCTTACAATCATAAAATGCCAACAGGCTTACAAATCAACACACATAGGAAAACTCTCTGCTACAACTCTCTGTAGCCTCTCTTGGCTCATGAATCCCCTTTCTACAAGAGATTTCTCCTTCCTTAAATAGAAAATATCATCCAAACAACCTTAGGAGGTTGAATCCCATCTCCTCCATTGGATTCTAAGGCTTGGAGATAGGTGGCAACAATCAAAGAGACAAAAATTCGACAAACTGCTAATTTCAGGAATTTGTTGGAAGTCATTAATAAATTGTTTCCACCTCATTGCATGAGGCCTTTGATGGAGATAAATATTAGGTGCATGTGTCCCTTGACATCTAAATGATCCTTTAGAATCCATTCAAATCCTCCTTGACAGGTGGAAACCTCCCAACAAGGTGAATATCAAAACTGTGACCGCTACAGGAAATTCGGTAGCACCACTGTAAAACAGTTGGTAGCACCACTTCTATGTCTAATATCTCTCAAACCATAACACATTTTGAAAAACTGACAGAGGTTTTTTTTATATGGAATGTTATGAACAAAAACCTCCTCAATTTTTCAAAAATACCTTCTCATTTGTTCATAATCGAATTTTTAAGTTAGTCACTCAAAAATGGCATAAGCCTCATTGGAAAATAATTCTGCACAATTTGGTCTCTGCCAATTTTGGTAGTGCCATCCTGGTGTACCTGCGTTCAATTCGATAGCGCCATCATAATTCACAACTATATCACTTCAATTTTGACAGATTTGATAGCATCCGACATGAAAATGGATTTGGTAACAACCTATGGAATTCATAGCACCATCATTACACTGCTTAACACATTTGGTATCATTTTATGTAGTAAAATGGAAGACCATGCTATATAGACAATTCTACAGCACCATGGTGTTATGGAATGTCTTTTCTCTTATGTATGATGATACTACTCAAGAAACTTGAGTTGATATGTTAGAATCTTGTATATGCATGTAGATGTTACTTAGTTTCTTATGGAGAGGCAAGCCTCTTCGGGCTACAAATCCGTGTGCTAACATAGGCTCCATGGGGGATAGAGTCCTCCCTCTGAGGCTCTAAGAACTCTTGTAGTTTTAGTGCCTTGTCCTAGGGCTCCTCCCAACCTTTAACCTCTGCAATCTGCTTTGATCTGTGACCTTTAACTGAAACTAAAGGAAAATGAAAAATGAAACTGACAAAAATGATGAAAACGATGCTTGTCCAACAAGCTTATTGCACACAACTACTCTAATTATTGGGAAAATGAAGCATTCAAGTTACATGAAACAACCAATGAATCCATTTCATCATTTTTTCAACTGCTTGAAGCTTTGAAATGTGCTTCCTTGAGCACCAGAGATAATTGTTACTTAAAGGCAGGTCAAAGAAACATTTGGAAATACACTTTCCATTGAAGAAATCAAAGATCCTAGTCCCACTTCTGCTTGCAGATAGGGTGCAAATGGATCCTAAAAAACATCATCAATACTTGTCCCTGTGACATTGCTTTGTGTAAAAAGGAAATGTATTGCATTAGGTCCTTCCTCCACTGTGCTTGGTTGTTGTCTGGCTTGCTAATTTTCTGATTCATCCTCAATGCATATGGCCTTGGTCCACTCCTGGTCATGAGGTGTATTAGGAAAAGAGATTAGTGATGTTTCTTTAATTTCAACCTCTCTCATCTCATCACATGGCATTTGATCTTGGCTGTTTCATGAAACTGATCTTGTGTCTTCAAGAGGAATCAAGAGTTGATAGGGAAGTTCATCACAATTAGAAGTGCTTGGGAAACTACATTCTTCTATCTTATCTTCTGATTGTGAGGGATATTCATCATAGCTTGGATTATGGTCCCAATTTCTCAGTTTTTCACCCTCTAAAAGTAGATTATCATCTTTTTCTTCTTTTTTAGCAACAAAAATATGACATGAGGGTTGAAACAAGCTATTGTTGCTTTGATGGGAAGGGTACTTCTCTAATATAAGGTCCTCATTAGACTGTTCATGTAAATCATCTTCATAATCATCATACAAAGGAAAATCAATGACCATTTGACTATTAATGGCTAAGGGGATTAGTACAATAGCTAGGACAATTGGTTGTTCAATGAAAACCTCCTCATAGTCATCAAAACTTGACAAATCATGGCACATTGGTTCATTAACAATAAGAGGGATTAAAACAACAACTGGTAAGCTATGAATTCGGTCATGACAGGATACAACACTATTCTCATGATGAAATAACTCTGAATGTAAGATGACCTTTTGACTTAAAGAATCGAGAAAATGAGGAGATAGGGAAATGATGGATTGTCCATACTGATCTTTCGCTTGGGGACCTAGATGTTGCCATGAATGATGCATTTGTTCTTCAAATTTAGGAAAAGAATTATGAAACTCATCATACAATTCCTTCTCTCTGCAATCATCCCCTTCATCATCACTACTAGAGGAATCACTTGCTGAATCCTGAATATATGATGCATACCCCTGACAACAATTCTCAAAAAGTCTTTCAGCTGGATACATTATCTTGCAATGAGAATAAAAAACATCATGAAAGTCATTCAAAGAGGAAATACTAGAAACATGGAGTGTTCTATACCATTTCCTCGCATAGCCTTCCAATGAATACATGAATATTTTCATCAGTATATCTTCATGATGGATGTCAAGCTACTGCATCAAAGCATGAAATTCATGAACATGCTCAAAAGGGTTGTCATCCTCACCTTCATAAAATCTGGGCAAAATATCTTTCCATTCATCAATTTTAGGCACATGATGTGCATAACCATCTATGGCTGAGAAATTGAGTGGGGAAAACCACCTGGTCAGGATAGCCTTCATAGCCATTTAATTTGTCTCATCCCTAGTGGAGTCACCAACAGATTCTGAACAATGGATTCACCATGGTGAATTTGCAGTATTCAAGGTGTCCAACTTCAGTCACCATCTAAAGCTGGAGTTGTGCAGTGTTGTTCCTCCTAGGGAGCTTTTTAATCTGCTCAAATCCGTCCCCAGAAACAACATGAAGAATTTTAGCACTGAAATTTACACTTTGACTGCTAAAGTGTAAGCTCAACACCCATCATAAGGTAAAAGATAATTTTGGTTTTGAATAGGTGGATCAACAAGATGGATAAATAAATGGAGAGGAAAGAAAACTGCAAATCATTAGGCTACACCAATGGGCAATGGAGTCACAAACATTCTACTCATTGAAGGCACAAAAGCTGCTCAATAGAAAACAAGATTATATGATGATAGGTGGAAGAATGAAGAAGGAAAACATAAGATAGAATGTTCACTAAACAACGATCCTCTCAATTTAATGAATCAACAAATACTTGAATATAAACAATGATTGATGGGCAAAATACAACAGATCCTCTGCTGCTTAGGGATTCATAAATGATTGACAGCCTTTGATCCTCAAATATGCAATATATTCATATAAGAAGAAATATAAAAAAAATAGTTACAATCTAAAATCACATCTCTCATGAGTCTCCAATAGCAGTAATGCTTACAATCATAAAATGCCCATAGGCTTACAAATTAACACACACAGAAAAATTATCTGCTACAACTCTCTCTAGACTCTCTTGGCTCATGAATCCCCTTTCTCTAAGAGATCTCTCCTTCATTAAATAGAAAATAACATCCAAATAACCTTAGGAGGTCGAATCCCATCTCCTCCATTACATTCTAAGCCTTGGAGATAGGTGACAACAATCAAAGAGACAAAAATCCAACAAACTGTTAATTTTCAGGAATTTGTTGGAAGTCATTAATAAATTGTTTCCACCTCATTGCATGAGGTCTTTGATGGAGATAAATATTAGGTGCAGGTGTACCTTGACATCTAACTGATCCTTTAGAATCCATTCGAATCCTCCTTGACAGGTGACAACCTCCCAACAAGGCGGATATCAAAACCGTGACCGCTACAGGAAATTCGGTAGCACCGTTGTAAAACAATTGGTAGCTCCACTTCTATGTCTAATATCTCTCACTCCATAACACATTTTGAAAAATTGACAGAGTTTTTTGTTATTTTGAATGTTATGAAAAAAATCCTCCTCGAGGTTTCAAAAATACCTTCTCATTTGTTCATAATCCAAGTTTTAAGTTAGTCACTCAAAACTGGCAGAAGCGTCGTTGCAAAATAATTCTGCACAATTTGGTATGTGCCAAAATTTTGGTAGCGCCTTTTGGTAGTGCCATCCTAGTGTGCCTGTGTGCAATTCGGTAGAACCATCATAATTCACAACTACGTCACTTCAACGTTGACATATTTGGTAGCATCCGACATGAAAACGGATTTGGTAACAACCTATGGAATTCATAGGGCCATCATTACACTACTTAACATATTTTGTATCATTTTATGTAGTAAAATGCCAGACCATGCTATACAGAAAATTCTGCAGCGCCATGGTGCTATGGAATGTTTGTTCTCTTCTGTAATGGAATATCTATTAAAAAGGGAGACCATGCTATACAGAAAATCCCGCAGCACCATGGCGCTATGGAATGTCTATTATCGTCTAGAATGGCTATGAAGATCGACTGAATTAGTTTATGTCGGTGAAATATGAATATACACATCCATGATCATCACAGTTTCCTCTCCTAGATTTTTTTTATGGTGCAATAATTTTGTAGACATGATTGTTCAACAAGTGAATTCTTGTAGAAAATCCAAGTCCATGTATAATTGAATTGTCAATCAATTTCTGCTAGAACCAGGAGGTTTCTTGCTCAAGTTTGAGGGGGACTCATTCTACCATGCTCGATAAAATTGATAACAAGATCTAATATCTGACTTACCCAGCTCATATATAAAAATGATTATGGTTATCATGACGAAAATAGGTGTCATGCAATACAGATGGATATCCTTGCAACAAGAATGATAACTTACAAGTATTACGAGAAAGAGATTTCTGATTTTTTTAGTTACAACATCAAGAACAAACATTATTATGTGTTTATTATTTTCAAGAGCATATCTAGATATTTTACCATGGATAATTGTTTCTCTAGTTTATGGAATTTTATTGAAAATTAAATATTGTTGTTGCAATAAAAATACAAGCAAGGGTTTATATGAGTCTCATTTACATAATTAATTATTTTGTATAGATATTTTGTTTTGTCATCCATTGTTATGTACCAATTTCTTAAGATATCGGAATAAATTAGAAGTACACACCATGTACACCAATGTGAGCATGGAGCGCAACTCCAATATAGATAAGAGAGATGAGTTACACAATAACTTCTTAAAGAATAGGAAAACCTTCTCCAAATAACCAATTACATTCATACATCAAAATTGACATGTTCACAATAATGAATATATGATCTCTATATATACATATTCACACACTACACATGAGGTCCCTTTACTATTAGGCTGACCCTATTACATATAAATTTACACATTACATGTACATTTAGCTTCATATATGCCCCCCCCTTGGGGTTATATCATATACAATTTGCCTCATATATGCTAACCTTGGGTCATAACATAATACCCTCCTTCAAAAAGCTTTGTCCTCAAATATTTGCAATTAAAGGCTTTACATGTGATGAAACCATGTAATATGATTTTCTTATGTTCCTTTTTTCTTCATTCCATTGATAATACATCCATCCAAAATCAATTATTTTTGTTATTAATCCTTGGTGGCTAGTTGTCGCATAATTGTCTTTCCTTTGATTTTATGTATCGTTTTTGTAACTTCTCCAATTTACAGTGGTTGTCGATGTCTGATAATAACTTATGGAAGACTGGTTTTGTGATGCATTGTTCCATGAATATTGACAAGTATTCCATATTATTCCTTGATAATGTTGATATAGACCTTCTTGTCTTCCTTGAAAACCTTCCTAGTAATGAGGGTGTCCTTAACATACTCACCATGGTTATTTTTAGATTTTTTATTGTTCAAAACATCCAATTTTTTTTTCTTTTTCTTGATGGAATACATATCCCAGGAAACTCTCCAGGTACTTCCCTTCATTTTGAGGATGGTATAGGTGGTAAAACTATTGGTTCTTCTTTTGGAAACCTACCTTGGCAGGGACATCGAGTGAGGCTAAATAATATCTATGTGTTGGGAAAGGGGTGGAACCTCTAATGAAACAAACATACAATTATGCAGATAATAAAAAAGGTAATAATTTTTTTGAATACATAGGTGGTGTCTAAAGACACCGTTACAACACTTAAGAAAAGAACAATGTGATCAGAACATCACAATGCCTATTGGATGTTGATATCTCCATATGATATCACTTCGACCACTTTATGATAATGACACAAGGGGTATGTTATTTATGGCCTCAATATCTAACCAACTTCCATGAAATTGGGAAGATCTTATCCAAATATAACCATCGGTTGTTAGATTTGACTCTGTACAATCCACTCTATCCAATTAGCCTGGAAATGATGCTTGAACCGATTGTCCATGTGCCAATGTCATAGTCAATTTCTAGGATGGTCGATCGACCATATGACTATCTTCGATTGTTGGTCGATTGTTCGACTGACAAACACGTAAACTACTTGGATGACTAATTTATAGGTATGGTCGATCATCGACAAAGTAAATCGATATGTAGGTTGACAACTTGACCGACTGTATCCATTAGAAGTGTGATGAACCAATAATTTTTTATGTTTCAACACCCACCATTAGCATATGTCTATGTAGATTCAAGAGATAAAATTATGTCAACATGGCACCCCCACAATAATTCCATCTTCTTGTAGCCCAAGAATCGTATAGATATTGATAAATATAGCTTTAGATAAGGGTTTGTTAAATATATCAATGGCCTGGTCATCTGTTCTACAATATTCAAGAGAGATAATATTCTCATGAACCAACTATCTCAAACAATGAGCATGGAGATCAACATGTTTCATCTTACTGTGGGAAATAGGATTTTGAGTAACATGTATGGCAATTTGATTATCATAGTATATTGTAGTCGAGGTTTGAACAGGAAGGTCAAGTTCACCAAAAATTTGACAAATCCGTACTACTTTAGTACTTTCTTGAATGACACCATGATATTCCATTTTTTCAGTCTACAAGGAGACTACCTTTTCTTACTTGCACGATCACATCAACCGTCCAATGCTAAAAACAAACACATATCTAGAAGTGGACTTGTGATCATCACTATTGCTAGCCCAATCGGAGTTGGTGAAGTTGACCAACTAATATGAACTTCGACAATATGTTATGAACATAATATATTATAATAAGTATAAATACATCATAAATATTTAATGAATAATAATGAAGATACACCTTCCCAGTGAAAGGTCACGTCTCTTCACGGAAGGGAATCCCTATGTGGGTATATAAGGCCCTCATTATTATTGTACTCATCATCGCATATTCATATACATTATTATTTAATATATTATATGTTATGTATTATAACCTAATATCCTACCTACATTGGGTATTTACCTGGTGAACCGACTTGGTTCACCACAGTGGTATCAGAGCTTTGTCTTGATTCGGGTTTTGGCCACAAAAAAGTTTCTCTAAATTTTTATAGTCTTTGACCATAATTGGGTCTTGGCCATTTAATGTCTAAAATTTCCGCTGCAGAATACAATATTGAGGAAAAATAAACTATTACCCAAAAAAAAATGTAAAAAAATTAAAAAAAAAGTAAAGAGATTCCCTCCACCTTGCATTGACAAGAATATTGAAAAGAAAGAAAGAGTAAAGGAATGTTTTAAACTACCACAGATTTTCTGTTAAATACAAACTCTCTTAATTCAACACAAGATTTAAATATCTATATCGTGGACATTCACATAAAAGAATTTTTTGAACAAGAAGTTTGGTTGCCATATAAAAAAAAAAGAAAAAAGAAGAGAAAAAAGAAAAAAAATACACACACACACACACACACATATATATATATATGATAAAAAATAAAGAATACATATAAGGAAAAATAAAAGAATATATTTTTTCCTATTATAAATAAAAATAAAAGAATAAAAACAAAATATTATTACCATCTAGCCCATACATCGTACAACATTTTTTGTACGAATTTAAGTGCACTGTTCATTATAACAGTCCATACAATTGTCATAGAAGTAAAAGGGTAAATTGCCACCATTTAACAAAAAGTTGTGAACTTTGTTAAAACAAAAGAGAAAGGAAAAGAAATTAATTAACTTCTACGTTATATTAATTATAAGAAGTTAAGAATATATGGTGAAAAATATAAAAGGAGGATATATAATAGAAAAGTCAAAAGTTTTAATTAAAAAAAAGGGGGGGTTGTTTTAAAAGTTCGCAAATTCAGTGGGTTAAGGAAGTAGTATAAATAAAATAGTTCTTTTGGAAAGTGTGAAGGTAATATCAAATTATTTTTCATTAATTACCAAGTTAAAAAAATAAGAAGAGATTAAGTGAATATAAAAGTACTTTTGGTAAAGTATAAGAAAATATTCAAAGTTTTTTAACTCTATATATAAAAAGAAGAATTATCAAGGATTATTTTCTTAAAAGAGTATAAAAGAATATTAGAGGAAGATATCTATTAAGTCAAGAAGCTTAAGGCTTATTGTTGGCTTTTATATTCTCTACTCTTCTACGTAGGATTCTCTGGTCCTACCTTACTGTCATAGATTGACCCAGGTTTAGACTTAGTAAGCTCCCAACAAAATCCCTCTAAAACTATTGGCCCCTCTGGTAGCCTAGAAGGCAATGCACCAAATAGAGTGCAGTGTGCARTCTCACCCAAGATAGCTCTATGGGTGGCTGCAATACTCATGTTTTTGCAACTGGGGAATGAATGGAGATCTGTGGTTGTATCTTGTAATCTTTATTCCTTCATTCATTCATCTAATCATAGCAGTGATTATACTCATGCATTTGGAATAACAGATTCATCTAGTTTATTCATTCATCTAACATTCAAAATTTAATAGTAATAAAGACACATACATTTATTCACATAACACAGGTGTTATCTTGGTTCACCCCCTTCTGGGCTACGTCCTCAAAGATATGGATCTCAAGCTCATTATTATTGTTCAATAATATGCCACGTCGCCCGTGGTTACAATCTTAAATCTTACTCTCTTCAACAGGCTCCCCGATCCCCATGAAGATGACTAGATCGCACCGAGTTCCTCATCCTACGATCTAATCCTTGGGATCGAGTTTCTCATTTCTTCCCTAGCTCACCAACTTACTTAGTACAGTTCTTACAAATCTCTCCTCCTCGGTGGGTGTCTCATTTGATCCCTTCTTCTTATAAGTACTACCTATTTATATTATTGACTCATCATACATTACAATACATTAAAAAAACCCTAATCATAGCGTCGTTAGGTATTCCTTACATGCGCGCCTCACTTGCTTCCCTTACACATGATGCTTTTCCTTCTTGTTATTCTTTCCTCCTTTCATTCTTCTCTTCCCCAAAATAGTCTTTTTTTGTGACTAGGTCTACATCCAACATGCCCCCAACATTGACATGTGGATCATCCTGAGCCACCTATACTTTGTGTGTTTATTTGATTGCTCCTGCGAGATTCAAGAACTTATCTGTGAGTTCCTTAGCTTATGTTTGAGCCTGCGCGGTCTTTTCTCTAAGTGTGTCCAATAGTGTCACTGTAATCTCCTCGTTGATCGTCTCTGCACATTCTATCTGAAGTTGTGCCATGTTCTTCTTTGCCTCTTCTGTGTACACAATGACCTCCACTCCTAGTTCTTGGAGAGGTTCCATTTGAGCCTGTCAATCCTTCTTTTGTGTGTGCATGTCTATTATTTCTTCTTGCATCTTCTTTATATCATGTACTCCTTTGAGGCGCTCGGTAATCTGCATCGTCTTCTTTATCTGTTTGAGGTCCTGGATAACTACTTGTATCTTCTCCTCTTCCTGGACCTATTGATCCTCCTCCATATTTGTCCATAGCTATGCTGCTTTATCAAACAAATTTACAACTTCTCTAACTTGTCTCTCCATTTCCTCCATCTGTTTTGTTGCTTCCTGCTTCCTTTTCTCCTTCACCTCCGTGGGAGAGGTACAAGTGAGTTTTTCTTGAAGGTTCTTGACCTACTACTTGTATTGATCGATTGTTCACACAGTCTGATCAATTTTTTGCGTCGTCGTGGGTTCTTTCGTTTGCACAATTTTTAGAATTTGGCCATAGGCTACATCCAATCCTTTCTTGAGCCTAGCTGCGCGATCTTTATCATCTTTGTTCTCAAGCTTGACCTTCTCAAGAACTAACTCCGACTCTTATGTGTTGTCCTTCATTTGGTGCAGTTTTGTTGTATCTATGCGTGCGTGCAACTATACCTCTTGCATGATGTTGACTTGTAGTTTATATAGCACCTTGGTTGGTATCTGCCCCATTACTAGTTTTTTTTGTACCAAATATTTGAAGGGTGTCTAGCCCACAATTTCATGCACGCACCCCGAGTGTGTATGATTGGCCTCTTGGTATGGCCTTGTTCATGTTGAGTAGCACTTGATGTGGTCCCATGTGTTGTGTCAGTCTCTTTTTCCTTTTTCTACTATGCTTGGGTGTTGTTCGTATTTCCTGCCTAGGTACCTTTATTTGGCGCACCCCCTTTCTTTTGTTTCCCCAGCTTATGACCTAATTTTCTCTTCTTGGGAACTTTTTTGTCTCCTACAGGTGTTTGTTCTTGCCTTGCATCCACATCCTTCTCCGTGGACATCTCTTGATTAAGGACAGGAACCCTCCAGTCATCTTGACAATCCTTGATGGCCATTTCTATGTCCTCTTCCTTGACATAGTATCGTAGTTGTATACATTCGTTCTTGGGATCCTTTCATGCTTGGATCCATACTGCATGCCTAGTCACTTTAAATTTGTCTATGCCCTGATATTGCACGACCTCTTCTGGTGTAATACACCAAGTGTTGGAAATGCTTTCCTGCAGGTCATTGTAATACCCTGTGAACATGCCTACATTTGTACATTTATTTTTGGGGTCTTAAGTGATTCCCAGTGATAGGAATCATGTTGTGCGACACCGACTAGATCTCTCGAAAAATTATGAATACGTAGGCTCCCTCCATCCAACCAAGGCGATCGGGATGAGTAGCCAAGAGTAGTGAAATTTTGTCCCGAGGTCTTGCGCATCCTTACAGTATTCAAGGAAAATATTCAAGAAGTACAGGGCCCAGCTAAGTATAGTGCCCTCCACACACTATGCTACAGTTGCAACGACCCTGACAAGAACTTCCTCCTTGTAGAACTTCCTGAGCAATTTGCACACCATGAGCTTGGTGTACATCCAGGTTGTTGAGTCACTGATGCGCTTGATTATTATTCTGCATGACCCTCTTTTCATGCCATATGTCTTATTCATTGCCTAGGCCAATGCCTTCTCCTTTTTTTTTTCATCAAAGAACTGCAAAGGGCTCTCCCCATGAGATGGCAACCTTGTAATATACATAATGAGATCCACGTCTATCGAGACAGACTCTGCCACCCATAGGTATCCTCTGTGGGTAACTTCCATCAACTTCTTGACATATTTCTTTATGTCCCAACCCCTTCCAAAGTGTGGGATCTTCGTTAGAATTAGCATCCTGGTGTTGGGAATTCTGGCTGCCCACCGTTTCGGTTGGTTAATTGGTTCGTCCAAGGGTCGTATAACCACAATATCCAAGAAAACTTGCTTTGCAAACTCAGGAAACTTGTCCATTTCTGTTACATCGTGATCTGAGTACAATAGCTTTTCCATGCAACCTAACAGGTTAGCCGTGACACACAACCCTTTCAAAATGTGTGGTATGACTATGGTTGTTACAGCCCATTTGTCATACCCTCCATTTTCATTGTCAGTTGGATCCCATTTGTCATACCCGCCATTTTCGTTGTTTATGCCTTTTAGTGATAATTGGTTCTTTCTCTGTCGCGCTAATGTTTCCGAGTTCGAATTATGTTGTTTGGCCAGTGTGTGTGGATTTTTTCTTTTTTTCACGCTCCGTCTCCTTCTGCTGGTTGTTGTCTTTTGATGTCTGGCATGGGTAACCCCCTTATTACTATGTTTTTTTTTTTTCAAGTGCTAGAAGGTCGACTGTCCCTATACAGCTTTAGTCAAATCCCATTAATCATTTCTATGATTTTCATTCCTTCCAATTCCTTCAATTGTACAATTGTACAACTCCCCCATATTTGATGATATTTACTTCATATGGTCATAACCAATGCATTATGTGTTTTCCTAGATGTTGAAGAGATTTATTGTGTACACCAAGACTAGGTATCTCTCCTTGAATTTTTTCCTCTTGATATGTCTATCATGCCAAGATTTGTCCCTTCCTTTCTGTACTTCTTGATGAAACCGTGCTATAATCCTATCTTCTTCCATGATCATCAACTAACTTAACGTTTCTTGTACTGCACCTCACACTGTCATGTTTGTAATTGTTGCGACATGCAGACTAGGTACCAAAAATGTTAATGGAACCACTGCTTCTTGTCCATACACCAACCTGAATGGTGTCTGACCTATCAATAGTTTGCATGTGGTTTTGTATGCCCAAAGTACTGTTGATATCTTCAAATTCCAAACATCCATATTAACATTGCAAATATTTGTCAGTGCATTTTTGAGGATCTTATTAAAGTCTTCCATTTTTCCATTTGATTGAGGATGATATGGTGTACTCTTTTGATGATAAACTTCAAACTCCTTAGTCATAGCCCTAATAGTTCTTTTAATGAAGTGAGTGCCCTCGTCACTCATCAAAATCCTTGGGCATGAAAATCTAGTGATCACATGCTCAAACAAGAAGTGTGTTAAGGTCTTCGTGCTGCAATATTTTACTGGTGTTTCTTCTTCCCATCTTGTTAAGTATTTTGTCGCAGTAATGATATACCTTTCTCCTCACCCTTTTGCTGGTGGGTTAATTGGTCCCACAAAATCTATTTCTCATTTTTCAAATACCTACAAGTTTACTTGTGGTCTTAGAGGCATATCATCTCATCTAATAGGTTTACCAACCCTCTGACATACATCACATCTCCGAAAATAGTCCTTTGAGTCTCTGTGAAAAATCAACCACCATAGTCATTCACATAATACCTTCTACGTGGTAGCTTTTCTTGCATAATGTCCTATTTCTATTCCCTCATGGGATTCTATTAAAATCCTAGGTCTTTCATGTTCTAGTACACATCTTCTCAAGATGTTGTTGGCACCCATCTTGTATAAGTATCCTGCAATCAATTGATAGTTTGCATCTCTGACTACCATATTTTTCTAGTGTGTGGTGTTGAATTCTTGTGGAACAATCCCTATACTCAGGTATTGAATGATGTCTATGAAATATTCATCGGCTAATTGGACTGAAAATAACTATGCATTGGGAAAGTTTTCTTCTAGATTCATAGGTTCCTCTCCATTAGTGATCCTTGACAAGTGATCAGGTCCTGTGTTCAACTTCCCTGGTTTGAATATCACTTCGAAGTCAAATTCCTGGAACAACAATAACCATCTACAAAATCTCCCCCCCAACACTGGCTTGTTGAAGAGGTATTTGAGAGTTGAATGCTCTGTAAACATCTTGAAATGTTTTCCCAATAAGTAGTGTATGAAATTATGAAGAACATAGATCATAGTTGGGACTTCTCTCTATGTGGTATTGTAATTATGCTATGATTCTGACAGTTTCCTGCTAGCAAATGCTATAGGATGGTTCAATTCTCCTGCTCCTGGTTGCGCCAGGATAACTCCAAGTGCTATGGCTGATGCATCTACATGCACATGGAATGTCTTTTCCCAATATGGGAATACTAGTATCGATGTGGTTACCATATTCTCTTTTAGGGTGTCTAATCCTCGCTGACAGTCGTCATTCCACCAAAACTTGTTGTATTTTCTCAACAATTTCTCCATTGGCGCAGTGATCTGTGCATACCCTTTTATAATTTTCCTGTAATATCCTGTGTATCCCAATGTTGATCTTAACTGACGAACTAATTTTGGTGGTGGTAGATTAACAATTACTGCAATCTTGGCAGGATCTACTAGCAAGCCTTTTTTGCATATTATATGGCCCAATAGTATCCCAAAGGGTGTTCCGAAGATGAACTTATTGATGTTTAACGATATCTGACACTGCCTACATATTTATAACATCAGTATCAACACCTCTATATGGTCTTTCAATAGACTATAGACTGTCCAATCATCCAAATATACCTCTAGAAACTAGTGGATGAATTCTTTGAATGCAGCTATGACTACTCTGGAAAATATTATTGGTGTATTATTCAGTCCAAATGACATCAATGTGTACTGGTAGTATCCCCATTCGGAGGAAAAAGTGGTCTTGTACCTATCTTCTGGAGCTATCTTGATCTGATGGTAGACTGAGAATTCGTCGGTGAATGAGTAAGCTTCATGTCCTCCTATGTTCTCCAACACCTCATCTGTGAAAGGAGTAGAGAATGGGTCATGTAGCCATGCATCATTCAACTTCCTCAGGTCAACACATACTTTATCCCTCTCTACTTCTTCTATTGAACTACCATAGGTATTACCCATTCAGATTACTCCACTGGTTCTATGATTCTAGCCTCAAACATCCTGTCAATTTCATCTTTGAATTTTTTCTTATATATAGGATTTAGTCTATATGGTCTCTACCTGATCGGTATTGTGTCAAATATAAGTGGTATATTCATTTCACCTAGCTCTCCTTCTATGCCTTTCATCTTTGTGAACATTGTTGGGAACAGGTCACTTTACTCATGTAGTAACTATGTTATGCTTTCTATTGTTTGATGATCATATTAGTTTTCAATGTTGGCCATTTTGGGATTCTCAATTGTCCCAATGTTGCCTTTCTTCACCTTGATCAGTGTAGGATATACTTATGATTCGAGAGGTGGACCTTCCACTTATCCTTCCACTTCAACTTCTGCTATTTGAATGTTTCGCGGGTCATCTTTGTCTGGTGCTTCTTCCTGCACATGGTAGCATGACAATAGTTCTTTTATTGTATGTTTGTTTTGTTCTTGCTCTTCTGTCATTAGTTCAAATTATATTTCTTCAATGAATATTGTGCCTCTGATTTGTTTAAGTGTTGAGTCTATGTTGGGGTTCTCATGCTCAAATGAGAAAGTGATTGTAAAGTTATGTTGTAATATTGTCTAGTTTGTAGCTCCTCTACGCAATTCTTGGTCTGTATACCAGTTTGTTGGAATCCCTTCTAATGTGTGAACAAAATGATAAGGCCATTCCTTTGGTGGTTTCATCCTCCATAGTGTTCTACACTTCATCAACTCTTCTACTGGTGCTCCATATCCACCATATTTATGTAGTACCATTCCTTGACTGTCTCTTTGTGCAAACCCCACCATCTTGTAGGTGTTTCCTTAAGTGTTATATCCAAGGCTAAGAGCCTATGATTTTCCAACACTTCATCTTTGTATCATGTTAAGAATTCTTCTAGGTCATTTACCCCATGAAAGCTGGGAGGTTCCCTTATCTTCGTACCTACCCATCTTACTGCATGGTCTATTATTGGGCATATTCTTGTGGAGACTTCATGTAACATCTGCTAACAATTCTCTAATCATGTATCTAAATCTAACACACATGATGTGATACTTATCCAACTCAGTACCCCATCCACAGTTGGGTTCACATAATCTTGCTCTTGCGTTGTTGTTCTGTACAACTGGTTAGTTTCCTTCAGGTCTAAGCAAGTAGGTTCTACAAATATTTCTCCTTCTCATGGATCCAATGGCGCAATGACTATGTATTCTCTTGTCTCAAATTTCATCTTCCTCGTCTTTAAGTTTATTATGGCTTCATTGTCGAACGTCCAATCCAAGACAAGAAATTCTGGATAAGGTGTTGTGCCATACACTATCTCTATTACTTCAAAGTCGGATTTAGTACGCACTCCATCCAGATCTAATGTCACCCCTTTTAGTCTTCCAATTGGTATAACTCTGTGTTGATTTGCTAGTTTCACATGAACCGATTAATATCTTAATTTGGGCTCTCCCATACATTTCCATGTCTTCTTGGGTAATACATATACTTGAGGTCCTAAATCCAGTATGATATATCCCATGTTGAAATATCCAATGTTAGCATTCAATCTGGATTTTCTGATTATTCTTCTCTTTGTATGCAAATGGTTAACTATTTTATGTTCTAGCTTTCCTTCTGCCTCTATGCTACATATTACTAGCATATTTTTTAATACTTCAACAAATGATGGATCATTTAGTAGTTTAACATGGGATTGCAGAAAACCTTTAATTGTACTTACTTGTCCCAGATGTTTTGCTTCTTTGGTGTGATCCAACGATGGAGGCATCTCATATGTTGGTACTCCTGGGTTTGTTGCATAATTGATGTCGATGTAATGTCTGGCTTCACAAATTCTTGTCTGGTATGCTTGAATATCTCCTTTTCGTTCTGCGCATCAAACTGCTTCTTTGGTTTGACATTCTTCTTGACCCATTGGTGTTGTGTTGGATACTGTCTTACTAGGTCGTTTCCTGTCTTATCTCGTCCTCGCATGACTATGTTGATGTTTCTTCCTTCATCCCTTGCTTCTGCCGAGATCCACTGAACATTCTGATTGTTCTTATTCCTCTTTTCCTAGATCTTTCCCAATAACGTAGGGAATTCTTCTGTATCATGATCGTATGTGCGACAATACATACACGTTGTAGGTGGAAGTGGACATTCTCTTGCATAGTGTCCTGGTTGTTGACAGTTGCGGCATACCACTAGTCCTCTACCTCTTCCAAAGCCTCCTCTTTCTCTTCCTCCACCTCTCTATCCAACTCGATCTCCTCGTGGTGCATTGTACTGGGACACCTCGTTATACTGCGTGGCATTATAGTGTGGTTGTGCGGTATTGTATTGTGGTTGCGCAGTGTTATATTATTTATGCGTAGTGTTGTACGAGGCTGGTACTTGGTTAAACTATGGTGCAGCTTGCACGATCATCATTTCTGCCTGCACCCTGTAAGAATTTGATGTTCTTTCCCTCATAGTTACTAACTTAATGAGAACTGTGACATCAAAATGAGAGCTCTGGCCCAAAAAACCCATATTTTTCCATAAAAAACATCAAAATCAACCCCCAAATAAAAAATGGTGCTATCGGTAGCACCATTTTTTTAAATGGGGTCAAAATTACAACATTTTTCAAATATGGGTTTCAAAACTTAGACAATAGCTTAGAAAAACCTTAAAATCAGCACCTAGAAACAAATAAGATGTCTTTGATTTTATTTTTCTTTTCAAAACATTAAATTTTGAGATCATTTGAAATCGTATTTTTATCACTTGATACCATTAAAACCAAAACCTCAAAATCAACCATCAAATTGAAAAGTACTGCTACCAGTAGCACTCATTCTAAAATTGGGGTATAAAAATGACACATTTTTATAATGTATTAAAATAACTCATCATTATTGTAAACAAAATCATGAAAGAAACCCTTAAATGCTTACTTTTTAAATGTTATTATCAGGCAGAGCACAAGGTAATACACAATGCCATGAAAATATCACAGTATACTTTAAATATTCAATGTCACTTTTTAATAATAAAACAGTAAATACAAGTTACATTGAATGTAACATAAATAATGTCTTAAAAGTATTGTTATATTGACCATATTCAAAACATATGAGCTAAGAAATTTAATGAGCTAACAAAATTGTGAAAAAACAAAGAAAAACTAGAAAGAAATGAAAACAGATTAAAATTTCCCCGAAAAACAATAATTTGAAAAACAAAAATATGTTTTTTTGTTAAAAAGAAGAGCAAAACATCCCTTCAA
>ML778818.1:501529-566390 GCA_009831015.1 Picea engelmannii
GTTATATTCTAAAAATGTTATATTATAACAATGCTATAATATAACAATCTTGTATTATAACATTGTTATAATATAACATTGTTATATTATAACATTGTGGTTATAATATAACATTGTTATATTCTAACATTGTTATAATATAAAAATGTTATTATAACATAGTTATAATATCAATGGGACTTGGGCTACGCCCACAGGGGGGCTAAGGCGATGCCCGACATCGCCCCAACCCCCCCGCAGGCCTGGCCCAGGTCCCGTGGTCGTGGGCCAGGCCCGTGGGGGGGCTGAGGCAATGTCGGGCATCGCCTCAGTCCCCCCGTGGGCTTGGCCCAAGTCCCATTGATATTATAACATTGTTATAATATAACAATGTTATATTATAAAATATGTTTATGTTTTTTTTTAGATATTTATGAATTTGTTTTATGTAAATTTTATTTTTTAAGGTTTTGATATAAATTTTATTTTTTTGTTGTAGTTTTAGGGTTTTTCAACTTATTTTTGTTAATTTTTTAAAAATTTTGTATTAAAATTTTTATTTTAAGTTTTTTAATTTAGGGTTTTTTATTTTTGGGGTTTTTTTTCACTTTTTTAAAGGTTTTTTGGGCTATAATTTTTTTTTTATTTTTTTACCTTTTTCTTAATTTTTTTTATTTTCTTACTTTAGCTTTTTAGGTTTTTCTTCAATTGTTTTTTCTCATTTAAATTTGTTTTTAAAATGTTTTTGTTTTTTAAATGTCAATTTTGTTTGTTTTTATGTATTGAAACAAGGTAAAAAAAAGGTGTGTTAAAAATGACATTTTCACATTTAAAGTGTATGGAACCATAACTTAATTAAGGATGGATAATTATATGAAAAATTTGAATTTCAAAAAAATAAATGGTGTACAACATTTTTAACATTGGATGAAGCATGGAAATATGATTAAAAACAAGATTGAATAAAAATAAAATAGAAAAGTTTGAAAATAGATGAAAAAACATCGTTGAGAAAAAAGAAATAAAAATAAAAATTGAACAATTTCAAAATAAATGAAAAAACGAGCATTTAAAAAAACAAAGTGGAAACCTTATGTATTAGAAAGTTTAAAATATCAAAAAAACACCTAAAATGGAGGGGGGTGCTACCAGTAGCACCATTTTTAAAAACGGGGTAAAAAACTTGACCCCCCAAAAAATGAGAATTCTGTAGAATTCTTGTTAATTCTACAGAATTCTGGTTCTGGTTCTGGTCCATGGTTCTACAATATTTTTCACCATGGCCTACTGACTTGCAAAAGTTGCAATATGATTTCTTAGTTACTATGTGGTTCTTATGCATCCTTGGGCAGTGATATGGAACATGCCCCTGTTTCTTAAAGATCTCACATCACAGTCCTCATGTTAGCAATGGGTTTGGCATTCCTGCACACATGTACTGCACGAATGTTGCACATTCGTTCTTATGGTGTCCTTCTGTCCTACATGTGGTACACCAAACAACTTCTCTTTTGTCCTTACCTTTGTTTTGTTTTAACTGGAATGTTAAGCTCTTTAGATCCTCCTTCAGCTCCTCTATGGTTGGATTTGTCCTCTGATATTGGTTCTCTTCGAGTTGTAGGGATACCTATAGAGCCTTTGCCTGTGTCTGAAACTTCTTCTGTCGTAAAGGGTATTTCAAGTGTGGTAGTAGTGAATTGACGAACATATGCCTATGTTGCATATCTATCATGACATACTTTAGCTTTCCCTTCAATCATTTGAATTTTTGGCCAATATCCCATACAAATTCTCCTCGTTTCTTTATAATCTCTATCATCTCATTCATGTATTGATCCTCTGAACTAGGCTTCTGGAATTCATTTATCAATAACTTTTTGATATCTCCAATTGTTCTAGTTGTCCCTGGAAGACTATTTGCAACTAAACTCATGTACTAATCCAGTGCGTGATCTCTTAGTGTGATAACTAACTATGCAAGTTTAGTGTCCTCATATGTGATCTGTTTCGCTTCCGAGCTCTTTTCACAAATGAACAAGTGATTCTGTCGGTCCTCCAACGCTTCTCCTTTAAATTTTAGTAACCCCGTGGTGGGATCCTGTCCTACCATCCTAAATGTTGAACTACTACCTCCACGCGGTGTAGATACTTGACTAATGTTTCCTGAACTGGCTCCCCAAGTTGTTTTTCCTTGTGTATATGTACTTCTTGTTGTCTTCCTTCTCTCGAAATTTGATTGTCTAAATGGTGGTGTTCCTCTTGGCGTATTAGTCACACATGGGTTTATGGGTTCCACACTAACACTTATATGGATAGGAGTGTTTCATTCTATTCCTGCTTTTGGAGCTCTCGTCTTCCTCTCATATGTCGTGTGCAGGATTTCCTCAATCTGCTCCACAGCCTGCAAATCCTCTACCTCTTCTTCATTACTTGCCAATTCCTCCCTCGCGGCTACAACTCTCTTCTCAGTGTTCATCTTTTATTGGTAGGGTACTCCACTACSTGTTCTTCTAGTTGTTTCTATGATGCTCTTAATCTGGTCTTCATCTGTCATGATTGGGTCTAAGGCATCCCCCTTATTTCCTTTATTCCTTTCTACTTCCATTTCTCCTTCTCSTGTCAGTGCTTCCCCCCTTCCCACATGGACGCAGAGAAGTTTAGTTGTCTGACTCCATTGTCATTACTCCTTTGTTATATAGTAATATCTTAATAGAAGTATACAATGATCTTATATACCTACCTCGAGGTCCCTTCAAGAATTATTGTTCTGCCACATTGTAAGACATTGTTGTATCTACTGCAAATTCTGTGATAAATCCTGCAACAATGTTGTCTAACCAGGAATATACTACCCGCGTAAACGTATTATCAAATCGTTGTAACTGCATGATCTCTACAAGATTCTACTCTAGTTGTTTGATTTGATTTGTAGGATGGTTGTCTTTCAACCTTTTTATCCACTCTTGAAATACATGCGGGAAATCATAGAAAAATACTGCATGCAAGTCGGTGAATACATACTTGTCAAGGTATTTGTGTGGTGTCAACTTTGGGTTTCTATTATCTTTCTACACAAACTCCACCTCCTTTGTTTTCAACCAGCTTTCTATATCTGCCTTCATTGGATTCCACGGTCTCATCATCCCCTTTTAGATTCTCATTTTCTCACCTTTTTGACATCTGATCCGACATTATTTTGACGCGTCTTCAACATATCTCATTCACTCAATCCCATTATGTTCAAACCAACCAGCAACGGAACCATTTTTTGGATTTTATCTTCTCTACTCTTCTACGTAAGATTCTCTGGTCCTACCTTACTGTCAAATATTGACCCAGGTTCATACTTAGTAAGCTCCCAAAAAAATCCCTCTAAAACTATCGACCCCTCTAATATCCCAGAAGGCAATGGAACACACAGAGTGAACTATGCAGTCTCACCCGAGATAGATCTTTGGGTGGTTGAAATACTCTGGTGTTTGCAACCGGGGAATGAGTGGAGATATCCAGTTGTATCTTTTAATCTTTATTCCTTCATTCATTCACCTAATCATAGCAGTCATTCTACTCATGCATGTGGAATACCAGATTCATCTATTTAATTAATTAATCTAACATTCATCTTTTAACAATAATAAAGACACATGCATTCATTCACATAATAGAGGTGTTACTGTGGTTCACTCGCTCTTGGGATACGTCCACAAATATCTAGCTCTCAATATCGTTATTGTGGTTCAGTAATATGTCACGGCACGTGTGGTTGCAATCTTAGATCTTACTCTCTTCAAGAGCCTCCCCAATCCCTATGAGGATGTCTAGATCGCACCAGGCTCCTTAGCCTGTGATCTAACCCTCGGGATCGAGTTTCTCACTGCTTCCCTAGCTCACCAACTTAATGAGTAGTACAGTTCTTACAACTCTCTCCTCCTTGGTCGACATCTCCTGCGATCCCTTCTTCCTATAAGTACTACATGTTTATATTCTTGGCTCATCATCCATTACAATACATTAAAAAAACGCTAACCCTAGCATCGTTAGGTCTTCCTTGCATCTGTGCCTCGCCTACCTCCCTTAAACATGTTTATTTTCCTTCTAGATGTTATTTCCTCCTTTCATGCTTCTCTTCTCCAAAATAGTATTTTCTCCTGACTAGGTCTGCATCCAACACTTGTTATTATTAAAGGGATATTATAATAATTTTAAGGTCAATTCAATTTAAAAAATGTAATTTAAGGAAGGAATATTTTCTGGTAAAAATAATATAATTAGATGCATTAGATTATTAACATTTAGAGGAAATATTATTAACTGGATTCATCAGAATTAACAAAAGTCAATACTTGAGATCCAAAAAGAATGTGACAAAATTATCATAGACAAAGACACAAAAATTTGTCACCTAAAATCCCATAATCAAAGTTTACTCCCCCAATTTAAGAATATAAAGAGTGATAAGAAGATGGTACAAGACAAGTTAGAAGAACTTACCAATAATGAATCATTGGTGGATAAAGAGACAATGACTGAACCTATGGATATAGAGAAATATTCAAATGAAAAAAACATGATTATGGATAAGGGAATTAATACAAACCCATTCAACCTTACAACCCAAAAGTTTGCAAATTCAATTGACGTAAAGAGGTCTTCACATATCCAGGTAGAATCAAGCGAGAGATATGAAGAAGACTCGATTCCAAAAGATAATCAAGAATAAGCTATAAGTACACTAAGTAGAGATTAGATTGCAATGATGCCTTATAGACATCCAAATCACAAAAAATGATACTTCAACTAGTCAAGGTATCCACATAAACAAATGACAGATATGTAAAAAAATTATTACCTCCATTAAAAATAATGCTCAAGGTAGAAGTTATAAGGGGAGTCAAAATACATCAAGTTTTCTACAAGAACCCTATAAAAGCCTAGTTTTGCAGAAGATCGATTTAGGGTGGGAAAACTCATTTACAATTCGACGGTTCTACTCGGCGCTTAAAAGATCCTATCATTTCAAGTCCTTAACGATCAGTAATTCATGAATAAATAATAAGGAGGCAATATTACAAGCGAGAGCAAGAGATTAGTCTTCCATAAGTATGCTTTGAGGACAAAGCATTTTTTAAGGAGAAGGCAATGTTATGAACATAATATATAATAATAAGTATAAATACATCATAAATAGTTAATGAATAATAATGAAGAGACACCTTCCTAGTGAAAGGTCATGTCTCTTCACTGAAGGGAACCCCTATGTGGGTATATAAGGCACTCATTCGTATTGTACTCATCATCTCATATTCATATACATTAGTATTTAATATATTATCCTTTATGGATTATAACCTATTGTCCTACCTACATTGGGTATTTACCCGGTGAATCGTCTTGGTTCACCACACAATACTTGATACCAAAATGAGTGATACCGTTAAGATAGAAGACAACTCATTTGACTTCTTTCTAGTGGATTTCTCTCGGGTCCTGCATAAACCCAGAAACCACACTAACAATAAAGGCAATGCCAGGTCAACTATGAGTAAGATAAATAATGTTATTGAACAACTATCATATTTGTAAACCATGAAAGGTCGTGACTTCTCAACCTAGAAACATGGGAAGTGAGATTGAGTACTATCAAGCTAGATAGATTTATGAGTTTCCAAGGATCAGTGCCTTCAAATCCCGTTGTGGATAGGTTAAGGTATTTCATGTTTTTCAACAGGCCCAACTGTTGGGGAATAGGTTGGCCTGTAAAATTATTGGAGCTAACATTCAAATTTTCCAAATCCTTTAACTCAATCAACACTACAGGATGGAAGGCACCAGTCAAATTGAAATTATACATATCCACCGTAACGACATGGTCGGTCCATCTATCACAGGAGACACCTTTCCACTCACAACAACTCAATGAAACATTCCAAGAAGCCAAACACCCTGCAAGATCATGAAAATTGCTTTTAAAAGCCCTGAGAGATTTCATTTCTTTATTCAAACAACTCGTCTCACAAGAAACAAGCATGATCCTATGTGACATATGAACATCCTTATCACAAAACTCAAAACGTTATTTCACAAAATAATGTGATTCGTTTATGTTTCAAGGATCTGTATGTGTATTGCATGCCGATTGTTTTCGTCGTCATAATCATGATCGTTTCACGTGGGAACTGGAATGGCAGATCTTCATTATATTATAAAGCGTAATAGGTCCTGACTCCCACTTGAACTTTAACGTCACCGACAGTTAAATACACACAAAATCCTAAGCCATGACTTTGAGGTTCACATGTCGTGAATAAATTTCAAACCACAAGTTTGATACAGAGGGTCACTCATAGTTAACCACATACTATTTTCTAACTCCACACAAAATTCCAACCCATGACTTCGAAGTTTGTTTTTTGTGAATACATTTCAAACCACAAGTTCGATCAAGAAATGGGGCATACATTCTTAAATACCATTCCATAGAGGTATACATACCCTAACCCCTCTGGATTCGAACTTGTGATATCTTAGGAGGAAACACATGTTCTTAACCATTAGGCTCACTTAGGTTGTATACCTTGAAATTTGTATCTATTTCCAAATGTTTGTAGTTTGGACATGTGTTGTTGAATTCTTACATGGCATTCTAACTTTCCCTCTATGAAGTTCGTTTAATCTTTTGTTTTATGGAGATAAACTTTGACTATGAAAATTAGTTAGAAAATTTAATAATAAAGTTTATAGTTAAAATTTAACAATTTATTGGATTTGAGAGTATGAATTTTAATACTAATTTTTTATTGTTTTACGTAAAATCATGAGAGTATACAATTCCACTTAATTCATAAGAATTTTAAATATATTTTTTTATTGTTTTATGTAAAATATGAGTATTATAATTAAGAATTAAAAAAAATTAAATTTTTATAATTAAAAATAAAAGTTATTTAAATTTAAAAATTAACAATTTTTAAAATAAATTAAAGTATTTCATATTTTTAAATGTATTTATCAAATTAACTTGAGGGATGTGTCATTTCTTTTCGAATAACACTTTAAAAATATAAAATATGAGACATAATTTTTTAATTGTTTAATTTTTTTTTTTTTTTTTTTTTGGTTAAATTAGAGGATATAAATTTGTTGGATTAATGAGAGTGGGTGAATCATAATACCGTAATTATAATATTTTTTTCCAAATAATCCAAGTGTTATATCAATGTAGAATTATTATTCAATAATGAGCAATAAGAAATGAACAATTACACACATAAAGAGTACACCATTGTTATACGTGGAAAGTCAAATCGGGAGAAAACAACAGAATGCTTAAATTTCTTATATGTCTTGAAGAATTACATTCATTGGAAGCACCAGCTTCGTTTGTTTTCCAGCTACAACTAGAAGGAGTCTTCAACCCCCTAGTTTCTCAGGCTACAACCCGAGGGAAGCTCCAAATCCCCAATTCTCTAGCTACAACCAGAAGGAGGCTACAACCCCCTAAGTTATCCGGCTACAACCGGAAGGTGGCTACAACCACTTGTCCTTGCCTTGTCCAACCACCCTAAAGTAGAAGTACAATGATGGAACCACTGTCACACTATAACTGTGAAATATGCCGTTGTAAACATGTACCAATAAACCTGAACCATGCATCAACCTGTACGTCAACCTGTACCATAAACAAGTGCATCAACCATGCACCGACCTGTACCAAACAATCTGTAATCAACATGTACCATAAACAAGTGCAACCAACCATGTTCCAAGTATGTACCAATCATGTGTCAACTACTCATCAACTATGACTCATCAATATGTACTAGGGTAAAAACATGCTAATGTGTCTCACAATATGGCAAAACGAAAAAAAACGTTGAAATAAAATAAACATAAGAAAACTTTCAAACGAACCTATTAAGCAATTTACCGAACCAAAAGAAAACAAGTTACACGTAGGGTTGGGAATTGTGTAAGTATGTTAGTACAAATAAAGATGTTTGTGCGAATCTGTATACACGACTAATTCGGGCGAACATATATTGTATACACACCACAATTTCAGGTGAACATGAATTCGATCGAACATTCCATGTGTATCAATTGAATATATAATGTATATACTACAGGATCAAGTGAATATGAATTCCATGTGGATGACAAACATATCGAGTGGCTCTTCGAAGTCGGATATAAATAATACTCGGAGCCATTACCCTCTGTAATCCTCCCTGGTAACCTTTAACTAGTTAAAGGGGATGGCCTTGTTAGTACAACTAATAAGTTTATTTTGTAACGCGTATAAATTTCTTACGGGATTTCCCCTTCTTCTTTTTTTATCTATGATATAAATTATCCCCAAGTTCCGAGCTTTAGCCGAGGGTTTTCCCATTCCATTCTAGAGCTTGTCACTATTTCCCATTTGTTGCTCCCAGATCAAGCATTTGTTGAATTTTTCTGTATGGTGCTAAGAGCATAGGCGACCATGCTGACTATGTTTTAATAGAGTACAATAAGTCATATCACAATGGATTCCTACTATAGCAGCAACACAGTATATAAATACAAAAAAACTAATATCATGACTATGTATACAACTCCTTGCAGAAATATAATTATTCTACATATAGTCTTGGTTTCCATTCTAATCACTCAAATATTTCTATATTGGAATCTTCGATACATTGGAAAAATTCCTTAGCTATTCTCGTACACCAATAACCCAGTTTACGGTAGTGACTACTTCTAGAATTTATCCATGCAAAATCCTTATGATTGTCATAACCATTAGAAGAGACTTCTAATACCCATCCAGAATTTTAATTCAACTGTACAAAATGTCCCAGGATTAGATTGGTAAGGTATATTATAGTTTTATATACTTTGAACAGTTTTTATTCAGATTATCCTATCAGTTCGAATCTAACAGATACACTTCGTCAATGATTAATTATTTGACAGAGATAGGAGGCATTTCAACTCGGATTTAATAAATACATCATATCAGACATAAAATCATTCGAACAAAAGTGGGAATCATTTCGGTTCAGATTCAATAAACACATTGCATCAGATAGAAAATCATTCAAACATAGAAGGTTAGAGAAACATATATGAATCATCTTGCAGGAAGACAGCGGGAACAACCATGTTCCTCCCAACCGTAGAACAAGGAAGCCAACTCACTTGCCTAGTTCACCCCCTATCCTGACCATGATTCCATGAGGGCTAACTCGAAAAATACTCCTTGGAAATGTCTTTCAGTCTTGGGAGACTCCTCTTGCCTTACACTCAATCAGAAAATGCTCATAACAACAAGAACAATGGTCTCCTTTCACATACTAAGCAACGTCCTGCCTCCTCACATATGCTACTTATCCAACAATCATTTTGCCTAGGTCTTTTCCCCCACTTGGGAATCTTCGTAGCTTTCTAAATCCCTGATTTTCAGGGGCTTCCAATGGCCAAATCTCTGATTTGCCACTTGTCGCAATCATCCCAGAGGTAGTTCCAACATGTTCCCGACTCATGGAGTCATGGTCAGCTAAATTTAACAAGGTTGTTTCATTTGTCCTACTGCAATAATTAAAACAATATTTTGTTTACATACAAGTGTCATAGTCAAATAGTTAGTTGGGTCAAATCAGGTCTCTGTCCAACAGTCATAATAATTAATTACAATTTATCAAATTCGAAATTCAGAATTTCTATAAATGGCAAAAAATTTCCAATTTCGAATTTACTAAAAACGGAATGGTTTTTCCAACAAATTTTGAATTTTGAAAATACTTTATTTTTGGGGATGTCACAAAAAGTGTCTTCTATTTATAGGATTCCATGTGTAAAAAACCTTAATTAAAGTGCCCCTCCATAAAACCCTTCTACAATTGACCAATTTTCATGAGGACACTTATGTTTTATTTCTGAAATACAACTTAAAATTATATTTGCTAATTACCATTTTTCATTTGGAATCCATTTTATTAGGAACAACCTCTCTATAACTTAATTCTAACTTGATCAAAATATTTGACGTTTTCTTGCTTTAGACAATGTGTATTTGGCCTTTTCTTTCTTTACATTTTCTTGTGAATTGGACATCCTTTGTTTGAAAGGAAAATTTATGTTTTTTAAACAATAAAATAACATTTTTCTTTTACCTTTATAGTGGAGTGAACAAAGAAAATTTATGTTTTCTAAACAACATTAACAACATTAGGGAATAAAGGCGAGTGTTATTTGTCACAATCTCCTTTTGTGTTTCGTAGGTATAAAGGACTATGGGAATGGACGAATAGCGGATGTTTGACCATGCAAATGTATTCATAGCATCGACTAAGTAAAGACATTCTTCCTCATCTTTTTCATATGTTATACATTATACTTTCCTTCAATGTGTCCGATATTTTGCTCCCTTCCTTCAAAGTGATACATTTTTTCTCTTTTTGAGTGCATATAAAGGATGTACATAATATCATATGGCATGTTCAATAATATAATGTAGTTCCAAATATGTAAAAACGTTTTGTAACAATATATTCTTATCCACATATTTATTGCAATAAAGTGAGATGAGTTTCTAAAAAGTTTCCATCAACTTGACTACTACTTAACTCCAAGGGTTTTCTATTGTTTTAAATGAAAGAAAAAAAAGGCTAACATTTTAGTTTACCCTGAAAACATATTGGAATTCTCACACTGCTCGTTTGTGAGAGATACAAATCTTACACTAGGGGTTTGTAGAAGCAACCCTGGACTTTATAGGACAATTGTGTATAACGCTTTCACTTTTGCAAGCTTATAGGTTGGAGGTAGACGTTGATCTTAGGAAGTTAGACCTACGACGAGCTCGGAAGCACAGCCGAATTAGAGAACTTTGTCTCTCATATTAAGTCGTCAAAGGGTGATATACCTCAAACATCTATTACTCAACTTGCATTCCAGAACCATTTCTTCACTGTTCGGCTCAACATTTTTTGACAACACATCTTCACAGGTTTCTTCGCCTCCAATAGACTACTTTCAAGGATCAGAACCATTTATTTTCTTCCCATTGTCAATGTTTTAATTTGTGCCAGGCACCAAATAATGATCAACTATCACATATGAAGGAGGAGATTAGCACATATGAAGGAGGAGATTAGCACATATGAAGGAGGATATTGTGAGCACTAGCCAAATGAGTTAGCCACAAATCACCTCCACGCTACATTACAATGGATCCTCACAAGCTTTATAAAGGCTTCTTCGCATGCATTCTTCGGCATACAAAACCACAAGCCATCAATACCATGTGCCCGAAACCGAGACCTAAACCACTTTGACTCTTTCTCGTGTCAAGGTTAACCCTAGCAATGCCCCTTCTAAACTTCACTAGGAGATTTTGCATGCCCCCCATCACCTAGGTTTGCCTCTGGACTTTACCTGTGAGTTACTAGGGGCTAGGAGTAGGCATGCCTTACGAGGGCTTACAACCATATGCCCTTTTACATGCAAACAATTTCTGCTTCAATTTTTATTTTTTCATGTGTCTCATGGTGACTACACCATCATAGAAAATCTCTTCACCCACATGGTTCATCAATCTTGGTCACAAGGCTTTGACATTAAACCATCTCATATTCCTCCCATAATCAAAGATTCAAACTTCTTCGATTCGATATCAAGTTACCATACAAGTACATCTGCCACCCTTATACATATTCTAGTGGTTCATTCCACAACTGAATACCACATCCCTTCTTTACATAAGAGAGATATATTTTTCTTTGTACTTCTAAGCACCCGATGAAATTAAACCTTAACAAGAAACTAAAAACTGGAGTGTCTGGTACAACCAATGATGCATCACGTACAATTCATATGTTAAATAATTATATGTTCAATAATAATAATACAGGTACAGCAAGCATTTAAAAAGCTTATTCCACAACATGCTGCTGTCACTACGACTCATACTTCTGCACCTTCGCAACTGCCATTCACCCTAAACTCATAGAGAAAAAAAGCCCTAACAGATCCATAAATCTTATGCCATTTACCGAGTTCCTCTTCAACGTTGTCGTCACCATTTTGCGCTGCTCGGCCTTTGCCACTTCTTGCAATCCTGCCGCCACTCACGACTGTAATCTCAGTTCCATCTCCCATGGATCTCTTCGTGCTCCTCGCCAGCTGCCGCGACTCCCACAAAAAAACATTTTCCTCTACGAAGACACAGTATCACCACAATGGTGGCCATCCCTGCTCCACAAGCCCGTACCTCCTCTAAGAAATTCAACAACCTTTTCAATCGCCTCTTTCACTCTGAAACCGATCGAAACAGCTCATTGATTCATTGATGCTTGGCCGGATTTCCTGAACCTTTGTGCTGTGGCCGGATTTCCTGAACCTTTGTGCTGTCGAATAGAATGCTGCGCTCCAGATGGGCGGTTCTGGTAAACTCCATGTCTTTCTAATTTGGGGCGAAGGCATAACCTAGGGAAGATCGCAGTTATGGTTGCTTTAGATCTGATTGATACCATGCGGATCACAGATCACCTTCGAAATAACAGATCGCAAAGGAATATGCCCAATAATATATGGAGCTCACACTGAACATCCGTCGAGTTGTACCCACGTCATCTGAGCGATCTATGATATTATCAATCTCTCTTCATTACCACATGATTGGATTTTAAGAGAGCATAATAAAATATATTTACGAGAGGAAAATAGTACACACAACCAACCATAGACACATAATTATCTGTCTACATATATTTAGCATAATAATTATTTGTGCACATATATTTATCATATATTTTATGTGTTTATGGTTGGTTGGTAGTTTGAACAAATTTGAATATTAACTAGCATATTTTTAAATTAGGGAAAAGATACATTGAAGTGAATTAGAGTGGTTATGTTGTTTAAAGATGGTACGATTTTGTTTTTGGATGGAAAATTAATATTTCACAAGGTTCATCTTCATTAGACATTTGACAATATTGGCCTAACTCATTCAAGACAAGTCAAATAATATTAGCCTAGGTCATTCCTCCAACATTTCTCTCGACTTCATGATGCACGTGGAACTGTTATAAATAGTTACGTTGTTGAAATGTTCTCCAATTATCCCGTGGGAAAACTTCGATATGCTCTCAATTTATTTTGTGGCCAATGCAGACATAAGTCATCTTCTACCTCACGGATTCGAGAATCGAACCACGAATCAAGGATTGGACCTTCCTTCATGGGTGCCTTAGACTCATGTTCTTTCTCATCCATCTAGTGGTGGTTTCCTTCCTTTCTCACTACAATTGTCGTAAAAAAGCATCTTACATGGAGTTAAGGCGCTCTTTTCTTGTTTGAGGGGTAGGGTTTCTATATTAATATTGAAGCGTTGTATGTATGGCATGGAGAAATCCCCACTATCTTTGAAGGACATGTCACTAATATACGTCATTGTTCATGCTTCAATTAATGGGTGTGCTCACAATCTAACGACGAGTTTCCTTCAAATCACACCCGCCATATACATATTGAAATTTGAGTATTAATGGAAAGGTTGAAAAGTAAATATTTGTTCTCAAATAGTCTGAAGTTAAACTATTCTTATAAAATGAAATTGTTGATTTCTAGCAATTGGTGACTAAAGATTCAATTCATCCCAAAAAAATGTTTCATTAAACTTAAACTTAAAATTAAAATTAGGAAAAAGTGTACATAAAAACCTTAAACCTCCGCTTGAAAACACCTTCGGTGTAAATAGGCACCATCTACTTGTACCATCTATTAAATTTGTGGAAAATTTAGGTATGCCATTTAATCCTTATCTACATCATTAATAGGTTTGTGGAAAATTTGGCTCGAAATCGATTGTGGGTCTCAATTTTATTTTGGATCACTTTGCATATTGATGTGATTTTTTTGGGGGTGATTCTCTTTTTCTTTTGGATTAGTTATGTTATGATTGTTTTTGGGGGATTCTCTTTTTCTTTTGTATCAATTCACATATTAATGGTTTTTGGGGGGGGGTTATTCTCTTTTGGTCTATTAGACCTCAGAAATAATTAATATTTTGTCTTTTTCTATATCCATTTTTAAATTATACTATTTTTTTGGATCCCTCCATGTATTTAAATTATACTATTGCTTAGGATCCCTCCACTTATTTTGTCTTCTATTATTAAATTATATTATTACTTTGGGGTTTCCACATACTTTGTGTTTTATGTTTATATTTCAATTATTCCTGATAGATTTTTATTTCAGAACTAAATAGTGAGTTAATGATTATTTTTCGATGAAATTTTTGGTGGATCTTTGCAAAAAAATCCTGCTAGAAATTGTTAGGTCCGTAGATTTGAGTGATTATTTCTGTATAATCAGAGTGCTCGAGGGGTTTTTCAACATGTTGAATCCATTTCTACATTCAAAAATGGATTTTAAGGAACAAAAAATAGTAATTTCATAAAGATTTATGTGGTCGTATTCTAACGAAAAAAACATTTCATAAAATAGTTAGACAATACCCACTCTTTTTTCATCTTATAACTATGTCTTTATAACATAGACAGAATGATTGAAAATTGTTCTTTTCATCCTATAACGATGTCTCTATAACATAGACAAAAACATTGAAAATTCTTGATAAGTCATAACATGAACTATTATTAAATGTTACATTTCAATTATTGATGGTAATATTTATTTTAGAACCAAAACAATTTACTAAATAAAAACAAAATCTTAAATAATAAGATTAAGGACCATGAAATGAACCCATTATGATTTTGTTAGCACTGAAAGTCACACTTTCACTGCCAAAGTGTAAGCTCAACACCCATTAGAATTTAAAAGATAATTTTGGTTTTGAATAGGTGGATAAACAAGATGGAGAAAGAAAGAGAGAGGGAATCAAACTGTAGATCAGTATGCTACACCAATGGGCAATGGAGCCACAAACATTCTACTCATCGAGGCCACAAAAGATGTTCAAGAGAAAACAAGATCGTATGCTGATAGGTGGAAGAATGAAGAAGGAAAACATAAGATAAAATGTTCACTAAACAAATATCCTCTCAATTTAATGAATCAACAAATACTTGAATATAAACAATGACTAATGGGCAAAATACAATAGATCCTCTGCTGCTTAGGGATCCATAAATCATTGACAACCTTTGATCCTCAAATCTGCAATATATTCAAATAAGAAGAAATATAAACAAAAGAGTTACAATATGAAAACATAGCTCTCATAAGTCTACAATAGCAATAATTATTACAATCATAAAATACCCACGAGCTTACAAATCAACACACACATGAAAATTGTCTGCTACAACTCTCTGTAGCCTCTCTTGGCTCATGAATCCCCTTTCTCCAAGAGATTTATCCTTCCTTAAATAGAAAATATCATCCAAATAACCTTAGGAGCTTGAATCCCATCTCCTCCATTGGATTCTAATGCTTGGAGATAGGTGGCAACAATCAAAGAGACAAAAATCCGACAAACTACTAATTTCAGGAATTTGTTGGAAGTCATTAATAAATTGTTTCCACCTAATTGCATGAGGCCTTTGATGGAGATAAATATTAGGTTCATGTGTCCCTTGACATCTAACTGATCCTTTAGAATCCATTCAAATCCTCCTTGACAGGTGGCAACCTCCCAACAAGGTGAATATCAAAACTATGACCGCTACAGGAAATTCGATAGCACCACTGTAACACAATTGGTAGCACCACTTCTATGTCTAATATCTCTCAAACCATAACACATTTTGAAAAAATGACAGAGGTTTTTGTTATTTGGAATGTTATGAACAAAAACCTCCTCAATTTTTCAAAAATACCTTCTCATTTGTTCATAATCCAATTTTTAAGTTAGTCACTCAAAACAGGCATAAGCATCATTAGAAAATAATTCTATACAATTTGGTCTCTGCCAATTTTGGTAGCGCCATCCTAGTGTACCTGCGTTCAATTCGATAGAGCCATCATAATTCACAACTATATCACTTCAATTTTGACATATTTGGTAGCATCCGACATGAAAATGGATTTGGTAACAACCTATGGAATTCATAGCATCATCATTACACTTCTTAACACATTTGGTATCATTTTATGTAATAAAATGGAAGACCATGATATATAGACAATTCTACAACGCCATGGTGCTATGGAATGTATGTTCTCTTATGTATGATGAGACTAATCAAGAAAATTGAGTTGATATGTTAGAAGCTTGTATATGCATGTAGATGTTACTTAGTTGCTTATGGAGAGGCAAGCCTCTTCTGGCTGCAAATTCATGTGCTAACATAGGCTCCATGGGGGATAGAGTCCTCTCTGTGAGGCTCTAAGAACTCTTGTGCTTTTAGTGCCTTGTCCTAGGGTTGCTCCCAACCTTTAACCTCTGCGATCTTCTTTGATCTGTGACCTTTAACTGAAACTAAAGGAAAATGAAAAATGAAACTGACAAAAATGATGAAAATGATGCTTTTCCAACAAGCTTATTGCACACAACTACTCTAATTATTGGGAAAATGAAGCATTCAAGTCACATGAAACAACCAATGAATCCATTTCATCATTTTTTCAACTGCTTGAAGCTTTGAAATGTGCTTCCTTGAGCACCAGAGATAATTCCTACTTAAAGGCAGGTCAAAGAAACATTTGGAAATACACTTTCCATTGAAGAAATCAAAGATCCTAGTCCCACTTTCTGCTTGCAGACAAGCTGCAACTGGATCCTGAAAAACATCATCAATACTTGCCCTTGTGACATTGCTTTGTGTAAAAAGGAAATGTATTGCATTAGGTCCTTCCTCCACTGTGCTTGGCTGTTGCCTGGCTTGCTAATTTTTTGATTCATCCTCAATGCATATGGCCTTGGTCCACTCCTGGTCATGAGGTGTATTAGGAAAAGGGATTAGTGATGTTTCTTTAATTTCAACCTCTCTCATCTCATCACATGTCATTTGATCTTGGTTGCTTCATGAAACTGATTTTGTGTCTTCAAGAGGAATAAGGGGTTGATAGGGAAGTTCATCACAATTAGAAGTGCTTGGGAAACTACATTCTTCTATCTTATCTTCTGATTGTGAGGGATATTCATCATAGCTTGGATTATGGTCCCAATTTCTCAGTTTTTCACCCTCTAAAACTAGATTATCATCTTTTTCTTCTTTTTCAGCAACAAAAATATGACATGAGGGTTGAAACAAGCTATTGTTGCTTTGACGGGAAGGGTACTTCTCTAATATAAGGTCTTCATTAGACTGTTCATGTAAATCATCTTCATAATCATCATACAAAGGAAAATCAATGACCATTTGACTATTAATGGCTAAGGGGATTAGTACAATAGCTAGGACAATTGGTTGTTCAATGAAAACGTCCTCATAGTCATCAAAACTTGACAAATCATGGCACATTGGTTCATTAACAATAAGAGGGATTACAACAACAACTGGTAAGCTATGAATTCGGTCATGACAGACTACAACACTATTCTCATAATGAAATAACTATGAATGTAAGATGACCTCTTGACTTAAAGAATCGAGAAAATGAGGAGATAGGGAAATGATGGATTGTCCATACTGATCTTTCGCTTGGGGACCTAGATTTTGACATGAATGATGCATTTGTTCTTCAAATTTAGGAAAAGAATTATGAAACTCATCATATAAGTCTTTCTCTCTGCAATCATCCCCTTCATCATCACTGCTAGAGGAATCACTTGCTGAATCCTGAATATATGATGCATACCCCTCACAACAATTCTCAAAAAGTCTTTCAGCTGGATAAATTATCTTGCAATGAGAATAAAAAACATCATGAAATTCATTCAAAGAGGAAATACTAGAAACATGGAGTGTTCTATACCATTTCCTCGCATAGCCTTCTAATGAATACATGAATATTTTCATCAATATATCTTCATGATGGATGTCAAGCTACTGCATCAAAGCATGAAATTCATGAACATGCTCAAAAGGGTTGTCATCCTCACATTCATAAAATCTGGGTAAATGATCTTTCCATTCATCAATCTTAGGCACATGATGTGCATAACCATCTATGGCCGAGAAATTGAGTGGGAAAAACCACTTGGCCAGGATAGCCTTCATAGCCATTTAACTTGTCTCATCCCCAGTGGAGTCACCAACATATTCTAAATAATGGAGTCGCCATGGTGAATGTGCAGTATTCAAGGTGTCCAACTTCAGTCACCATCTAAAGCTGGAGTTGTGCAGTGTTGTTCCTCCCAGGGAGCTTTTTATTCTGCTCAAATCCATCCTCGGAAACAACATGAAGAATGTTAGCACTGAAATTTACACTTTGACTGCTAAACTGTAAGCTCAACATCGATCATAAGGTAAAAGATAATTTTGGTTTTGAATAGGTGGATCAACAATATGGATAAATAAAGGGAGAGGAAAGAAAATTGTAGATCATTAAGCTACACCAATGGGCAATGGAGTCACAAACATTCTACTCATCGAAGGCACAAAATCTGCTCAATAGAAAACAAGATTATATGATGATAGGTGGAAGAATGAAGAAGTAAAACATAAGATAGAATGTTCACTAAACAACGATCCTCTCAATTTAATGAATCAACAAATACTTGAATATAAACAATGACTGATGGGAAAAATACAACAGATCCTCTGTTGCTTAGGGATCCATAAATCATTGACAGCCTTTGATCCTCAAATATGAAATATATTCAAATAAGAAGAAATATAAACAAAATAGTTAAAATCTAAAATCACATCTCTTATGAGTCTCCAATAGCAGTAATGCTTACAATCATAAAATGCCCATAGGCTTACAAATTAACACACAAAGAAAAATTGTCTGCTACATCTCTCTCTAGCCTCTCTTGGCTCATGAATCCCCTTTCTCTAAGAGATATCTCCTTCATTAAATATAAAATAACATCCAAATAACCTTAGGAGGTCAAATCCCATCTCCTCCATTGGATTCTAAGCCTTGGAGATAGGTGGCAACAATCAAAGAGACAAAAATCCAACAAACTGCTAATTTTCAGGAATTTGTTGGAAGTCATTAATAAATTGTTTCCACCTCATTGCATGAGGCCTTTGATGGAGATAAATATTAGGTGCAGGTGTACCTTGACATCTAACTGATCCTTTAGAATCCATTCGAATCCTCCTTGACAGGTGACAACCTCCCAACAAGGCGGATTTAAAATCGTGACTGCTACAGGAAATTCGGTAGCACCGTTGTAAAACAATTGGTAGCGCCACTTCTATGTCTAATATCTCTCACTCCATAACACATTTTGAAAAATTGAGATATTTTTTTGTTATTTTGAATGTTATGAACAAAATCCTCCTCTAGTTTTCAAAAATACCTTCTCATTTGTTCATAATCCAAGTTTTAAGTGAGTCACTCAAAACTGGCAGAAGCGTCGTTGCAAAATAATTCTGCACAATTTGGTATCTACCAAAATTTTGGTAGTGCCATCCTAGTGTGCCTATGTGCAATTCGGTAGAACCATCATAATTCATAGCTACATTACTTCAACGTTGACATATTTGGTAGCATCCGACATGAAAACGGATTTGGTAACAACCTATGGAATTCATAGGGCCATCATTACACTACATAACATATTTGGTATCAATTTATGTAGTAAAATGGCAGACCATGCTATACAGACAATTCTGCATTGCCATGGTGCTATGGAATGTTTGTTCTCTTCTGTAATGGAATGTCTGTTAAAATGGCAGACCATGCTATACAGACAATTCCGCAGTGCCATGGCGCTATGGAATGTCTATTCTCTTCTGGAATGGCTATGAAGATCGATTGAATTAGTTTATGTCGGTGAAATATGAATATACACATCCATGATCATCATAGTTTCCTCTCCTAGATTTTTATTATGGTGCAATAATTTGGTAGACATGATTGTTCAACAAGTGAATTCTTGTAGAAAATCCAAGTCCATGTATAATTGAATTGCCAATAAATTTCACCTAGAACGAGGAGGTTTCATGCTCAAGTTTGAGGGGGACTCATTCTACCATGCTCGATAAAATTGATAACAAGATCTAATATCTGACTTACCCAACTCATAGATAAAAATGATTATGGTTATCATGACGAAAATAGGTGTCATGCAATACAGATGCATATCCTTGCAACAAGAACGATAACTTACAAGTATTACGAGAAAGAGATTCCTGGTTTTTTTAGTTACAACATCAAGAACAAACATTATTATATGTTTATTATTTTCAAGAGCATATCTAGATATTTTACCATGGATAATTGTTTCTCTAGTTTATGGAATTTTATTTAAAATTAAACATTGTTGTTGCAATAAAAATACAAGCAAGGGTTTATATGAGTCTCATTTACATAATTAATTATTTTGTATAGATATTTTTTCTTGTCATCCATTGTTATGTACCAATTTTTTAAGATATCGGAATAAATTAGAAGTACGCACCATGTACACCAATGTGAGCATGCAGCACAACTCCAATATAGATAACAGAGATGAGTTACACAATAACTTCTTAAAGAATAGGAAAACCTTCTCCAAAAAACCAATTACATTCATACATCAAAATTGACATGTTCACAATAATGAATACATGATCTCTATATATACCTATTCACACACTACACATGAGGTCCCTTTACTATTAGGCTGACCCTATTACATATAAATTTACACATTACATGTACATTTAGCTTCATATATTCCCCCCCTTGTGGTTATATCATTTACAATTTGCCTCATATATGCTAACCTTTGGTCATAACATAATACCCTCCTTCAAAAATCTTTGTCCTCAAATATTTGCAATTAAAGGCTTCACATGTGATGAAACCATGTAATATGATTTTCTTATGTTCCTTCTTTCTTCATTCCATTGATAATCCATCCATCCAAAATCAATTATTTTTGGTCTTAATCCTTGGTGGCTAGTTGTCGCATAATTTTCTTTCCTTTGATTTCATGTATCGTTGTTGTAACTTCTCCAATTTATAGTGGTTGTCGATATCTGATAATAACTTATGGAAGACTGGTTTTGTGATGCATTGTTCCATGAATATTGACAAGTATTCCATATTATTCCTCGATAATGTTGATATATACCTTCTTGTCTTCCTTGAAATCCTTCCTGGTAATGAGGGTGTCCTTAACATACTCACCATGGTTATTTTTAGATTTTTTATTGTTCAAAACATCCGATTTTTTTTTCTTTCTCTTGATGGAATACATATCCCAGGAAACTCTCCAGGTACTTCCCTTCATTTTGAGGATGGTATAGGAGGTAAAAATATTTTTTCTTCTTTTGGAAACCTACCTTCGCAGGGAAATCGAGTGAGGCTAAATAATATCTATGTGTTGGGAAAGGGGTGGAACCTCTAATGAAACAAACATACAATTATGTAGATAATAAAAAAGGTAATATTTTTTTTGAATACATAGGTGGTGTCTAAAGACACCATTACAACACTTAAGAAAAGAACAATGTGATCAAAACATTACAATGCCTATTGGATGTTGATATCTCCATATGATATCACTTCGATCACTTTATGATAATGACACAAGGGGTATGTTATTTATGGCCTCAATATCTAACCAACTTCCATGAAATTGGGAAGATCTTATCCAAATATAACCATCGGTTGTTAGATTTGACTCTGTCCAATCCACTCTATCCAATTAGCTTGGAAATGATGCTTGAACCAATTGTCCATGTGTCAATCTCATAGTCAATAGCTAGGATGGTCGATCGACCATCCGACTATCTTTGATTGTTGGTCGATTGTACGACCGACAAGCACGTAAACTACTTGGCTGACTAATTTATAGGTATGGTCGATCGTCGACAAAGTAAATCGATATGTAGGTCGAAAACCCGACCCACTATATCCATGAGAAGTCTGATGAACCAACAATTCTTGATGTTTCAACACCCACCATTAGCATACGTCTATGTAGATTCAAGAGATAAAATTATGTCAACATGGCACCCCCACAATAATTCCATCTTCTTGTAGCCCAAGAATCATATAGATATTGATAAATATAGCTTCAGGTAAGGGTTTGTTAAATATATCAATGGCATGGTGATCTGTTCTAAAATATTCAAGAGAGATAATGTTCTCATGAACCAACTATCTCAAACAATGAGCATGGAGATCAACATGTTTCATCTTACCGTGGGAAATAGGATTTTGAGTAACATGTATGGCAATTTGATTATCATAGTTATATTGTAGTCGAGGTTTGAACAGGAAGGCCAAGTTCACCCAAAATTTGACAAATCCATACTACTTTAGTACTTTCTTGAACGACACCATGATAATCCATTTTTTCAATCTACAAGGAGACTACCTTTTCTTACTTGCACGATCACATCAACCGTCCAATGCTAAAAAGAAACACATATCTAGAAGTGGAATTGTGATCATCACTATTGCCAGCCCAATCGGAGTTGGTGAAGTCGACCAACTAATATGAACTTCGAAAATATGTTATGAACATAATATATTATAATAAGTATAAATACATCATAAATATTTAATGAATAATAATGAAGATACACCTTCCCAGTGAAAGGTCACGTCTCTTCACGGAAGGGAATCCCTATGTGCGTATATAAGGCCCTCATTCTTATTGTACTCATCATCTCATATTCATATACATTATTATTTAATATATTATCTGTTATGTATTATAACCTAGTATCCTACCTACATTGGGTATTTACCTCGTGAACCGACTTGGTTCACCACAGTGGTATCAGAGCTTTGTCTCGATTCAGGTTTTGGCCACAAACAAAGTTTCTCTAAATTTTTCTAGTCTTTGACCATAATTGGGTCTTGGCCATTTGATGTCTAAAATTTCCGCTGCAGAATACAATATTGAGGAAAAATAAACTATTACCCAAAAAAAATGTAAAAAAATAAAAAAAAAGTAAAGAGATTCCTTCCACCTTGCATTGACAAGAATATTGAAAAGAAAGAAAGAGTAAAAGAATGTTTTAAACTACCACAAATTTTCTGTTAAATCCAAACTCTCTTACTTCAACAAAATATTTAAATATCTATATCGTGGAAATTCACATACAAGAATTTTTTGAACAAGAAGTTTGGTTGCCATATAAAAAAAAAGAAAAAAGAAGAGAAAAAGGAAAAAAGAAAAAACACACACACACACACACACACACACACACACACATATATATATATATATGATAAAAAATAAAGAATATATATAAGGAAAAAGAAAAGAATATATTTTTTCCTATTATAAATAAAAACAAAATATTATTACCATCTATCCCATACATCGTACAACATTTTTTGTACGAATTTAAGTGCATTGTTCATTATAACAATCCATACAATTGTCATAGAAGTAAAAGGGTAAATTGCCACCGTTTAACAAAAAGTTGTGAACTTTGTTAAAACAAAAGAGAAAGGAAAAGAAATTAATTAACTTATACCTTATATTAATTATAAGAAGTGAAGAATATATGGTGAAAAATATAAAAGGAGGATATATAATAGAAAAGTCAAAAGTTTTAATTAAAAAAAAGGGGGGGGGTTGTTTTAAAAGTTCGCAAATTCACTGGGTTAAGGAAGTACTATAAATAAAATAGTTCTTTTGGAAAGTGTGAAGGTAATATCAAATTATTTTTCATTAATTATGAAGTTAAAAAAAAAAAAAGAGATTAAGTGAACATAAAAGTACTTTTGGTAAAGTATAAGAAAATATTCAAAGTTTTTTAACTCTATATATAAAAAGAAGAATTATCATGGATTATTTTCTTAAAAGAGTATAAAAGAATATTAGAGGAAGATATCTATTAAGTCAAGAAGCTTAAGGCTTATTGTTGGCTTTTATATTCTCTACTCTTCTACGTAGGATTCTCTGGTCCTACCTTACTGTCATAGATTGACCCAGGTTTAGACTTAGTAAGCTCCCAACAAAATCCCTCTAAAACTATTGGCCCCTCTGGTAGCCTAGAAGGCAATGCACCAAATAGAGTGCACAGCGTAGTCTCACCCAAGATAGCTCTATGGGTGGCTGCAATACTCATTTTTTTGCAACTGGGGAATGAATAGAGATCTGTGGTTGTATCTTGTAATCTTCATTCCTTCATTCATTTATCTAATCATAGCAGTGATTATACTCATGCATTTGGAATAGCAGATTCATCTAGTTAATTCATTCATCTAACATTCAACATTTAATAGTAATAAAGACACATACATTCATTCACATAACACATGTGTTAGCTTGGTTCACCCCCTCCTGGGCTAGGTCCTCAAAGATCTGGATCTCAAGCTCATTATTATTGTTCAATAATATACCACATCGCCCATGGTTACAATCTTAAATCTTACTCTCTTCAACAGGCTCCCCGATCCCCATGAAGATGACTAGATCGCACCGGGTTCCTCATCCTGTGATCTAACCCTCGGGATCGAGTTTCTCATTTCTTCCCTAGCTCACCAGCTTAATTAGTACAATTCTTACAACTCTCTCCTCCTCGATGGGTGTCTCATTTGATCCCTTCTTCTTATAAGTACTACCTATTTATATTATTGACTCATCATACATTACAATACATTAAAAATAACCCTAACCATAGCGTCGTTAGGTATTCCTTACGTGCGTGCCTCACCTGCTTCCCTTACACACGATGCTTTTCCTTCCTGTTGTTCTTTCCTCCTTTCGTTCTTCTCTTCCCAAAAATAGTCTTTTTTTGTGACTAGGTCTACATCCAACAGGCCCCCAACATTGACATGTGGATCATCCTGAGCCACCTATACTTTGTGTGCTTATTCAATTGCTCCTGCGAGATTCAAGAACTTATCTATGAGTTCCTTAGCTTATGTTTGAGACTGCGCGATCTTTTCTCTAAGTGTGTCCAATATTGGCATTGTAATCTCCTCATTGATCGTCTCTGCACATTCTATCTGAAGTTGTGCCATGTTCTTCTTTGCCTCTTCTGCGTACACAATGAACTCTACTGCTAGTTCTTGGAGAGGTTCCATTTGAGCTTGTTGATCCTTCTTTTTTTTCTGCATGGCTATGATTTCTTCTTGCATATTCTTTATATCATGTACTCCTTTGAGTCGCTCAGTGATCTGCATCGTCTTCTTTATCTGTTTGAGGTCCTGGATAACTACTCGTATCTTCTCCTCTTCCTGGTCCCACTACTGGACCTATTGATCCTCCTCCATATTTTTCCATAGCTATGCTGCTTTGTCAAACAAGTTGACAACTTCTCTGACTTGTCTCTCCATTTCCTCCATTTGTTTTAATGCTTCCTGCTTCCTTTGCTCCTTCACCTCCGTGGGAGTGGTACAAGTGAGTTTTTCCTGAAGGTTCTTGACCTACTGCTTGTATTGATCGATTGTTCACACAATCTGATCAATTTTTTGCGTCGTCGTGGGTTCTTTCATTTGCACAGTTTTTAGAATTTGGACATAGGCTACATCCAATCCTTTATTGAGCCTAGCTGCACGATCTTTATCATCTTTGTTCTCGATATTGAACTTCTCAAGAACTAACTCCAACTCTTATGGGTTGTCCTTCATTTGGTGCAGTTCTGTTGCATCTGTGTGTGCGTGCAACTATACCTCTTGCATGATGTTCACTTGTAGTTTATATAGCACCTTGGTTGGTATCTGCCCCATTACTAGTTGTTTTTGTACCAAATATTTGAAGGGTGTCTAGACCACAATTTCATGCACGCACCCTAACTGTGTATGATTGGCCTCTTGGTATGGCCTTGTTCATGTTGAGTAGCACTTGATGTGGTCCCCTGTGTTGTGTCTGTCTCCTTTTTCTTTTTCTACTACGCCTGGGTGTTGTTAGTCTTTCTTGCCCAGGTACCTTTATTTGGCGCACCCCCTTTCTTTTGTTTCCCCAGCTTATGACCTGCTTTTCTCTTCTTGGGAACTTTTTTGTCTCCTGCAGATGTTTGCTCTTTCCTTGCATCCACATCCTTATCCATGGACATCTCTTGATTAAGGACTGGAACCCTCCAGTCATCTTGACAATCCTTGATGGCCATTTCTATGTCCTCTTCCTTGACGTAGTATCGTAGTTGTATTCATTCCTTCTTGGGATCCTTTCATGCATGGATCCATACTGCATGCCTAGTCACTTTAAAGTTGGCTATGCCCTGATATTGCACGACCACTTTTGGGGTAATACACCAAGTGTTGGAAATGCTTTCGTGCAGGTCACTGTAATACCCTACGAACATGCCTGCATTTGTACATTTATTTTTGGGGTCTTAAGTGATTCCTAGTGATAGGTATCATGTTGTGTGGCACCGACTGGATCGCTCGCAAAATTATGAATACTTAGGCTCCCTCCATCCGACCAAGGCGATCAAGATGAGTAGCCAAGAGTAGTGAAATTTTGTCCCTAGGTCTTGCGCATCCTTACAGTCTTCAAGGAAAATATTGAAGAAGTACAGGGCCCAGCTAAGTGTAGTGCCCTCCACACACTATGCTACAGTTGCAATGACCCCGACAAGAACTTCCTCCTTGTAGAACTTCCTAAGCAATTTGCACACCATGAGCTTGGTGGCCATCCTAGTTGTTGAGTCACTGATGCACTTGATTATGATTCTGCGTGACCCTCTTTTCATGCCATATGTCTTATTCATTGCCTAGGCCAATGCCTTCTCCTTTGTTTTTTCATCAAAGAACTACGCAGGGCTCTCCCCACGAGATGGCATCCTTGTAATATACATAATGAGATCCACGTCTATCGAGACAGACTCCGCCACCCATAGGTATCCTCTGTGGGTAACTTCCATCGACTTCTTGACATATTTGTTTACGTCCCAACCCCTTCCAAAGTGTGGGATCTTCATGAGGATTAGAATCCTGGTGTTGGGCATTTTGGCTGCCCACCGTTTCGGTTGGTTAATTGGTTCATCCAAGGGTCGTATAACCACAATATCCAAGAAAAATTTCTTTGCAAACTCAGGAAACTTGTCCATTTCTGTTACATCGTGATCTGAGTACAATAGCTTTTCCATGCAACCTAACAGGTTAGCTGCGACACACAACCCTTCCGAAATGTGTGGTAAGACTATGGTTGTTACAGCCTGCCTGCCCGGTGATATTGCTACAGGTTGCTTTCCCTTTCGCTATCGTGGCTGACTCGAGGTTCCAGCTTCCATTGTTCTCCCCCCTGTATACTCCTCTCGTCAACCGATGACTTCTTTTGCTATGCCCCCATGTGGCTGCTCTGGTGCTTCTCTATGTGACCTTTCTGGCACGGTCACTTCTATCTGGTTTGGGACCATCCCATTAACCCTTGGGGCTTCCTTAGGGTTTTAAGAGTGTGAAGGATTTACTGCATCTTGGGCCTATTGGCTCTGTCCTATTTTTGGATTATCGATATCCATGCCCACTGTTGTTGTATGTTGGGTTTCCTCGACCACTGGTGTGGGGCTTGCTGGTTCCATATTGGGCGACGGGATTTCGTCCAAGTTGACGAATTCAGTAGGTCATGGTGGTTCTTGTTCGCTCCCCTGTGGTTTTTGAGGTGCTATGAGGTTTCTTCGAGGTCGTCTGCAGGCCTGGATTGACGCTCCTAGTTTGGGTGGTTCCATGGTGGTTAAATTGGTCTCCATCAAGCTCAGTTCACTTTGTAACTCTTGAAAACTCGCTCTTTTCTTTGTATACTCTTTCGCTCTATGATTTTCTCACGTTTACAATAACCCTTTCGTTACCCGTGTTCTTGTATTATATAGGAATCGTGTGAAACTTCTCGGAGACATTACCCAAGTTGTGTTTTGAATGAACTAGCGCTTCCCACGTACCTATCATTGAATTCCCTTGAAGTCACCAGTTGGCACGATTAATGAAGAATCTCGTCAATCATTCTTGACATTCAATTTTGATAGTCGTCGTTAGTTGGAGCCCATTTGTCATACCCTCCATTTTCGTTGTTTATTCCTTTTAGTGATCGATGGTCCTTTCTTTGTCGCGCTAATGTTTCCAAGTTCGCATTATGTTGTTTGGCCAGTGTGTGTGGATTTTTTCTTTTCTTCATGCTCCGTCTCCTTCCGCTGGTTGTTGTCTTTTGATCTCTGGCATGGGTAACCCCCTTGTTACTATGTTTTTTTTTTCAAGTGCTAGAAGGTCGACTGTCCCTATACAGCTTCAGTCGAATCCAATTAATCATTCCTCTGAGTTTCATTCCTTCCAAGTCCTTCAATTGTACAACTCCCCCATCTGTGACGATATTTACTTCATATGGTCATAACCAATGCATTATGAGTTTTCATAGGTGTTGAAGAGATTTATTGTGTACACCAAGACTAGGTATCCCTCCTTGAATTTTTTCCTCTTAATATGTCTATCATGCCAAGATTTGTCCCTTCCTTTTTGTACTTCTTGGTGAAACCCTGCTATAATCCTATCTTCTTCCATGATCATCAACTAACTTAATGTTTCTTGTACTACACCTCACTCTATCATGTTTGTAAATGTTGCGACATGCAGACTAGGTACCAAAAATGTTAATGGAACCACTGCTTCTTGTCCATACACCAACTTGAATGGTGTCTGACCTATCAATTTTTTGCATGTGGTTTTGTATGCCCACAGTACTGTTGGTATCTTCAAATTCCAAACATCCATATTAACATTGCAGATCTTTGTCAGTGCATTTTTGAGGATCTTATTAAAGTCTTCCATTGTTCCATTTGATTGAGGATGATATGGTGTACTCTTTTGATGATAAACTTCAAACTCCTTAGTCATAGCCCTAATAGTTCTTTTAATGAAGTGAGTTCCCTTGTCACTCATCAAAATCCTTGGGCATGAAAATCTAGTGATCACATGCTCAAACAAGAAGTGTGTTAAGGTCTTCGTGCTGCAATATTTTACTGGTGTTTCTTCTTCCCATCTTGTTAAGTATGTTGTCGCAGTAATGATATACCTTTCTCCTGACCCTTTTGTTGGTGGGCTAATTGGTCCCACAAAATCTATTTCTCATTTTTCGAATACCTACAAGTTTACTTGTGGTATTAGAGGCATATCATACCGTCTATTAGGTTTACCAACCCTCTAACATACATCACATCTCCGGCAATAGTCCTTTGAGTCTCTGTGAAAAATCAACCACCATAGTCATTCACATAATACCTTCTACATGGTAACTTTGCCTGCATAATGTCCTCTTGCTATTCCCTCATGGGCTTCTATTAAAATCCTAGGTCTTTCATGTTCTAGTACACATCTTCTCAAGATGTTGTTGGCACCCATCTTGTATAAGTATCCTGCAATCAATTGATAGTTTGCATCTCTGACTACCGTATTTTTCTACTGTGTGGTGTTGAATTCTTGTAGAATAGTCCCTATACTCAAGTATTGAATGATGTCTACGAAATATTCATCGGCTAATTGGATTGAAAATAACTGTGCATTAGGAAAGTTTTCTTCTAGATTTATAGGTTCCTCTCCATTAGTGATCCTTGACAGGTGATCAGGTCCTGTGTTCAACTTCCCTGGTTTGACTATCACTTTGAAGTCAAATTCCTGGAACAACAATAACCATCTACAAAATCTCCCCCCCAACACTGGCTTGTTGCAGAGGTATTTGAGAGTTGAATGCTCTGTAAACATCTTGAAATGTTTTCCCAATAAGTAGTGTCTGAAATTATGAAAAACATAGATCATAGTTGGGACTTCTCTCTATGTGGTATTGTAATTATGCTCTGATTCTGAGAGTTTTCTGCTAGCAAATGCTATAGGATGGTTCAATTCTCCTGCTCCTGGTTGTGCCAGAATAACTCCAAGTGCTATGGTTGATGCATCTACATGCACATGGAATGTCTTTCCCCAATCTGGGAATACTGGTATTGATGTGGTTACTATCTTCTCTTTTAGGGTGTCCAATCCTCGCTGGCAGTCGTCATTCCATAAAAAACTTGTTGTCTTTTCTCAACAATTTCTCCATTGGCGCAGTGATCTGTGCATACCCTTTTATAAATTTCTTGTAATATCCTGTGTATTCTAATGTTGATCTTAACTAACGAACTAATTTTTGTGGTGGTAGATTAAAAATTACTGCAATCTTGGCAGGATCTACTAGCAAGCCTTTTTTGCATACTATATGGCCCAATAGTATCCCAAAGGGTGTTCCGAAGATGCACTTATTGATGTTTAACGATATCTGACACTGCTTACATATTTATAACATCAGTATCAACACCTCTACATGGTCTTTCAATAGACTATAGACTGTCCAATCATCCAGATATACCTCTAGAAACTGGTGGATGAATTCTTTGAATGCAGTTATGACTACTCTGGAAAATATTGTTGGTGTATTCTTCAGTCCAAATGACATCAATGTGTACTGGTAGTATCCCCATTCGGAGAAAAAAGTGGTCTTGTACCTGTCTTCTGGAGCTATCTTGATCTGATGGTAGACTGAGAATTCGTCGGTGAATGAGTAAGCTTCATGTCCTCCTATGTTCTCCAACACCTCATCTGTGAAAGGAGTAGGGAATGGGTCATGTAGGCATGCATCATTCAACTTCTTCAGGTCAACACATATCTTGATCCCTCTTTTCTTCTTCTATTGAACTACCATAGGTATTACCCATTCAGATTCCCCCACTGGTTCTATGATTCCAGCCTCCAACATCGTGTCAATTTCATCTTTGACTTTTTTCTTATATATAGGATTTAGTCTATATGGTCTCTGTCTGATCGGTATTGCCTCAAATATAAGTGGTATATTAATTTCACCTAGCTCTCCTGCTATGCCTTTCATCTTTGTGAACATTGTTGGGAACATGTCACTTTACTCATGTAGTAACTATGTTGTGCTTTCTATTGTTTGTTGATCATATTAGTCTCCAATGTTGGCCATTTTGGGATTCTCAACTGTCCCAATGTTGCCTTTCTTCACCTTGATCAGTGTAGGAAATATTTATGATTCTAGAGGTGGAACTTCCACTTATCTTTCCCCTTCAACTTCTACTATTTGAATGTTTCGCTGGTCATCTTTGTCTAGTGCTTCTTCCTGCACATGGTAGCATGACAATAGTTTTTTTATTGTATGTTTGTTCTGTTCTTGCTCTTTTGTCATCAGTTTAAATTATGTTTCTTCAATGAATATTGTGCCTCTGATTTGTTTAAGTGCTGAGTCTATGTTGGGGTTCTCATGCTCGAATGAGAAAGTGATTGTAAAGTTCTGTTGTAATATTGTCCAGTTTGTAGCTCCTCTGTGCAATTCTTGGTTTGTATACCAGTTTGTTGGAATCCCTTTTAATGTGTGAACAAAATGATAAGGCCATTCCTTTGGTGGTTTCATCCTCCATAGTGTTCTACACTTCTTCAACTGTTCTACTTGTGCTCCATATCCACCATATTTATGTAGTTGGTTGCTTCCCTGTTCTGTGCCAAACCTGATGTGTAGTAACCTCTTACAATAGTACCATTCCTTGACTATCTCTTTGTGCACAGCCCACCATCTTGTAGGTGTTTCCTTAAGTGTTATATCCAGGGCTAAGAGCCTATGATTTTCCAACACTTCATCTTTGTATCATGTTAAGAATGCTTCTAGGTCATTTAACCCATGGAAGCTGGGAGGTTCCCTTATCTTCGTACCTACCCATCTTACTGCATGGTCTATTATTGGGAATATTCTTGTGGAGAATTCATGTAACATATGCTACCAGTTATCTAATCATGTATCTAAATATGATGCGCATGATGTGATACTTATCCAACTCAGTACCCCATCCGCAGTTGGGTTCACATAATCTTCTTCTTGCGTTGTTGTTTTGTACAACTGGTTAGTTTCCTCCAGGTCTAAGCAAGTAGGTTCTACAAATATTTTTGCTTCTGATGGATCCAATGGCGCAATGACTCTGTATTCTCTTGTCTCAAATTTAATCTTCCTCGTCTTTAAGTTTATTATGGCTTCAGTGTCAAACGTCCAATCCAAGACAAGCAATTCTGGATAAGGTGTTGTGCCATACACTATCTCTATTACTTCAAAGTTGGATTTAGTACGCACTCCATCCAGATCTAATGTCACCCCTTTTAGTCTTCCAATTGGTATAACTCTGTGTTGATTTGATAGTTTCACATGAACCGATGAATATCTTAATTTGGGCTCTCCCATACATTTCCATGTCTTCTTGGGTAATACATTTACTTCGGATCCTAAATCCAGTATGATATATCCCATGTTGAAATATCCAATGTTAGCATTCAATCTGAATTCTCTGATTGTTCTTCTCTTTGTATGCAAATGGTTAACTGTTTTATGTTCTAGATTTCCTTCTGCCTCTACGCTACATATTACTAGCATATTTTTTAATACTTCAAGAAATGATGGATCATTTAGTAGTTTAACATGGGATTGCAAAAAACCTTTAATCGTACTTACTTGTCCCAGAGGTTTTGCTTCTTTGGTGTGATCCAACGATGGAGGCATCTCGTATGTTGGTACTTCCTGGGTATGTTGCACAGTTGATTTCGATGTAATGTCTCGCTTCACGAATTCTTGTCCGGTCTGCTTGAATATCTCCTTTTCGTTCTGCGCATCAAACTGCTTCTTTGGTTTGACATTCTTCTTCACCCATTGGTGTTGTGTTGGATACTGTCTTACTATGTTGTTTCCTGTATGATCTCCTCCTCGCATGACTATGTTGATGTTTCTTCCTTCATCCCCTGCTTTTGCCGAGATCCACTGAAAATTCTGATTGTTCTTATTTCTCTTTTCCTAGATCTTTCCCAATAACGTAGGTCATTCTTCTGTATCATGATCGGATGTGTGACAATACATACACGTTGTAGGTGGAAGTGGACATTCTCTTGCATAGTGTCCTGGTTGTTGACAGTTCTGGCATACCACTATTCCTCTACCTCTTCCAAAGCCTCCTCTTTCTCTTCCTCCACCTCTATAGCCAACTCGATCTCCTCGTCGTTCATTTTACTGGGACACCTGGTTATACTGCATGGCATTATAGTGTGGTTGCACGATATTGTATTGTGGATGCGCAGTGTTATATTATTTATGCGCAGTGTTGTACGAGGTTGGTACTTGGTTAAACTATGGTGCAGCTTGCCTGATCATCATTTCTGCCTACACCCTGTAAGAATTTGATGTTCTTTCCCTCATAGTTACTAACTTAATGAGAACTGTGACCTCAAAATGAGAGCTCTGGCCCAAAAAACCCATATTTTTCCATAAAAAACATCAAAATCAACCCCCAAATAAAAAATGGTGCTACCGGTAGCACCATTTTTTAAAATGGGGTCAAAATTTCAACATTTTTCAAATATGGGCTTCAAAACTTAGACAATAGCTTAGAAAAACCTTAAAATCAACACTTAAAAACAAATAAGATGTTTTTGATTTTATTTTTCTTTTCAAAACATTAAATTTTGAGATCATTTGAAATCGTATTTTTATCACTTGGTACCATTAAAACCAAAACCTCAAAATCAACCATCAAATTGAAAAGTACTGCTACCAGTAGCACTCATTCTAAAATTGGGGTATGAAAATGACACATTTTTATAATGTAGTAAAAGAACTCATCATTATTGTAAACAAAATCATGAAAGAAACCCTTAAATGCTTACTTTTTAAATGTTATTATCACGCAGAGCACAAGGTAATACACAATGCCATGAAAATATCACAATATACTTTAAATATTCAATGTCACTTTTTAATAATAAAACAGTAAATACAAGTTACATTGAATGTAACATAAATAATTTCTTAAAAGTATTGTTATATTGACCATATTCAAAACATATGAGCTAAGAAATTTAATGAGCTAACAAAATTGTGAAAAACAAAGAAAAACTAGAAAGAAATGAAAATAGATTAAAATTTCCGCGAAAAACAATAATTTAAAAAACAAAAATATGTTTTTTTGTTAAAAATAAGAGCAAAACATCCCTTCAAACTTAAAAAAATTAGAAAGAAAAACTGAAAAATAATCAAAATTTAATAAAATATTAAAAAAAAAACTTCTAAAATAAAATAAAATAAAATAACAAAAACACTAATATAACCTAAGCTACAAATTTATTTCAATGTTTTTTTTATAATATGTTAATAATGTAAGAATGTTATAATATAACATGGTTATATTCTAAAAATGTTATATTATAACAATGCTATAATATAACAATCTTGTATTATAACATTGTTATAATAATAATATAACAATGTTATTATAACATAGTTATAATATCAATGGTACATGGGCTATGCCCCAGCCCCCCCGCAGGCCTGGCCCAGGTCCCGTGGCCGTGGGCCAGGCCCGTGGGGGGGCTGAGGCGATGTCGGGCATCGCCTCAGCCCCACTGTGGGCCTGGCCCAAGTCCCATTGATATTATAACATTGTTATAATATAACAAAGTTATATTATAAAATATGTTTATGTTTTTTTTAGATATTTATGAATTTTTTTATGTAAATTTTAAATTTTAAGTTTTTTGATATAAATTTTATTTTTTTGTTGTAGTTTTAAGGTTTTTCAACTTATTTTTTTCAATTTTTTAAAAATTTTGTATTAAAATTTTTATTTTAAGTTTTTTAATTTAGGCTTTTTTTTATTTTTTTTTGGGTTTTTTTCACCTTTTTAAAGTTTTTTTGGGCTATAATTTTTTTTTTCTTTTTTTACCTTTTTCTTAATTTTTTCTATTTTTCTTACTTTAGCTTTTTAGGTTTTTCTTCAATGGTTTTTTCTCATATAAATTTGTTTTTAAAATGTTTTTGTTTTTTAAATGTCAATTTTATTTGTTTTTATGTATTGAAACAAGGTAAAAAAAAGGTGTGTTAAAAATGATATTTTTCATTACATTTAAAATGTATGGAACCATAACTTAATTAAGGACGGATAATTATATGAAAAAATTGAATTTCAAAAAAATAAATGGTGTACAACATTTTTAACATTGGATGAAGCAAGGAAATGTGATTAAAAACATGATTGAATAAAAGTAAAATAGAAAAGTTTGAAAATAGATGAAAAAACATCGTTGAGAAAAAAGAAATAAAAATAAAAATTGAACAATTTGAAAATAAATGAAAAAACGAGCATTTAAAAAAACAAAGTGGAAACCTTATGTATTAGAAAGTTTAAAATATCAAAAAAACACCTAAAATGGAGGGAAGTGCTACGAGTAGCACCATTTTTAAAAACGCGGTAAAAAACTTGACCCCCCAAAAAACGAGAACTCTGTAGAATTCTCGTTAAGTTGTTAACTATGTGACATCAGATCCATGGTTCTGCAATCTTTTTCACCATGGCCTACTGACTTGCAAAAGTTGCAATATAATTTCTTAGTTACTATCTGGTTCTTATGCATCCTTGGGTAGTGATATGGAACATGCCCATGTTTCTTAAAGATCTCACACCACAGTCCTCATGTTAGCAATGGGTTTGGCATTCCTGCTCACATGTACTGCACGAATGTTGGGCATCCGTTCTTATGGTGTCCTTATGCCCTACATGTGGTACACCAAACAACTTCTCTTTTGTCCTTACCTTTGTTCTGTTTCAGCTAGAATGTTAAGTTCTTTAGATCCTCCTTCAGCTCCTCTATGGTTGGATTTGTCTTTTGATATTGGTTCTCTTCCAGTTGTAGGGATACCTATAGAGCCTTTGCCTGTGTCTGAAACTTCTTCTGTCATAAAGGGTATTTCAAGTGTGGTAGTAGTGAATTGATGAACATATGCCTATGTTGCATATCTATCATGACATACTTTAGCTTTCCCTTCAATCATTTGAATTTATGGCCAATATCCCATACAAATTCTCTTGGTTTCTTTATAATCTCTATCATCTCATTCGTGTATTGATCCTCTGAGCTAGGCTTTTGGAATTCATTTATCAATAACTTTTTGATATCTCCAATTGTTCTGGTTGTCCCTGGAAGACTGTTTGCAACTAAACGCATGTACTAATCCAGTGCGTGATCTCTTAGTGTGATTACTAACTATGCAAGTTTAGTGTCCTCATATGTGATCTGTTTCGCTTCCAAGATCTTTTCACAAATGAACAAGTGATTCTGCTGGTCCTCCAACGCATCTCCTTTAAATTTTGGTAACCTGGTGGTGGGATCCTGTCCTACCATCCTGAATGTTGAACTACTACCTCCGTGCGATGTAGATACTTGACTAATGTTTGCTAAACTGGCTCCCTCAGTTGTTTTTCCTTGTGTATGTGTACTTCTTGTTGTCTTCCTTCTCTCAAAATTTGATTGTCTAAATGGTGGTGTTCCTCTTGGTGTATTAGTCACACATGGGTTTATGGGTTCCACACTAACACTTATATGGATAGGAGTGTTGCCTTCTATTCCTTATTTTGGATCTCTCGTCTTCCTCTCATATGTCATGTGCAGGATTTCCTCAATCTGCTACATAGCCTAGAAATCCTTTACCTCTTCTTCATCACTTGCCAATTCCTCCCTCGCGGCTACAACTCTCTTCTCATTGTTCATCTTTTATTGGTAGGGTACTCCACTACGTGTTCTTCTAGTTGTTTCTATGATCCTCTTAATATGGTCTTCATCCGTCATGATTGTGTCTAAGGCATCCCCCTTATTTCCTTTATCCCTTTCTCCTTCCATTTCTCCTTCTCCTGTCAGTGCTTCCCCCCTTCCCACATGGACGCAAAGAAATTTAGTTGTCTGACTCCATTGTCATTACTCCTTTGTTATATAGTAATATCTTAATAGAAGTATACAATGATCTTATATACCTACCTCGAGGTCCCTTCAAGAATTATTGTTCTGCAACATTGTAAGACATCGTTGTATCTACTGCAAATTCTGTGATAAATCCTGCAACAATGTTGTCTAACCAAAAATATACTACCTGCGTAAACTTATTATCAACTCGTTGTAACTGCATGATCTCTACAGGATTCTACTCTAGCTGTTTGATTTGATTTGTAGGATGGTTGTCTTTCAACCTTTTTATCCACTCTTGCAATACATGCGGGAAATCATAAAAAAATACTGCATGCAAGTCGGTGAATACATACTTGTCAAGGTATTTGCACGGTGTCAACTTTGGGTTTCTATTATCTTTCTGCACAAACTCCACCTCCTTTGTTTTCAACCATCTGTCTATCTCTGCCTTCGTTGGATTCCACGGTCTCATCATCCCCTTTTAGATTCTCATTTTCTCACCTTTTTGACATCTGATCCGACATTATTTTGACACGTCTTCAACATATCTCATTCGTTCAAGCCCATTATGTTCAAACCAACCAGCAACAGAACTATTTGTTGTATTTTATCTTCTCTACTCTTCTATGTAAGATTCTATGGTCCTACCTTACTGTCAAATATTGACCGAGGTTCATACTTAGTAAGCTCCCCAAAAACTCCCTCTAAAACTATCGACCCCTCTAATATCCCAAAAGGCAATGCAACACACAGAGTGCACTGCGCAGTCTCACCTAAGATAGATCTATCGGTGGCTGCAATACTCTGGTGTTTTCAATCGGGGAATGAGTGGAGATATCCGGTTGTATCTTTTAATCTTTATTCCTTCATTCATTCACCTAATCATACAGTCATTCTACTCATGCATGTGGAATACCAGATTCATCTATTTAATTCATTAATCTAACATTCATCTTTTAACAATAATAAAGACACATGCATTCATTCACATAATAGAGGTGTTACTGTGGTTCACTCGCTCTTGGGATACGTCCACAAATATCTGGCTCTCAATATCGTTATTGTGGTTCAGTAATATGTCACGCCGCGCGTGGTTGCAATCTTAGATCTTACTCTCTTCAAGAGCCTCCCCAATCCCTATGAGGATGACTAGATCGCACTAGGCTCCTTAGCCTGTGATCTAACCCTCGAGATCGAGTTTCTCACTGCTTCCCTATCTCACCAAATTAATGAGTAGTACAGTTCTTACAACTCTCTCCTCCTTGGTCGACATCTCCTGCGATCCCTTCTTCCTATAAGTACTACATGTTTATATTCTTGGCTCATCATCCATTACAATACATTAAAAAAACGCTAACCCTAGCATCATTAGGTCTTCCTTGCATCTGTGCCTCTCCTACTTCCCTTAAACGTATTTATTTTCCTTCTAGTTGTTATTTCCTCCTTTCATGCTTCTCTTCAACAAAATAGACTTTTCTCCTGACTAGGTATGCATCCAACACTTATTATTATTAAAGGGATATTATAATAATTTTAAGTTCAATTCAATTTAAAAAATGTAATTTAAGGAAAGAATATTTTCTGGTAAAAATCATCTAATTAGATGCATTAGATTATTAACATTTAGAGGAAATATTATTAACTAGATTCATCAGAATTAACAACAGTCAATACTTGAGATCCAAAAAGAATGTGACAAAATTATCATAGACAAAGACACAGAAATTTGTCACCTAAAAGCCCATAATCAAAGTTTACTCCCCCAAATTGAGAATATAAAGAGTGATAAGAAGATGGTACAAGACAAGTTAGAAGAACTTACCAATAATGAATTCAACCCAAAAGTTTGCAAATTCAATTGACGTAAAGAGGTCTTCACATATCTAGGTAGAATCAAGCGAGAGATATGAAGAAGACTCAATTCCAAAAGATAATCAAGAATAAGCTATAAGTACACTAAGTAGAGATTAGATTGCAATGATGCCTTATAGACATCCAAATAAATAAAAAATGATACTTCAACCAGTCAAGGTATCCACAGGAACAAATGACAGATATGTAAAAAAATTATTACCTCCATTAAAAATAATGCTCAAGGTAGAAGTTATAAGGGGAGTCAAAATACATCAAGTTTTCTACAGGAACCCTATAAAAGCCTAGTTTTGCAGAAGATCGATTTAGGGTGGGCAAACTCCCTTACAGTTCGATGGTTCTACTCAGCGCTTAAAAGATCCTATCATTTCAAGTCCTTAACGATCACTAATTCATGAATAAAGAATAAGGAGACAATATTACAAGCGAGAGCAAGAGATAAGTCTTCCATAAGTATGCTTTGAGGACAAAGCATTTTTTAAGGAGAAGGCAATGTTATGAACATAATATATAATACTAAGTATAAATACATCATAAATAGTTAATGAATAATAATGAAGAGACACCTTCCTAGTGAAAGGTCATGTCTCTTCACTGAAGGGCACCCCTATGTGGGTATATAAGGCACTCATTCGTATTGTACTCATCATCTCATATTCATATACATTAGTATTTAATATATTATCCTTTATGGATTATAACCTATTGTCCTACCTACATTGGGTATTTACCCGGTGAACCGGCTTGGTTCACCAGACAATACTTGATACCAAAATGAGTGGTACCCTTAAGATAGAAGACAACTCATTTGACTTCTTTCTAGTGGATTTCTCTCGGGTCCTGCATAAACCCAGAAACCACAGTAACAATAAAGGCAATGCCACATCAACTATGAGTCAGATAAATAAGGTTATTGAACAACTATCATATTTGTAAACCATGAAAGGTCGTGACTTCTCAACCTAGAAACAGGGGAAGTGAGATCGAGTACTATCAAGCTAGATAGATTTATGAGTTGCCACGGATCAGTGCCTTCAAATCTTGTTGTGGACAGGTTAAGGTATGTCAAGTTTTTCAACAGGCCCAACTGTTGGGGAATAAGTTGGCTTGTAAAATTATTGGAGCTAACATTCAGATTTTTCAAATCCTTTAACTCAATCAACACTCCAGGATGGAAGGCACCAGTCAAATTCAAATTATACAAATCCACCGTAACGACATGTTCAGTCCATCTATCACAGGAGACACCTTTCCACTCACAACAACTCAATGAAACATTCCAAGAAGCCAAACACCCTGCAAGATCATGAAAATTGTTTTTAAAAGACATGAGAGATTTCATTTCTTTATTCAAACAACTCGTCTCACAAGAAACAAACATGATCCTATGCGACATATGAGCATCCTTATCACAAAACTCAAAAATTTATTTCACAAAATAATGTGATTCGTTTATGTTTCAAGGATATGTATGTGCATTGCATGCCGATTGTTTTCGTCGTCATAATCATGATCGTTTCATGTGGGAACTGGAATGCCAGATCTTCATTATCTTATAAAGCGTAATAGGGTCCTGACTCCCACTTGAACTTTAACATCACCGACAGTTAACTACACACAAAATCCTAAGCCATGACTTTGAAGTTCACATGTCGTGAATAAATTTCAAACCACAAGTTTGATACAGAGGGTCACTCACAGTTAACCACATACTATTTTCTAACTCCACACAAAATTCCAACCCATGACTTCGAAGTTTGTTTTTTGTGAATACATTTCAAACCACAAGTTCGATCGAGAAGTGGGGAATACATTCTTAAATACCATTCCATAGAGGTATACATACCCTAACCCCTTTGGATTCGAACTTGTGATATCTTAGGAGGAAACACATGTTCTTAACCATTAGGCTCACTCAGGTTGTATACCTTGAAACTTTTATCTATTTCCAAATGTTTGTAGTTTGGACATGTGTTATTGAATTCTTACATGACGTTCTAACTTTCCCTCTATGAAGTTCATTTAATCTTTTGTTTTATGGAGATAAACTTTGACTATGAAAATTAGTTAGAAAATTTAATAATAAAGTTTATAGTTAAAATTTAACAATTTATTGGATTTGAGAGTATGAATTTTAATAATAATTTTTTATTGTTTTAAGTAAAATAATGAGAGTATACAATTCCACTTAATTCATAAGAATTTAAAATATAATTTTTAATTGTTTTATGTAAAATATGAGTATTATAATTAAGAATTTAAAAAAATTAACTTTTTATAATTAAAAAATAAAAATTATTTAAATTTAAATATTAACAATTTTTAAAATAAATTAAAGTATTTCATATTTTTAAATGTATTTATCAAATTAACTTGAGAGATGTGTCATTACTTTTCGAATAACACTTTAAAAATATAAAATATCAGACATAATTTTTTAATTGTTTTAATTTTTTTTTTGTTTTTTTGGTTAAATTAGAGGACATAAATTTGTTGGATTAATGAGAGGGGGTGAATCAGTAATACCGTAATTATAATATTTTTTTCCAAATAATCCAAGTGTTATATCAATGTAGAATTATTATTCAATAATGAGCAATAAGAAATGAACAATCACACACATACAGAGTACACCATTGTTTTACGTGGAAAGTCAAATCGGGAGAAAACAACAGAATGTTTAAATTTATTATATGTCTTGAAGAATTACATTCATTGGAAGCACTAGCATCGTTTGTTTTCCAGCTGCAACTAGAAGGAGGCTTCAACCCCCTAGTTTCTCAGGCTACAACCCGAGGGAAGCTCCAACTCCCCAATTCTCTAGCTACAACTAGAAGGAGGCTACAACCCCCTAAGTTATCCGGCTACAACCGGAAGGTGGCTACAACCGCTTGTCCTTGCCTTGTCCAACCACCCTAAAGTAGAAGTACAATCATGGAACCACTGTCACACTATCACTGTGAAATATACCGTTGGTACCAATAAACCTGAACCATGCATTAACCATGCATCAACCTGTACGTCAACCTGTACCATAAAAAAATGCATCAAACATGCACCAACCTGTACCAAACAGTCTGTAATCAACATGTACCATAAACAAGTGCAACCAACCATGTTCCAAGTATGTACCAATCATGTGTCAACTACTCATCAATTATGACTCATCAATATGTACTAGGGTAAAAACATGCCAATGTGTCTCACAATATGGCAAAAAGAAAAAAAACTTTGAAATAAAATAAACATAAGAAAACTTTCAAACGAACCTATTAAGCAATTTACCGAACCAAAAAACAACAAGTTACACGTAGGGTTGGGAATTGTGTAAGTATGTTAGTACGAATAAAGATGTTTGTGTGAATCTGTATACACGACTAATTCGGGCAAACATATATTGTATACACACCAAAATTTCAGGTGAACATGAATTCGATCGAACATTCCATGTGTATCAATTGAATATATAATGTATATACTACATGATCAAGTGAATATGAATTCCATGTGGATGACAAACAAAAATTCAACTCTCTTTCAGTCTGAATCAAACTTTCTTTTACTTTGTATGAGCTGAACCAAGTTGAATGCAGGTGGATGATAGTCAAAACTCCAAGTCCAATGCTTCTAGTTAGAAATTCCACCATTGGATTGATTGCAATAAGAAATGGCACTGTGAAGTTCCTCGTTGTAGAAGCTCAGAGAATAATCCAGGCAGGGCGGGCAACTTTCAACGAAACTGTTTAATTTTTTGTATACAATATATATTGTACTCATTATAATTTTTTAAATATAAATCTGTACAATTTATCCTTCTCATTTCATAATTCTTTGATATGGCGAGCATTTCATAATTCTTTTCTACTGATATGGTGATTGAAGGTTTAGTAGAAAAACCGATCTACCACAATTAAGGTGCAGCCAAACTCATCCTTCTCAAACATATTTTTTCTCACTCGTTACAAGGTTTTCAACAAAGTTGATCAGCATTCAGATGGTGAGACTCGACCTTGTCATTCCTTATATCTGTTGGCTCAATAAACGTTCAATTGAGTTAAAGGTGATGGTATTTAATAATTTTTTTAATATACTTCTAATAACTTTTTATTTTGTTTTTTTTCATAAATTTTCTATATATTGTGAGTGTATTTCTCTTGAATGATGATTGGAGTGATGATTTAGGGCAAAGTTAATGTTGGTATTTCAATGTTCAATTGAATTAGAGGTGTGGCCAAACTCCGCCTAGTTACAAAACCTTTTCCTCAATACTTGTTAAATAACTTATTTTGAAAGATATAAATGTATTTTTTTAATTTTTATTCTATAATTTTTTTGATATAAAAATATAAACCTTTCAATCTATTTAATGTTGATTTAATTATCACACTAGTAAAGTACCCCATTACTCACTCTACCTTTGAACCTCTCGATTCATGACGACGAAAGGGAAACAACTTCAAGCCCTATTGTTAACATAAAAAAAATCTATTTAATGTTGATTTAATTATCACACTTGTAAAGTACCCCATTACTCACTCTGCCTTTGAACCTCTCGATTCATGACGACGAAAGGACAAGAACTTCAAGCCCTATTGTTAACATAAAAAGAATTCTTATGTTATGTATTTGACCACTAGTACGTGCAAGCGTTATGACTTGGAAGGCGGTAATTAAGGATAGGTATACATATTACTCACTCTCATATAACTGTCGTCCCATCCGAACTAACCCTTGGCCTAAGGCCTTTTCTTCCTTGACACAAATCGATGAAAACAGAATGAAACCCTAACTAAGTATAGGATTTTATAAGTAACAAGAATCTGGTATATCTGTCAAAAGATTTTCCAAGGGCTGAAACAGAAATAACCTAGGGTACGGTTCAAGGAGGTGTAAAGAAATCTCTATCAAGCGTTTAAGGCTTCCCAAAAGTATGCCCTCGGAATTGTTGCGAGAGTTCAAGTGTGTGGTGGGACTTCGCCACCTTGTCGTAACCACGACACATAGGTACAGACTGCCATTACTCTCTAGTAGTCGGGCTCTTGTAGGTTACTCCACATTTGCAAAGTTGGTTTTGTGTATCTCGTGGACATGCCCTAGTGTTTCCTCTGTGTGTTCTGAATGCTTATGTCAACGATTTAGTTTGGTGGATGTGCACTTGATGGACCCCTCCCACCGAAAAACTGTTTTAGTGAGGTAAGGCATTTGACTGATAACCCCAAGAAATCTCTTGGTGTTATACTAAATTCATCTATGTTTGGACTGTAAACTTTTAACAGAGTTTTTCTTTTGATAAACGATTGCGCTAGCTTTAGGTTATTAAATTTTTTCCTCCGTGATCTGCATGAGCTTTCCTAGTTGTAATCCATAGGGAACGCTGGACTCCGCTCACGAATGGGAGGTTCCTTGGACTTATACTTCTACGACATTGAACCTTCCCTACGGTTATGTTTAATAAGACCAGAACATAAAGTGTACTCTATTGTAGCACCGAGTATCTTCTTAAGTTCTTTCGACTCCGTCCTGAGCGGATGCCCTCCACATATCGAGTGGCTCTTCGAAGTTGGATATAAATAATACTCGGAGCCATTACCCTCTGTAATCCTCCCCGGTAAACTTTAACTAGTTAAAGGGGATGGCCTGGTTAGTACAACTGATAAGTTTATTTTGTAACGCGTAAAAATTTCTTACTGGATTTCCCCTTTTTCTTTTTTTATCAGTGATATAAATTATCCCCAAGATCCGAGATTTAGCTGAGGGTTTTCCCATTCCATTCTAGAGCTTGTCACTATTTCCCATTTGTTGCTCCTAGATCAAGCATTTGTTGAATTTTTCTGTATGGTGCTAAGAGCATAGGCGACCATGTTGAATATGTTTTAATAGAGTACAATAAGTCATATTTAGCATGAATTTATTTACTGTCTTGAGATTAAACAAAGAACTTTATTGGTTCGCAACTAATGATGGGGCCTCTAGTTTTACATGCGAGGTACCCATCAGACAACTCTTCACCCTTTGCACCTCTTCGAGTTCAGCTACCCCTTTAAGGATATGAGGAGGAGGCGAAGTCTACTTCTGACATTCATCAGCTAAGTAAAGTTTACATAACTATTTTATGAATTGGATTCTTTTCTTACGAGTATTTTATTGGTTAATTGATATTAATAATATCTTCTCGGTTTTTCTCTGCAGGATTGGACGCCTTCGCCGCTCCTAGAACCCAGGTCATCGCTTTAAGCAAAAAGAGGTATTCGGGTTCTTGTTACCATTCTCCTTCAACAAAATAGTATCTCAAGTCTATCGCATGGAATAAATTTTGTTCTAATGTATGGTTGTTGTGGGTAGAGAGATACCAGTTCATACCCGTCTGGTTATTATTACAATTTTCCTTTAAAGAGACTTAAAGGGAGCACAATCTCTACCGAGACTTGATGAAACGATTTATCTTTCTCTTCTGTTATACCAGATGTACTTAAGACCACGACTCTATGATCCGGTATTTAGATAAGTTTAAGTATTGTGACTTTATCCTATATCCATGTTCGGAAATATAAACTGACCTTTAATTACCTACTCTGGTTATCCGCATTACTGCGAAGTTTAATGCTTGATTATATTCTTACGATAATTTGTATAACTCTGAATTTTCCCTTTGTTAAACTTCTATTTATGTATCATTATCATAACAGGAAAGTTTAATTACGAATACCCTTTTAAAACTTTGAGGCATCAATCTGTATCATTATCATGATTTATTTTCTTATTATAATTCATCTGTCCAGATTCAAATCGATTACTACTACAGATGATATATGTTGCTTGCAACCTCGTTCCTTTATGCGTTGGTCCTGTTATCACAATGGATTCATACTATAGCAGAAATACGGTATATAAATACAAAAAAACTAATATCATGACTCTGTATACAACTCCTTGCAGAAATATAATTATTCTACATATAGTTTTGGTTTCCATTCTAATCACTCAAATATTTCTATACTGGAATCTTCGATACATTGGAAAAATTCCTTAGCTATTCTCGTACAACAATAACCGAGTTTACAGTAGTGACTACTTCTAGAATTTATCCATGCAAAATCCTTATGATTTTCATAACCATTAGAAGAGACTTCTAATACCCATCCAGAATTTTAATTCAACTGTACAAAATGTCCCAGGATTAGATTGGTAAGGTATATTATAGTTTTATATACTTCGAACGGTTTTTATTCAGATTATCCTATCAGTTCGAATCTAACAGATACACTTCGTCAATGATTAATTATTTGACAGAGATAGGAGGCATTTCAACTCGGATTTAATAAATACATCATATCAGACATAAAATCATTCAACAAAAGTGGGAATCATTTCAGTTCAGATTCAATAAACACATTGCATCAGATATAAAATCATTCAAACATAGAAGGTTAGAGAAACATATATGAATCATCTTGCAGGAAGACAGAGGGAACAACCATGTTCCTCCAAACCGTAGAACAGGGAAGCCAACTCACTTGCCCAGTTCACCCGCTAGCCTGACCATGAATCCATGAGGGCTAACTCGGAAACTCCTCCTTGGAATCTTTCAGTCTTGGCAAACTCGTCTTGCCTTACACTCAATCAAAAAATTCTCATAACAACAAGAACAATGGTCTCCTTTCACATACTAACCAACGTCCTGCCTCCTCACATATGCTACTTATCCAACAATCATTTTGCCTAGGTCTTTTCCCCCACTTGGGAATCTTCGTAGCTTTCTAAATCTCTGATTTTAAGGGGCTTCAAATGGCCAAATCTTTGATTTTCCACTTGTCGCAATCATCCCAGAGGTAGTTCCAACATGTTCCCGACTCATGGAGTCATGGTCACCTAAATTTAACAAGGTTGTTTCATTTGTCCTACTGCAATAATTAAAACAATATTTTGTTTACATACAAGTGTAATAGTCAAATAGTTAGTTGGGTCAAATTAGGTCTCTGCCCAACATTCATAATAATTAATTACAATTTATCAAATTCGAAATTCGAAATTTCCATAAATGGCAAAATTTTTCCAATTTCGAATTTACTAAAAACGGAATGGTTTTTCCATCAAATTTTAAATTTTGAAAATACTTTATTTTTGGGGATGTCACAAAAAGTGTCTTCTATTTATAGGATTCCACCTGTAAAAAAACCTTAATTAAGGTGCCCCTCCATAAAACCCTTCTACGATTGACCAATTTTCAAGATTACATGAGGACACTTATATTTTATTTCTGAAATACAACTTAAAATTATATTTGCTAATTACCATTTTTCATTTAGAATCCATTTTATTAGGAACAACCTCTCTATAACTTAATTCTAACTTGATCAAAATATTTGACGTTTTCTTGCTTTAGACAAAATGTATTTGACCTTTTCTTTCTTTACATTTTCTTGTGAATTGGACATCCTTTGTTTGGAAGGCAAATTTATGTTTTTTAAACAACAAAATAACATTTTTCTTTTACCTTTATAGTGGAGTGAACAAAGCAAATTTATGTTTTCTAAACAACAAAACAACATTAGGGAATAAAGGCGAGTGTTATTTGTCACAATCTCCTTTTGTGTTTCGTAGGTATAAAGGACTGTGGGAATGGACGAATAGCGGATGTTTGACCATGCAAATGTATTCATAGCATCGATTAAGTAAGGACATTCTTCCTCATCTGTTATACATTATACTTTCCTTCAATTTGTCCGATATTTTGCTCCCTTCCTTCAAAGTGAGACATTTTTCTCTTTTTGAGTGCATATAAAGGATGTACATAATATCATATGGCATGTTCAATCAAATAATGTAGTTCCAAATATGTAAAAACGTTTTGTAACAATATATTCTTATCCACATATTTATTGCAATAAAGTGAGATGAGTTTCTAAAAAGTCTCCACAACTTGACTACTACTTAACTCCAAAAGTTTTCTATTGTTTTAAAAGAAAGAAAAAAAAGGCTAACATTTTAGTTTACCCTGAAAACAGTTTGGAATTCTCACACTGCTCATTTGTGAGAGATACAAATCTTACACTAGGGGTTTGTAGAAGCAACCTTGGACTTTATAGGACAATTGTGTATAATGCTTTCGCTTTTGCAAGCTTATAGGTTGGAGGTAGACGTTGATCTTAGGAAGTTAGACCTACGACGAGCTCGGAAGCACAGTCGAATTAGAGAACTTTGTCTCTCATATTAAGCCGTCGAAGGGTGATATACCTCAAACATCTATTACTCAACTTGCATTCCAGAACCATTTCTTCACTGTTGGGCTCAACATTTTTTGACAGCACATCTTCACGGGTTTCTTCGCCTCCAATAGACTACTTTCAAGGATCAGAACCCTTTTTTTTGGCCCATTGTCAATGTTTTAATTTGTGCCAGGCACCAAATAATGATCAACTTTACTAGGGGATTCTGCATGCCCCCCATCACCTAGGTTTGCCTATGGACTTTACGTGTGAGTTACTAGGGCCTAGGGGTAGGCATGCCTTACGAGGGCTTACAACCATATGCCCTTTTACATGCAAACAATTTCTGCTTCAATTTTTATTTTTTCATGTGTCTCATGGTGACTACACCATCATAGGAATTCTCTTCACCCACATGGTTCAGCAATCTTGATCACAAGGCTTTGACATTAAACCATCTCATATTCCTCCCATAATCAAAGATTCAAACTTCTTCGATTCCATATCAAGTTACCATACAAGTACATATACCACCCTTATACATATTCTAGTGGTTCATTCTACAACTTGATACCACATCCCTTCTTTACATAAGAGAGATATATTTTTCTTTGTTCTTCTAAGCACCCGATGAAATTAAACCTTAACAAGAAACTAAAAACTGGAGTGTCTCGTACAACCAATGATGCATCACGTACAATTCATATGTTAAATAATTATATGTTCAATAATTATTGAACATATTTGACAATGGGTAGAATTAATCACCTTTTAATCATAAATTTCAATCCTAGGGTTGGCAATTGAAGATGCTGGCATATTCTTCGTCGTCCTCTCTAATCAATGGATGAGATTTTAATAAATTAACTTCCACTCATTTATAAAGACGTCCGTTTATGTGATTACTTTTTTACATTTACTAAATCAAATTAAAAAATTACTTGCTCACCACCAGATTGCCACGTTCAGTGATTAAGCGATAATCTATTAAGCTKGCCACAATTTATTAAATTATTGTTACTGGGCGGATACTTATGGCCGCGTGGGTGTTGGATGCCAATTAAAAAAATTTACGCTCATTTTTTTACCGCAGGSAKACAGCGCGCGTGGAGATGAAGCTTGTTTATGGCCGCATGGATGAATGCAAGCGGACAKCRCGCGTGAAATTGGCATGGCAAATGMAAGCGGACAGYGCGCGTTTATTTTCCTGTGCGGAGAACGAGTTTCCTGCGCGTTTATTTTTCTGCGTGGAGAACGAGTTCCTGCACGTTTATTTTCCTGGGCGGAGATGGAGTTCCCTGCATGTTTATTTTGTAAATTAAAACGTTTATTTTATAAATGAAATAGACAAAAAAAAAAATAGGTTTTGTTTTTTTAAATGAAATAGATCAAAAAAAATTAGGTTTTATTTTGTAAATGAAATAAGATAAAAAAAATTAGAATTTATTTTGTAAATAAAAAAATAAAAAAACAAGTTTGTTCTTCCGTCAAAATAAATTTAAAATTTTCCATGAAACAAATGGAAAGAGAGGTATAGTTATACTACCTATATGAAATCCACACAAAAATTGAGTACCTGACATAAGGAACTTCGAATTTTAGGGTTTAAAAGAGCATGAATTCACCTCGACCACCAGCAAAGGGAGAAAATGACTTTAGGTTACACTTAGGGTTTTACTGTTTTCAGAATTTTTCTTTAGCCTTTCGGCGTTTATCAGTCATAAATTATATGACTGTGCTAGTAATAATACAGGTACAATTTAAAAAGCTTATTCCACAACATGCTGCTGTCACCACGACTCTCATACTTCTGCACCTTCGCAACTGCCATTCACCCTAAACTCATAGAGAAACGAAGCCCTAACAGATCCATAACTCTTATGCCATTTACCGAGTTCCTCTTCAACGTTGTCGTCACCATTTTGCGCTGCTCGGCCTTTGCCACTTCTTGCAATCCTGCCGCCACTCACGACTGTAATCTCAGTTCCATCTCCCATGGATCTCTTCGTGCTCCTCGCCAGCTGCCGCCACTCCCACAAAAAAACATTTTCCTCTACGAAGACACAGTATCACCACAATGGTGGCCATCCCTGCTCCACAAGCCCGTACCTCCTCTAAGAAATTCAACAACCTTTTCAATCGCCTCTTTCACTCTGAAACCGATCGAAACACCTCATTGATTCATTGATGCTTGGCCGGATTTCCTGAACCTTTGTGCTGTCGAATAGAATGCTGCACTCCAGCAAAGATGTCAGGACACACAGATGGGCAGTTCTGGTAAACTCCATGTCTTTCTAATTTGAGGCGAAGGCATAACCTAGGGAAGATCGCAGTTATGGTTGCTTTAGATCTGATTGATACCATGCGGATCACAGATCACCTTCGAAATAACAGATCGCAAAGGAATATGCCCAATAATCAATAGAGCTCACACTGAACATCTTTAAGAGAGCATAATAAAATATATTTACGAGAGGAAAATAGTACACACAACAAACCATAGACACATAATTATCTGTCTACATATATTTAGCATAATAATTATTTGTGTACATATATTTATCATATATTTTATGTGTTTATGGTTGGTTGGTCGTTTGAACAAATTTGAATATTAACTAGCATATCTTTAAATTAGGGGAAAGGATACAGTGAAGTGAATTAGAGTGGTTATGTTGTTTAAAGATGGTACGATTTTGTTTTTGGATGGAAAATTAATATTTCACAAGGTCCATCTTCATTAGTCATTTGACAATATTGGCTTAGCCCATTCAAAGACAAGTCAGATAATATTAGCCTAAGTTATTCCTCCAACATTTCTCTCGACTTCATGAAGCACGTGGAACTGTTATAAATAGTTACGTTGTTGAAATGTTCTCCAATTATCCCATGGGAAAACTTCGATATGCTCTCAATTTATCCTGTGGCCAACTCAGACATAAGTCATCTTCTACCTCACGGATTCGAGAATCGAACCACGAATGGATTGGACCTTCCTTCATGGGTGCCTTAGACTCATGTTCTTTCTCATCCATCTAGTGGTGGTTTCCTTCCTTTCTCACTACAGTTGTCGTAAAAAGCATCTTACATGGATTTAAGGCTCTTTTCTTGTTTGAGGGGTAGGGTTTCTATACTAATATTGAAGCATTGTATATATGGCATGGGAAAAACTCCAGTGTCTTTGAAGGACATGTCACTAATCTATGCCATTGTTCATGCTGCAATTAATGGGTGTGCTCACAATCTAACGACGAGTTCCCTTCAATTTACACCTGCCATATACATATTGAAATTTGAGTATTAATGGAAAGGTTGAAAAGTAAATATTTATTTCCAAATACTCTGAAGTCAACCTGTCCTTATAAAATGAAATTGTTGATTTCTAGTAATTGGTGACTAAAGATTCAATTCATCCCAAAAAAATGTTCATTAAAATTAAAATTAGGAAAAAGTGTGCATAAAAACCTTAAAAAATTAACGAAAATGAAACCCTTTTTCAAGCAGAAGCACTTTAGAAAAAGGGTTAAAATGATTTTTTTTTTTGAAAAAAACCCAAGAACTTGAAATTTAGAGCATAACTCAAGCATACCTTTTTGAGCCATCATGTAGTAGACATAAACATAGCTCAGGGAGTGTCGCATGATCATGTAAATGAAAAGCCGAATGGATTGTACGTTTGCCACCTACTTGAAAACATCGTCGTAGAGTTGAGCTTCAGAGAAATTGGCCTCGAGGTCCCCCTGTACATGTAAGGTGTCTTGAACATAGACTTTGTTGACAACGACATTCAAATTGTTGTTGTTGGAGACATTAATGTTGCTAAAAGGAGATGAAGTAGTGGCGATGGGAGGGGCAGCGAGCTACTACTAAGACTATTTTATGGTAAGCACTTGAGACATTATGGGCTAGCTTTCCATCTAAAATTTTGAGGCTTTTAAAAAAATTCCAAAAAAAATAATAAAAATCTCTTTGAGGTTTAAGATTCACATTGACAAACCATTAGACATATCTTAATGTGATCATATAGAACCATAACTTTTATTATTAAAATTGCAGTTCACTTTTAAGGTGCAAAGGAACAAAGGATGGAAGTTATTGTAGAGAAACCGTGTGAGAAGAAACACATGTGATGGTTGACATGCATTGTTATAAACACCAACTCAAAACCTTAATTTTTTGATTAGAAATAATATGTTAACACATGGTAATTAAGAAAAATTTCAAAGCTTAAGAGTTAATATGGATTATTATACAGTCAATAATCAATACTTATAATTGATATTTATAGAACCTCGAGAGGTAAATCATATTTGTTTTCTTAGAATGCATCTATGAAATCCTTCGTTAATACTAAACTAAACCTTAATGAAATGAATTATTACTACAACTAAATCGTAATGAAATGAATTATTACTATAAATAAATAAGAATATTATATAGAGAAGAAATCTTTAGTTATGAAACTGCACCTCTATCTTTATAGAATGGAATCTGTTATAAAAATATCAGTGTAATATATAACAAAGAATATGATATAAATAAATTATATAACTAAGCGGTGGTAGGCGAGGAGAAAGAAAATAATAGTGGAATGATGGAGGTGAGCGAGTGCCTCTTTATCAAGGAGTCGTTGGATGTGGTCACTCTCCTCATGCGCATATGGTAGAAGCTTAAGATAGAGTGCACAAAAAATTGCCACAGCCACAGTGAATCCAAGAATTGTTTTTTCGTTCATCTGAGAGAGAGTCGAAGCAAGGACGGACCGGGTTGAGAAGCAGAAATGCAGAAGCCACTGCCTATTGAACAGTAGCAATTTGGAATATGCGCACAAGATAACAAGTGGAGATATAACATTGGGCAATCGTTGATAAACAGGTGGCAGTTTATTATTGGGTTTCGACAGACTACTAAGGCCCTCTAGATAACTTCCTCTTAAAAACACCTTCGGTGTAAGTCATCCCTCCAGAGAACCTCCGCTTGAAAACACCTTCGGTGTAAATAGGCACCATCTACTTGTACCATCTATTAAATTTGTGGAAAATTTAGGTATGCCATTTAATCCTTATCTACATCATTATTAGGTTTGTGGAAAATTTGGCTCGAAATCGATTGCGGGTCTCAATTTTATTTTGGATCACTTTGCATATTGATGTGATTTTTTTATTTTTTCGGGTGATTCTCTTTTGCTTTTGGATCAGTTCTGTTATGATTGTTTTTGGGTGATTCTCTTTTTCTTTTGTATGAATTCACATATTGATGATTTGTTTTGGGTTATTCTCTTTTGGTCTATTAGACCTCTCAGAAATAATTAATATTTTGTCTTTTTCTATATCCATTTTTAAATTATACTATTGCTTTGGATCCCTCTACGTATTTAACGTATACTATTGCTTAGGATCCCTTCACTTATTTTGTCTTCTATTATTAAATTATATTATTATTTTGGGGTTTCCACGTAGTTTGTGTTTTATTTTTATATTTCAATTATTGGTGATAGATTTTTATTTCAGAACTAAATAGTGAGTTAATGAGTATTTTTCAATGAAAATTTTGGTGGATCTTTGTAGAAAATCTTGCTAGAAATTGTTAGGTCCATAGATTTGAGTGATTATTTTTGTATAATTGGAGTGGTCAGGGGGGTTTCAACATGCTAAATCCATTTTTGCATTCAAAAATGGATTTTAAGCAACAAAAAATAGTAATTTCATACACATTTATGTGGTCGTATTCTAACGAAAAAAACATTTCATAAAATAGTTAGGCAATACCCACTTTTTTTTCATCTTATAACTATGTCTTTATAACATATACATGATGATTGAAACTTTCTCTTTTCATCCTATAACGATGTTTCTATAACATAGACAAAACATTGAAAATTCTTGATAAGTCATAACATAAACTATTCTTAAATGTTACATTTCAATTAATAATTAATAATGGTGATATTTATTTTAGAACCAAAACACTTTACTAAATACAAGTAAAATCTTAAATAATAAGATTAAGGACCATGAAATGAACCCATTATAATTTTGTTAGCACTGAAAGTCACACTTTGACTGCTAAAGTGTAAGCTTAACACCCATCAGAATGTAAAAGATAATTTTTGTTTTGAATAGGTGGATCAACAAGATAGAGAAAGAAAGGGAGAGGGCATCAAACTGTAGATCAGTAGGCTACATCAATGGGCAATGGAGTCACAAACATTCTACTCATCGAAGGCACAAAAGTTGCTCAACAGAAAAAAAGATCATATGTTGATAGGTGGAAGAATGAAGAAGGAAAACATAAGATAAAATTTTCACTAAACAAAGATCCTCTCAATTTAATGAATCAACAAATACTTGAATATAAACAATGACTAATGGGAAAAATACAACAGATCCTCTATTTCTTAGGGATCCATAAATCATTGACATCCTTTAATCCTCAAATCTGCAATATATTCAAATAAGAAGAAATATAAACAAAAGAGTTACAATCTGAAATCACATCTCTTATAAGTCTTCAATAGCAGTAATTCTTACAATCATAAAATGCCCACAAGCTTACAAATGAACACACACGGGAAAACTATTTGCTACAACTCTCTCTAGCCTCTCTTGGCTCATGAATCCCCTTTCTCCAAGAGATCTCTCATTCCTTAAATAGAAAATATCATCCAAATAACCTTAGGATGTTGAATCCCATCTCCTCTATTGGATTCTAAGCCTTGGGGATAGGTGGCAACAATCAAAGAGACAAAAATCTAACAAACTGCTAATTTCAGGAATTTGTTGGAAGTCATTAATAAATTGTTTCCACCTCATTGCATGAGGCCTTTGATGGAGCTAAATATTAGGTGCATGTTTCCATTGACATATAAATGATCCTTTAGAATCCATTCAAATCCTCCTTGACAGGTGGCAACCTCCCAACAAGGAGAATATCAAAACTGTGACCGCTACAAGAAATTCGATAACGCCACTGTAAAACAGTTGGTAGCGCCACTTATATGTCTAATATCTCTCAAACCATAAAATATTTTGAAAAAAAGACAGAGGTTTTTGTTACTTGGAATGTTATGAACAAAAACCTCCTCCATTTTTCAAAAATACCTTCTCATTTTTTCATAATCCAATTTTTAATTTAGTCACTCAAAACTGGCAGAAGCGTCCTTTGAAAATAATTCTGCACAATTTGGTATCTGCCAATTTCAGTAGCACCATCCTGGTGTGCCTGTGTGCAATTCGATAACGCCAACATAATTCACAGCTACATCAATTCAACGTTGATAGATTTGATAGCATCCGACATGAAAACGGATTTGGTAACAACCTATGGAATTCATAGCGCCATCATTACACTGCTTAACACCTTTGGTATCATTTTATGTAGTAAAATGGAAGACCATGCTATATAGACAATTTTGCATCGCCATGGTTCTATGGAATGTTTGTGCTCTTCTGTATGATGAAACTAATCAAGAAACTTGATTTGATATGTTAGAAGCATGTATATGAATGTAGAGGTTACTTAGTTGCTTATGGAGAGGAAAACCTCTTCTGGCTACAAATTCGTGTGCTAACATAGGCTCCATGGGGGATAGAGTCCTCCCTGTGAGGATCTAAGAACTCTTGTAGTTTTAGTGCCTTGTCCTAGGGGGGATCCCAACCTTTAACCTCTGCAATCTTCTTTGATCTATGACCTTCAACTAAAACTAAAGGCAAATGAAAACTAAAATTGACAAAAATGATGAAAACTATGCTTGTTCAGCAAGCTTATTGCACACACCTACTCTAATTATTGGGAAAATGAAGCATTCAAGTTACATGAAACAACTAATGAATCCATTTCATCATTTTTTCAACTTCTTGAAGATTTGAAATGTGCTTCCTTGAGAACCAGAGATAATTCCTACTTAAAGGCACGTCAAATAAACATTTGGAAATACACTTTCCATTGAAGAAATCAATGATCCTAGGCCCACTTTATTCTTGTAAACAGGCTGCAAATGGATCCTGAAAAACATCATCAATACTTGCCCCTGCGACATTGCTTTGTGTAAAAATGAAATGTATTGCATTACGTCCTTCCTCCATTGTGCTTGGTTGTTGCCTCGCTTGCTAATTTTCTGATACATCCTCAATGCATATGGTCTTGGTCCACTCCTAGTCATGAGATGTATTAGGAAAAGGGATTGGTGATGTTTCTTTAATTTCAACCTCTCTCATCTCATCACATGGCATTTGATCTTGGCTTTTTGATGAAACTGAGCTTGTGTCTTCAAGAGGAATCAGGGGTTGATAGGGCAGTTCATCACAATTAGAAGTTCTTGGAAAACTACATTCTTCTGTATTATCTTCTAATTGTGATGGATATTCATCATAGCTTGGATTATGGTCCCAATTTCTCAGTTTTTCACCCTCTAGAAGTAGATTATCATATTTTTCTTCTTTTTCAGCAACAAAAATATGACATGAGGGTTGAAACAAGCTATTGTTGCTTTGATGGGAAGAGTACTTCTCTGATATAAGGTCTTCAATAGATTGTTCATGTAAATCATCATACAAAGGAAAATCAATGACCATTTAACTATTAATGGCTAAGGGGATTAGTACAATAGATGGGACAACTGCTTGTTCAATGAAAACCTCCTCATAGTCATCAAAACTTGACAAATCATGGCACACTGGTTCATTAACAATAAGAGGGATTAAAACAACAACTAGTAAGCTATGAATTCGGTCATGACAAGCTACAACACTATTCTCATGATGAAATAACTTTGGATCTAAGATGACCTCTTGACTTAAAGAATCGAGAAAATGAGGATATAGGGAAATGATGGATTTTCCATACTGATCTTTCTCTTGGGGACCTAGATTTTGACATGAATGATGCATTTGTTCTTAAAATTTAGGAAAAGAATTATGAAACTCATCATATAAGTCCTGCTCTCTGCAATCATCCCCTTCATCATCACTGCTAGAGGAATCACTTGCTGATTCCTGAATATATGATGCATATCCCTCACAACGATTCTCAAAAAGTCTTTTAGTTGGATAAATTATCTTGCAATGAGAATAAAAAATATCATGAAATTCATTCAAAGAGGAAATACTAGAAGCATGGAGTGTTCTATACCATTCCCTCGCATAGCCTTCCAATGATTACATGAATATTTTCATCAATATATTTTCATGATCGATGTCAAGTTGCTGCAGCAAAGCATGAAATTCATGAACATGATCAAAAGGGTTGTCATCCCCACCTTCATAAAATATAGTAAAAAGATCTTTCCATTCATCAATTTGAGGCATATGATGTGGATAACCATCTATGGCTGAGAAATTGAGTGGGGCAAACCTCCTGGCTAGGACAACCTTCATACCCATTTAATTTATCTCATCCCCAGTGGAGTCACCAACAGATTCTGAACAATGGAGTCACCATGGTGAATGTGCAGTATTGAAGGTGTCCAACTTCAGTCACCATCTAAAGCTGGAGCTATGCAGTGTCGTTCCTCCCATGGATATTTTCAATCTGCTCAAATATGTCCCCGACAATGGCATGAAGAATGCTAGCACTGAAATTCACACTTCGACTGCTAATGTGTAAGCTCAACACCCATAAGAATGTAAAAGATAATTTTTGTTTTAAGTAGGTGGATCAATAAGATGGATAAATAAAGGGAGAGGAAATCAAACTGCAGATCATTAGGCTACACCAATGGGCAATGGAGTCACAAACATTCTACTCATCGAAGGCACAAAAGTTGTTCAACAGAAAACAAGATTAAATGATGACAGGTGGAAGAATGAAGAAGGAAAACATAAGATAGAATGTTCACTATACAGAGATCCTCTCAATTTAATGAATCAACAAACACTTGAATATAAACAATGACTAATGGGAAAAATACAACAGTTCCTCTGCTTCTTAGGGATCCATAAATCATTGGCATCCTTTGATCCTCAAATCTACAATATATTCAAATAAGAATAAATATAAACAAAAGAGTTACAATCTGAAATAACATCACTCATGAGTCTCCAATATCAATAATGCTTACAATCATAAAATGCCCACGGGCTTACAAATGAACACACACAGAAAAATTTCCTGCTACAGCTCTCTCTAGCCTCTCTTGGCTCATGAATCCCCTTTCTCCAAGAGATATTCCCTTCATTAGATAGAAAATAACATCCAAATAACCTTAGGAGTTCTAATCCCATATCCTCCATTAGATTCTAAGCCTTGGAGATAGGTGGCAACAATCAAAGAAACAAATATCCAACAAACTGTTAATTTTTAGGAACTTGTTGGAAGTCATTAATAAATTGTTTCCACCTCATTGCATAAGGTATTTGATGGAGCTAAATATTAGTTGAAGGTGTCCCTTGACATGTAATTGATCCTTTAGAATCCATTCGAATCCTCCTTGACAGGTGACAACCTCCCAACAAGGTGAATATCAAAACCGTGACCGCTACAAGAAATTCGGTAGCACCGTTGTAAAACAGTTGGTAGCGCCACTTCTATGTCTAATATCTCTCACTCCATAACACATTTTGAAAAACTAAGAGATTGTTTTGTTATTTTGAATGTTATGAACGAAAATCTCCTCCGGTGTTCAAAAATACCTTCTCATTTGTTCATAATCCAAGTTTTAAGTTAGTCACTCAAAACTGGCAAAAGAGTCCTTGAAAAATGATTCTCCACAATTTGTTCTCTGCCAAAATTTCGGTAGTGCCCTTTGGTAGTGCCATCCTAGTGTGCCTGGGTGAAATTTGGTAGCACCATCATAATTCACAGCTACATCACTTCAACGTTGACATATTTGGTAGCATCTGACATGAAAATGGAATTGGTAACAACCTATGGAATTCATAGCGCCATCATTACATTGCTTAACAGATTTGGTAGCATTTTGTGTAGTAAAATGGCAGACCATGTTATACAGGCAATTCTTCAGCGCCATGGTGCTATGGAATGTGTGTTCTCTTCTGTAATGGAATGTCTGTTAAAATGGCAGACCATGCTATACAGACAATTTTGCAGTACCATGGCGCTATGGAATGTATGGTCTCTTCTGGAATGGATATGAAGATCGATTGAATTAGTTTATGTCAGTGAAATATGAATATACACATCTATGATCATTGCAGTTTCCTCTCCTAGATTTTTATTATGGTGCAATAAATTGGTAGACATGATTGTTCAACAAGTGAATTCTTGTAGAAAATCCAAGTCCATGCATAATTGAATTGTCAATCAATTTCGCCTAGAACCAAGAGCTTTCGTGCTCAAGTTTGAGGGGGACTCGTTCTGCCATGCTCTATAAAATTGATAACGAAATCTAAGATCTGACTTACCCGGCTCATAGATAAAAATGATTATGGTTATCATGACGAAAATAGGTGTAATGCAATACAGATGCATATCCTTGCAACAAGAACGATAACTTAAGAGTATTATGAGAAAGAGATTCCTGATTTTTTTAGTTACAACATCAAGAACAAACATTATTATGTGTTTATTATTTTCAAGAGCATATCTAGATATTTTATCATGGATAATTTTTTCTCTAGTTTATGGAATTTTATTGAAAATTTAATATTGTTGTTGCAATAAAAATACAAGGAAGGGTTTATACGAGTCTCATTTACATAATTAATTATTTTGTATAGATATTTTTTCTTGTCATCCATTGTTATGTACCAATTTCTTAAGATATCGAAATAAATTAGAAGTACACACCATGTACACCAATGTGAGCATGGAGCACAACTCCAATATAGATAAGAGAGATGAGTTACACAATAGCTTCTTAAAGAATATGAAAACCTTCTCCAAATAACCAATTACATTCATACATCAAAATTGACATGTTCACAATAATGAATACATGATCTCTATATATACCTATTCACACACTACACATCAGGTCCCTTTACTATTAGGTCGACCCTATTAGATATAAATTTACACATTACATGTACATTTAGCTTCATCTATGCCCCTCCTTGGGGTTATATCATATAAAATTTGCCTCATATATGCTAACCTTGGTTCATAACATAATACCCTCCTTCAAAAACCTTTTTCCTAAAATATTTTCAATTAAAGGCTTCACATGTGATGAAACAACGTAATATGATTATATTATGTTCCTTCTTTCTTCATTCCATTGATAATCCATCCATCCAAAATCAATTATTTTTGGTCTTAATCCTTGGTGGCTAGTTGTCACATAATTTTCTTTCCTTTGGTTTCATGTATCATTGTTGTAACTTCTCCAATTTATAGTGGTTGTTGATATCTAATAATAACTTATTGAAGACTGGTTTTGTGATGCATTGTTCCATGAATATTGAAAAGTATTCCATATTATTCCTCGATAATGTTGATATAGACCTTCTTGTCTTCCTTGAAATCCTTCCTGGTAATGAGGGTGTCCTTAACATAATCACCATGGTTATTTTAGATTTTTTATTGTTGAAAACATTCGATTTTTTTTTCTTTTTCTTGATGGAATACATATCCCAGGAAACTCTCCAGGTACTTCCCTTCATTTTGAGGATGGTATAGGAGGTAAAACTATTGGTTCTTCTTTTGGAAACCTATCTTGGCAGGGACATCAAGTGAGGATAAATAATATCTATGTGTTGGGAAATGGGTGGAAACTATAATGAAACAAACATACAATTCTGCAGATAATAAAAAAGGTAATAAATTTTTTGAATACATAGGTGGTGTCTAAAGACACCGTTACAACACTTAAGAAAAGAACAATGTGATCAGAACATCACAATGCCTATTGGATGTTGATATCTCCATATGATATCACTTTGATCGCTTTATGATAATGACACAAGGGGTCTGTTATTTATGGCTTCAAGATCTAACCAACTTCCATGAAATTGGGAAGATCTTATCCAAATATAACCATCGGTTGTTAGATTTGACTATGTCCAATCCACTCTATCCAGTTAGCTTGGAAATGATTCTAGAACTGATTGTCCATGTGTCCATCTCATAGTCAATTGCTAGGATGTTCGATCAACCATCCGACTATCTTCAATAGTTGGTCGATTGTTGGAACGACAAGCACATAAACTACTTGGCTGACTAATGTAGAGGTATGGTTGATCGTCGACCAAGTAAATTGATATGTAGGTCGACAACCCAACTGAATGTATCCATGAGAAGTGTGATGAACCAACAATTCTTGATGTTTCAACACCCCCCATTAGCACACGTCTTTGGAAATTCAAGAGATAAAATTACATCAACATGGCATCCCCACAATAATTCCATCTTCTTGTAGCCCAAGAATCGTATAGAGATTGATAAATATAGCTTCAGATAAGGGTTTGGTAAATATATCAATGGCCTGGTCATTTGTTCTACAATATTCAGGAGAGATAACATTCTCATGAACCAACTATCTCAAACAGTGAGCATGGAGATCAAGATGTTTCATCTTACCATGGGAAATAGGATTTTGAGTAACATGTATGGAAATTTGATTATCATAGTATATTGTAGTCGAGGTTTGAACAGGAAGGCCAAGTTCACCAAAAATTTGACAAACCCATAGTACTTTAGTACTTTCTTGAACGACACCATGATATTCCATTTTTTCAATCGACAAGGAGACTACCTTTTCTTTCTTGCACGATCACATAAACCGTCCAATGCTAAAAAGAAACACATATCTAGAAGTGGACTTGTGATCATCATTATTGCCAGCCCAATCGGAGTTGGTGAAGTCGACCAACTAATATGAACTTCGACAATATGTTATGAACATAATATATTCTAATAAGTATAAATACATCATAAATATTTAATGAATAATAATGAAGATACACCTTCCCAGTGAAAGGTCACGTCTCTTCACGAAAGGGAAACCCTATGTGGGTATATAAGGCCCTCATTCTTATTGTACTCATCATCTCATATTCATACACATTATTATTTAATATATTATCTATTATGGATTATAACATATTATCCTACCTACATTGGGTATTTACCTGGTGAACCGACTTGGTTCACCACAGTGGTATCAGAGCTTTGTCTCGATTCGGGTTTTGGCCACAAACAAAGTTTCTCTAAATTTTTTTGGTCCTTGACCATAATTGGCTCTTGGCCATTTGATGTCTAAAATTTTCGCTGCAGAATACAATATTGAAGAAAAACAAATTGTTACCAAAAAAGAAATGTAAAAAAATTAAAAAAATGTAAAGATATTCCTTTCGCCTTGCATTGACAAGAATATTGAGAAGAAAGAAAGGGTAAAATAATGTTTTAAACTACCACAATTTTTTTGCTAAATCCAAACTCTCTTACTTCAACAGAAGATTTAAATATCTATATGGTGGAAATTCACATACAAGAACTTTTTGAACAAGAAGTTTGGTTGCCATATAAAAAAAAAGAAAAAAGAAGAGAGAATGGAAAAAAGAAAAAAAATACACACACACACACATGATAAAAAAAATAAAGAATATATTTTTTCCTATTATAAATAAAAATAAAAGAATAAAAACAAAATATTATTACCATCTAGCACGTACATCGTACAACATTTTTCATACTAATTTAAGTGCACTGTTCATTATACCAATCCATACAATTGTCATAGAAGTAAAAGGGTAAATTGCCACCGTTTAACAAAAAGTTGTGAACTTTGTTAAAACAAAAGAGAAAAGAAAAGAAATGAATTAACTTCTAAGTTATGTTAATTATAAGAAGTGAAAAATATATGGTGAAAAATATAAAAGGAGGATATAAAATAGAAAAGTCAAAAGTTTTAATTAAAAAAAAAAAGGAGGTTGTTTTAAAAGTTCGCAAATTCAGTGGGTTAAGGAAGTAGTATAAATAAAATAGTTCTTTTGGAAAGTGTGAAGGTAATATTAAATTATTTTTCTTTAATTACCAAGTTAAAAAAAGAAGAAGAGATTAAGTGAATATAAAAGTACTTTTGGTAAAGTATAAGAAAATATTCAAAGTTTTTTAACTATATATATAAAAAGAAGAATTATCAAGGATTATTTTCTTAAAATAGTATAAAAGAATATTAGAGGAAGATATCTATTAAGTCAAGAAGCTTATGGCTTATTGTTGGCTTTTATATTCTCTATTCTTCTACGTAGGATTCTCTAGTCCTACCTTACTTTCATAGGTTGACCCAGGTTTAGACTTAGTAAGATCCCAACAAAATCCCTCTAAAACTATCGGTCGCTCTGGTAGCTTAGAAAGAAATGCACCAAATAGAATGCATTGTGCAGTCTCACCCAAGATAGCTCTATGGGTGGCTACAATACTCATGTTTTTGAAACTGGGGAATGAATGGAGATGTGCGGTTGTATCTTGTAATCTTTATTCCTTCATTCATTCATCTAATCATAACAGTGATTATACTCATGCATTTGGAATATCAGATTCATCTAGTTAATTCATTCATCTAAAATTCAACAATTAATAGTAATAAAGACACATACATTCATTCACATAAAACAGGTGTTATCTTGCTTCACCCCCTCCTGGGATACGTCCACAAAGATGTGGATCTCAAGCTCATTATTATTGTTCAGTAATATGCCACGACGCCCGTGGTTACAATCTTGTATCTTACTCTCTTCAACAGGATCCTCGTGTTAATATTATGGTAGCTTCGGGAGGTATGAACCTCTATGATGACCTATGACGAGACTAGAATCCTCTGGAAGGAAGCAAAGAATTGAAGGAAACCCTAGACAAGTTGTCGGCTGAACAAATAAATTTATATTGAATTTATTGATGCCCAGAAGAAGAAGTCAGCCCAGTTAGACTAGTCAGGTCGGCCACAGTTAGACTAGCCAGTCCACTAGAAATACAGGGTGCCAGTTTCATTATTTGTCATCTCAGCAGTTGTAGTGAGAGAAATATCTGCGCAGGCAGTTGCAGGAAGCAACAGTTTGGTGTGCAGGTTTTCTGGGAGAGCTAGGAAAGTGATGCGCTAGTTTCTGGGTGGGATCATCTGTTCAATTTTGTTTCTATTCTTTTTCTTGGTGCATTTAGCCTCTCTTGGCTATAGATTGCAGCCAGAATTCTCTTCTCGGTCAAGGTTAAGGTGATCGGAGGGTGGCTTAAGGCCTGTGGTTGGGTGACGAGGGTATCGTCAATGGTTAAATGAGCACAATCCTCTATATTCTAATAGGTTATGGGCCCACACCCCCTTCAGTCAGCCTAAAAATCTGTAAGGAAACATAACCACTAGGTATTGAGCTCATTGAGGAACTGTCGCTAGGGTTACTAGTAGGAACAGCTTCCAAAGAACTGCAGCTAGGGTTACTAGCAGTACCAGTTGCAGAAACCCTAATTCTCAGATCCGGCACCTTGTGATGGATCATCTTGCTCAAAGAGAAGATATCCAGATGCACCCTAACCCAGTGCACCTATTGACTTTATCAGAAGAGAGAAATGGCGTAGTTGAAGATTTGGATCAAGGCATGACCAGTTATTAGTCAACCGAAGACATGTGCGAAACAATCAGTCTCTTACATTACTCAGCACTTACCGAGACAATTGAAGACGATATGTGGATAATCGACAGTGGAGCTTCCAGGCACATGACGGGAGATCAAGCTAGACTCTCAGATCTAAATGAGAGAAAGACATCGTACAAAGTGGAGCTTGGAGACAAAAGCACCTACCCCGTCGAAGGATTTGGACAAGCCTCCATCAAACTAGAATCAGATAATCATGTTCACTTAAGCAATGTTCTATATGTTGTAACATCCCTCTCTGGTGCACTGAGAAAACTTATTATTTGAGGACACTTGCTCGCAAGTGATCTGGACTTTTATGATGTTAGACCATTTCTACTTGATTATGATGCGATTCACAGACGACATGATGTGTTACTATTTGATGTAGACAGGTGCTATTGACTCAATTGTATTGATTGTGCAGGGTTTTGGACCTTGAGTATGCAGAGGCATCGGTAGAACCCCCTTGGACTCCGGATTGAGTCAGGGAGTGCACTATTTGGGTTGATTTATTTACTGTGATATTTCATTGATTTGATGATTTGATGTTGACATTTCTGA